>JBCFYV010009882.1:66670874-67152158 GCA_039000515.1 Timema cristinae | reverse complement strand
AAGTAATAAGAGAACCTGTAGAATATGACACTGAGGACACAATGCCATTCATTTATGAGGAGTACGAAAGGGCAGACCTATTCAAAACTAGGGCAAATGTTGAACCAGAAGAAGAGGGGGTTAGCTCTGAGGAGGCAGTAGAAAAGGGAGAGGTAGTCCTTCAAATGATGAATCAAAGTGTAGGGGGAACAGTGACCTTAGAAGAAAAAGTAGTACAGACGATAAAACAGGTAGATACTTTCCAAATTTTATTAGAAAATATGAGGGAACTAGGATGTAAATTAGATGCAGGTAATCAAGAACTCAATCAGAAAATAGATGCAGGTAATAAGGAAACCAATCAGAAATTAGATGCTAAACTATAACAAATTAATAAAGAACTAAGTGCCAAAATCGAACAGAGTAGGGAGACTTGTGAGCAGAGATTTGGTTATTTAGAGCAAAATTTTGACCAATTAGTAACGGTTCATCAAGATTTATCAGTACAGGTAAATGAGTTAGACAAAAAAGTATTTGAGGGAGAAAAATTAGACAGAATTTGGCAGAAAAACAAGAAAATTTAAAGAAGGGACAATTCAATTTAATGGAACAGATTACGACTAATAAAAATAAAATAGAAACAGTAGAACAAGAAGCGAATAAGGGGTTAAAGGAAGTATGAAGTAAAGCTGGGAACCTAGATATTCAAGTAGAACACACACAAATAAAATGTAAGGTAGTTCAACACAACATTGAACAAGAGATCAATAAAGTAAAATCAGTACTTGAGTCTTAACAGGATAAAAATAAAGATATAGTTAAAGAACAAATAGATGGGATTGTTACCAAGGTGGTAGAAAAACTAGATAAGAAATTTACAGATTTTGTACTAGAAAATCAAACAAATCTAGGGGAATCTGGTAACTTACACGATACTACCAACCTATTCGCTAAGGGACTAAGGGAAACGTCATTAGCACTTATTCCAAAATTTAAGGGAAAGAGAGGAGATATTTCAGCAATACAGGTAGTAAGACACGGTGCTAATAATAATAATAATAATAATAATAATAATAATAATAATAATAATAATAATTCAGCAATACAGTCCATAAACAAAATTGAAAGAGTTTTGAAAGAAGAGAATTTAAGGGAAAGGAACAAAATTGACATTTTGTTGTCCTGCTTAGAAGGGGACACTGTGGGGGTTTGCAAGATAGGCATGTCTACCAATCAGGGGGTAGTAGGCCACAATGTAGAGTTTCTCTGGAAAGTGGTCCAATATGTTTGGAGCCAAGAGTGGCATACGGGGTACACTAACTCATTGAGGAGAGGTATGCCACCAGAAGAATTAGGCCTAAGTCTGTCACTGACAAGACCAAGTGTTATCAGGTTATGGCTTGGTCACAAGAAAGTCAATTTATTCCAACATGGCCGATTATAAAAATAGGAGAACAGATTAGGGGATAGGAAGGGTGAGTAAGGAAAGCACCATATTAAGGTAGGTTACTTTAAGAGATTTTTTATGTAAAGAGTGTATGAACATCTAATTATTTTCAACTAATCTTTTTGATATAAAAATTTTATATATATATATTTCTCCTTTTATACATAATATGTAATAACTATAATTGAAAATCCCTAATATAAAATATGAGGGCTTAATGAATAATTTATTAGCTGACCGACAGTTACAATTAGTTTTTGTCGAAATATATGGACCACTCACTACCTTCTAGTATTAGAGGTATACAATATATATTTGCTCTTCTAGATATTTGCAATAAATATGTTAAATTAGGAGAGCGACTGCTAATGCAGTTACAAATAGAATAATAAAAAACTATGAAAAGAACGTAGGTATTCCCCAAACTATTGTTTCAGATCATGGAACACAGTTCACGAGCATAAAATGGAGATCAACTCTGTCAGACAACAATATAAATGTAAAATATACTTCCGTATATCATCACTAAAGTAATAGTGTAAAAAGAGTCAATAGAGAAATTGGTATGTTTTTAAGGTTGTTTTGTCATGATCATCATGCTTCATGGGCATCTTATGTAGAAAGAATAGAAATTTGTCTAAATTCAATAACTCACGAAAGCACAGGTTACACACCTCAAGAATTAATGATGGGTAATAGACAAGTTAGAAATCTTGAGAAACTCTTCAGTTTTCCACAAAGGTTAGAAATAGATCACCAAACTAAATTACATTTAGCAGTAAAAGATTAAAAGAAACAGCAGAGAAACGAGCCCAGTAACATGATAAAAAGATTCTTAAACCTATTGAATATGTAAATGGCCAGTTAGTTCTAGTAAGAAACCATCAATTGTCTTCAGCTCTAAATAAAGAGGTAAAAAAGTTCTTTTTACTCTATGAAGGACCTTATCAGGTAAAACAACAGATAGGTCAAAATGTATACTTAATCAAAGACCCTGAGACTTTTAAGATTAGAGGTGTTTTTAATAGCACAGAATTAAAACCCTATCATAACAAAACGAATATCTAAAACAGTTTTCAGCTACATTAATTATAAAGGATAGGAGCAGGATCTTAATTACCTAATTAAATAGTAAAATTGGCTGTGGAAGAGGTCGAACAGAGCCCTTAGCTCAATAACTAACAAGAAGAGAAAGATGATAAAAAGGTCACGTTTTTTCTAAGGAGATACGCAGTAGTTCAGTACACTTAATATAAATTGTACCACAAACAAGCAACAGTAAACTCTACAAGGTGGAAATGATCATTTTGTTAAGAAAGGGTAAAGTTAATCCTTCTTTTGTATAAGGAAGTAGGTATTGTTAAGTCAAGAATTTGTAAAGATGCCATTAACGACAGCAACTACCAAAAGTGACACTAATCTTTTTTTATTTTCTGAAAAGGGTAGAACTAATCTTTCTTTTGTGAAATTGAGAGGGTTTCCTTATTGACTTGCGCTTCAGTTACATATTTGTGTTTCAATAACATCTATTGTTATTCCTACATCGCACTTAAAGTCTGCAGGTGGTCATCTTTTTCTACGATGACAACAACAGCTTGCAGATAAACATCTTTTATTGAAAAGATAAGACGACATTCGACACCAGCAAATACTTTAGTGACAAAAATGAAAATAATAATGTAACAAGAATTGTGAGACGACGGGCTCATAATATATTATGTAAATTTTATATTTTAACCTTGTAAATGGAATAAATTTTATTGTTCGGATAGGTGTGGATAGCAACCCCACCTTCTTAATGTTCAGTAAAATCCAACTCAGGAAAATAAATACAATTTCTTTATTTTGTTTTTACTAGAAAACATATGTTTAGGGACTATCTTGCTAGCAGGGGACATGGACCCTTAGAAGCATGCGGGTAGAAGATCAGGTAGAAGGTTGGTGAGGGTTGATTAAGTTTTTTCAGCTGGAGGGTGCGTGAAACCCTGAAAGCACGCGAGGAATTATTAAAGTAAGTAAATTCTAAGAATAGGCGATATCTTTTGTTAATGGTAAACTATTATATAAGTAATAATTAGAGATAAAAAAAGATAAATTTTATGTTTAACAAGAATTTAGATAGTTTCAGTTTAAGAGAAAATTAGGAGATATGATTAATTAGTAGACGATCTTGGAAATCAGAATAAAGATATTTTTCACCAGTGACGAATTTTAAGAGTGACAGTCAAGATAAGGATTTTAATATATATGTGGGGGTAATTTTAAATTTGATTAATTAAATTTTATAGAGTTTAAGAAGGTATTGATAAAAAACATAAACGGAATCAAAGAGTGGGGCTGATGAGCTGAAGAGTAAGATCTAAGATATCTAGAGAAACTAATTTAGATATGCACGTGAGTGCTTATTACGGTAAGTTAAGATGCGTTGAAGGGAGAGGCCAGTTGAGTCTTGTTGAAAAGCATTTTTTTTTCATATGTCCGAGTTAAGGTGTTTTGGTTGAGGTTGAGGAGTTAAGGTACATGCAGACATGACTTAGCTATGGGCAAGCCATGATCTCTGTTGTTCAATCGTCGTAATGAAGATTAAGGATGGCCCGAGGGCATCTAGCAGCGTTGAGGAGATAAGGTTTATTGAGTGAGGAGTTAAGGTTGATTAAGGTATGGACCTAGCTACAGGAAAGCCATGATTAATAACTTCATTTTTCTGGTGAGTCAGGGGACCACCAAAGATCAGATAGCAGCAATTCACAAACATAGAGCTAGCACAACGCAGCCTATAAAGAATCAGTACCAATAAATGAGGCAAAGGCCTAAGCTTTCCACTAAAAATATGCGATAAATGTCCAATGGTTAATTCTGGATTAAGAAATTAAAGACATTGAGAAGATTATGAAGAAGTTTAAAGACATTGAGAAGATTATGAAGAAGTTTAAAAGGGTATTTTGTGATTGTGTGATGTAACAGCCAATACTAATGTATTAACCAGGATAATGAGAGATAATTAGGGTGTTATACCTAATTAGGCTACTATAACAGATTTTTATTATAATTTCATTTTTTTAAATGCCTAAGGCAAATAGGCAACATTCAACAGGTTGTAATCTATAGAGACAGATACAGTTAAAGATTTTCGCTAATGAGAAATTAATTATTCAATTAGAAAATGGAAATTAATTTTAAATATTTCATATGTAGTATGACATATGATTTCAAATGTACTTTATAATCCAAGATGGTCTTCTATATATTTCAAGTATTTTAATTTTATTTGAGGTTAGGTATCCTCATAAATAAAATTTTGGTAAGGTGATTCAGATGTTTTTTATTATTATCCTTTCTCTGCCTGAAACAATGTAATTATATATTTTTTTAAAGTAATTGGGGTATTTTGTAAATTCTCTTTTGTGTCTTTAAGCTAACTATTCAGTAAATGTATTTTAAGTGATGGCTCATATAGCAAGTTTGGCCATGAGGCTTTTAAGAGTATGTGTAACATATATGGTTAAGAGTGTTTGTTAAGTGTGTTAAAAATAATCACAAAAGTGGATCCATGAAGGATCATGGAAATAAGTAAAATTCAACGAATAATTAAAAGTGGATCCGTGAAGGATCATGGAAATTAATAAAGTGCAACGAATAATTAAAGAAGATTATATAAATTAGAACAAAACATAAGACATTGAAAAATAAGAAATGTTTTTTAACAATAAATAAGACACTTTGATCAGTGACAATCAAATGTAATCCTTTTTATATAATAAACTTAGATTATTTTATTTCAATTAATTATAATTATATTTAACAAATTTATATTTTAATGTTTGATTTATATAACTTCAATTTCTTTGTAAAAGAACTCCATGCAGCTTACAGAAGAGACCACCACTTCAAACATTATCATTCAAGAATAACACTATACAGGATGTTCCAAAATATTGTAATTTGTGAAACTTTATACAGGGTGTGCAAAAAATGATCATGTTGTTTTTTCCTTTTTTAGCAAAGCGTATCAAAAAGTATACGACTAGTCTCTACTTTCAGATACACTTTGGGGGGTAATTGTAATGTTACTGACTTGTCCCTAAAGAATATGTGAGAGCATTGACAATAATATCGTCCTAATTTTATAAACGTATTTAATTTTATTTGAACTTTATAATATATTACGTGGCGCTTAAAGCACTTCTTCTTCTAAGAAGGCAAGAGCCATTGTCAATGACGTCAGAGTGCATGACGTAGGACCTGTTGAGTCAATATGACAATATAAGGTTTTTAATAAATAATAACTTCCTGTTCTGGAAAGATCGAATATAAATTTTAAAAGGTAATTTGAGGCAGCTTCCGGCTCTCGGACATTCTACTGCCATCGAGATTGTTTTTTTTTATTTAAAACTTTTTTAACACCACCTTCTAGAACGTTCTTTCGAAGCGAGTTATATACTAGGCGTGGTGAAATAAATGGGACTGGCTCACTAGCACTGGCTCAATAGCTCTGACACGAGCACCCTCACTGTGACTGTGACTGTCTGTCACTCCAGCCTTCGATACGTACGGTCATGTTATTTATTAGTCACGTCTCGAAATTGTTAACGACATGATCAGTTTTACGATCAAGACAATAGTGATATTAAAATAAAATCACATCTAACCTAATAATTGTGTATTATTTCAAAGGTTATAAATATCTCCCAAACACGGGGCAATTATCATCAACAAAATAGCATAATGTTATAAATGGCGTCCATCGCGGGGCGATTAATTCAATAATGTAATATTGTTTAACATATGCTCGTTGGTGAAATGTGATGCTCTTTTTTCAAACATGTTGCTATGATCGTGCTTAGGTAAAGTTTGCATTGTCAATGGAGTGCGACGGCCGGCATGTGACTGCGCTCGTTTGTGGACTCAGCTTGTAGACTAGGTAATATTTTATTTCTAAGATTGTTTATTTATTAATTGCCATGACTGGTTTGTGATTTCCATGGTTAGCTTAGGATTTTACACGAAGAAACTTTCAAAATTATGACAGCTGGATGTTCACTAATAAAGCAAGAATGCTATAGCTAAATACATCAAAGCTCGATCTAGTACATTACAAAATCAAAGTGACCAGAATATTATTAACTATATCAATGCCCAAATTTGTTTGAGACACATTTTAATCAAATTTCAGTTAAATATTATTTCTGTATTATTATTGTATTGATTTTTTGATGAGAATGATCATAATTTTTGTTTCAGACCTATCCAAACTACATAATCAGAACATTTTTTCTTTACTTTAGTAAATAATTCTTATACCAAACACTTAAGTGGAAGGCCTACCTTGTAAAACTTGAGAAGCGCTATCAGCGCCACTCCTAAGAAACGTCCATATATTGAACTATTTGGACTGTTTAACAGACACCGAGCTAGAGTTGCGGTGTTGTCATATCTGTCAAGTTTGGTCTGAATGAGTGAAGGTGGTGCGAGCTAATCTCTTGTTTACATGGGTCAAGTTTCTTGGAAAGAAAGGCCAGAGTGCGGCTTTTATCAAAGACCACTCATTGACTTTGCAGAAATCTGCTGCTTTATTTATAGGTTTAACTCAAATAATCAGTAGTCTATGTTTCTTTATATTTCTTACCTAGTGGAAGAAAACATTTTTCATTCGACTTTCTCGTACTAGACTGGATTGCTGGTGACGAGATAGGGGTTCAATTCCCAATAGAGTGTACCGAGGTTTTTTTTTACTTCAAACGGTTCCAAACACGCAATTTTTATTTAATTAGTTTTGGCAGCGTGTCTTACTACCCGTTCGGGCTATACGCTTATGAACTAATTACTTTAATGCGTTAGGCATCAGGAAGGTTAAATTAAGAGGTGCATCCGTATTTTCGTGGCGTGAGAGCGGAAAAATATTTAGGGAAAAACCACCTGAGTGCACCCAACCGGAATTGAACCGTGATCCCCGTCTTCAGCATGTCAGTTAAACACGGCGGGTAACACACACTATTAGACTGGATTGCTGGTGGTGGGAAGTTTTAAGTTCGAATCCCAGTCGGGTGTAACAAGGTTATTTTCCCCTAAAATGGTTCCCCACTCTCAATCTACGTAAATGTGGGTACATTCAATCTAAAATGCCACCTTTCCCATTCCTAGTTCATTAGGGTAATTAATGTATGTGTATAATTCCAACTAGTAGAAAGTCACCACGAAAAGAAATACTATTGTGATGACTATCAAGAGTGTTGGCGAAACTTTATTAGTAGGTACCAGGCGAGGTGATTTGTAAAAAAAAATATCTTTTTGAGGATTTTTAGGGGATTGACCCCAAGCAAATGGAAAATATTTGAAAATGTAATGCCACTAAAAGCTATTTAGGGTGTCCCTTAAGCATTTAGAAATAATAATAGATTGTTATAGAATCTATTTGAAGTTTGATGCAAACCATCTTTCAGTCTCAAACTAGAGTATATAAGAGAGGAGTTAACAAACTGGAGGAAGACACATTTCGATGGGGGAGGAGGGAGTGGAGGAGAAATGGGTGGTAACACCCCACCCTATCAACTCTCCCCCTTCCCATTTCACCCTCAATGAGTAACACTGGATATAAAACTATCGACAAACACACCATAGAATGTAGATCATTTCCTCAACGTCTGAGTTATGAGGAGTGAGGACAGTGTCTGAGAGTCACAATGGTTACTTAATTTTCTTTAAAAGATTCATACGTCAGTCATGTAATCACTTTTGATGGAAAATATAAAAATCCAAATAATAATAATATTAAGAATAAGAAGAAGAATGGTAATAGAAATATATTATCAATTGGCATACAAGTTTTTTTATTTTTTAAACATTTATTTCATGGACATAGAAAATTGGGGGTCAGAGGTCTGGACCCCCCTTGAAATTTGTTAGAGCCCTTAAAAGTAAGGTTGGGGGGGGGGGGCATATATACGTATAAAATATAAATAATAAATTGTGATTTTTACTTTTCATTCTTGTATTACATCAGCCAGATACGAATTATTATTAGTATATTATTATTATTATTATTATTATTATTTTAATATAAACTTAGAGATGCACTAAAAATTCCTATTGTAAAACTAGATTTACCTACATTAGCTTGTAACATGTAACATGTACAAAGGTGTAACTATGCAGTAATGGTCCCCCCCCCCCCAAAAAAAAAAGACCGCACCCTCCCCGAATCTTATGTATAATTGTAGATTATAATAAAAAATTGGCATTTATTATTTACATTCTTTTATAATACGTAATAATATAGAGAAGGTAGGTTGAATTTAGAAGAAGTGTAACCACATTTGCGCGGAGAGATAAGAGAGTAAACCCAATGAGGAAAAACCACCCTAAGTGCATTACTATACAGCCATAAAAGTTGTTAAAATTGTTGCTGAAAAGATTCAATATTACGTAAAAAAAACTTAATTTGAATTAAATAAAACAATATTTATAAATATTATTAACAAATCTATAATAATTTATCAATATTAACACTTATAGAGACTAAACAAACATTGATCTCAGTGAAATTGTCTACATTTCCTCCAAGGACAAGTTACGGGCAGTTGCTCAACAGACAATATAGTTAATCTCTGCATCCTTTCTTGGTGCTTCTTAAATAAATTTTAATAAAGTATTGAAAATGACCTTTCAGCTGTATCTATTGATTTTACAGAAAAATATTATGCGCGGTAAAGTGACTATTGAGTAATTTTTAATTGAAATATTAGATCTTTACGAAACAAAAAGATACTTAAAAGACAATGCTTTCATCTATTACCAAATTAATTTTGGGTGGGTGGACCTGCGTGGTGAGCCCTATTTTGGGCGTGGGCCTGCGGCATTTGCCACTAGCCTATAGTTACACCACTGAATTTGTAACTATCAATAATTTCAAACTCTTTTAACCTATTTTTTATTAATTATATTCGATAATCAAATATAGCTTTATACGTTTAAACATATTTTAATATGTCTTAACACCCGCTTTAGTGACTTAATCGTCCAACGCGCTATTATTGCAGTAGACTAGACTGCCGATGACGGGGAGATCGAGGATAGAATTTCGGTCGGGTGTATTGAGGTTGGTTTTCCACGCTCCCTCCCCGCAATTGCGGGTACACTTCCTATGAATGTAATCCTCCTGATCCCTAAAACCAATAGCGTAATTGTTGAAAAACAAAATCTATTCACAAATTCTCTGTTTATTTGACAAAAATATGAATCTGGCCATTCCTCAGGGACTATATATCCTAATGAAAGAAAATATTTCGACCAGCCTACATAATATTATATATATGTATACATACAGATATTCAAATTTGAAGATAGTACAGTATATAAAACAATTTTCTGCAAAAAGAAACATTTCATTTTAAAAAATGGGTAATTTGTATAGAATAAATATTACATAGGTAACCTTTATTGCCTCTACTGCAAAAATTATAAACACTTACTCCAAAAATAAGTATTTAAAATTACAATAAAACATATAGAAATATACTGTAAGAAAAGATTTCTCACCCGATTGTATGGAAAATATCTAACTATCGATTTTGACCAAAAGTGATAGGCTTACACACAAGTTTTACATTGAAGCATGATAATTTTATAATCTATGTGTCCCTTATCAATAACTTTTGTGCCAGGGGTGTTCATAATATCTACACATCACTGGCTATTTTATCATTTTTGCTACACATAGTATATAATAATGCATGCATTCTACAGCTTTATACATTCAATGTCCTTCATCAAAACTCCTGCAATGAACACACTTAAAATTATGTTTTTAATTTTTTTTTAATTAGGTACCTGTGCTACAAATTTCGGTTGAATCTTGGCCGTGTCAACTGAGGTGTTTTTCCTTATGATTGCTTATTCCCTCCACGCAAATGTAGGCACACTTTCTCTAAATTACCGTATTTATTATCCACCCTACTTCATTATTGTAAATTTACGGTTAACATTGAAGTAAATAAGTGAAGCATTTCTAATATCACAAAAACAAAAAAATGGCATGGAAATAATATTAACAGTGCACACTCTTATATGTGTTGAGTAACATCTTCATCTTAGCATTTGTGTTCCCCCCTCTCCTTCCTCTCTAAAGCTTACGTTATTTCCATCTCTTTGACTTGGCATGCTGTGGCACCCAAGGGGTGCGAGAAAGTAAAAATGATATTTGTGATTAATTTATTTTATCAAATAATAATTGTCAAAATGAAATATAAAACTATGTTATTAATTTTAAAATAGTGGTGGTCAAGGCATGTTCACTAGTGCCCCCACTCCCCTTTCACTATCCAGCTTTATAATTGATAGCAAAATAGTTTCAAGACAGTTATCTATTGTGACAAGTGTATTTCTTGTTAATATTGCCAATAGTCCATAATGATTTAGATAGTCCTGTATTATCAATACCAAATTATTGACTCTGTTTACAGATCAGACCAAAGGTAGGGCCAAAGTGTTTGATTGGTACACCTAAGTGGACCGAGCCCGTGTAGGTTTTACGCCGATGTATGAATTAAGATAATGTGTTAGAGAAGAGTAAAGTTGCTTTTTGATGACATACATTCACATTTGCGTGGAGGATGAGTGGAAAACAGTTTAGGAATAATAACCCCATAGCACCCAACTGGGATTGAACCCCGATCCCCGTCCTCGACAGTCCAGTTTATTTCAAGAGTAGTACCTTAGATCATGCGGTTACCAAAGCGGATCCCGTAATTATATTAATTAGGTATTCTACGCACATGATATGAAATTAATGGATGAATTATAAATTATAGTATTAAAATTGTATTTTCCATGCAGAAACGATAATAAATTCATAACACATTAAAAAAAATCTAATTCACAAGATCAGAACATTTATTTTTCTTTCGTCTGGTTGAGAGATAAAGTCGTTTTTTATTTTATTTTCTTCGATCTCTTTTTACATAAATGGATTCCATTGAAAACACATCGTATTCACACAACTGATTTCATAAATGAACGGAGCCGAGTTGATATTTTTCCTGCGAACATCTGTGTATCACAGCGCAACGCTTGGCATCACTTCCTTGAGTTTTCACGAGAGGCTCATCTTGTTCAACCTTAGACTGATAGGTCGCAGCATACAGCACCACAGCACTTTTATGAATTAAAATAAAACTGCACCACTTTATTTTAGTTTAGAACAATATGTATGTTGAAAAATGAAAGGATAATTATTCTCAATTATATTTTCTAGGTTTATGCTTTGTCTGCAGATTTAAAAAAAAATACATTAAACCAAAAAAATACGATCATGTAAAAATCATTTAAACAAAGTTGCTTACAAATATTTAACTTTTAATTGGCGTTAAATTATACTAAATGATAGAGAAATGTGTTTATTGCAATATAATGAAAACAGTTTTAGCCTAAGTCATCCCACATTTCAATAACAAGACCAGTTTGTCTTATGCGGTGTTCTTTAAATTAATTTTTAAAACTTAAATTTGAATTGGATGGGTGGATGTGAACAAATCATAAACCACGTGAGTGAATTGATCTTTACAGTAGTAAAAATTTGATTCGAATGTGTATAGTAGTTTTCTTAGTAATCGGGTACAGAGAAATTTCCTAAGAAACCGGCTGCGCTCATCTCTCATGGTGATCCATCCCCTTAGTAACTATAGCTGTGATTAAAACAATATTTACGTATAGTTATGAGTATTTTTTTCATATACTTTGTACTGTCAACAATTTTACTCAATTTACTAAACTCTATTTTATTGTGATATAAATATTTACTTTTAAGAAAATCTGCAATTATTAATTGTATGAAATTATTGTTCTATTATAGTAAAATAATCTTATACTGAAAGAGTTTTCAGGGTAATTTATTTTAAATATTTATTTATATTCTCCTTTACTAAAATTAAGAGCTATTTAATTTTCCATACAGACAACAGTAGGTGTTGGACAAGTGTAATTGGACAAAACATTATGAGCTTTTTGTTTTGTAATCCTAAAGCACGTTTAGGGAGATAAGCTTAATTTTCAGATTTTATTTTATTATAAACTGATTTAAAATCGATATGTTAACTCTCATTGCACATTAGTATAAAATAATAATACTAATACTTAGTACCGCGTCTTACTATCCGTTCGGGTTATACGCTTAAGTACTAACTACGCTAATGGGCTAGGATTTGAGAAGGTTGTATATAGACGGGACCCAGTTCAACCAAGTGAGATTCGAACCTCGGTCTTCCCGTCCTCGGCAGTCTAGCTCAACACTAAACTAGAGCGTTACCCAACTATGCCACCGAGGTGGGTATTGGTATAAAATAATGTTGAATATAATCAGTCCAGTGTTTAAAATAAGTGGATATTACCGATACCAAATATATACTCAGGAAACGCTTTTCATTGTATTTTCTATACAGTTAACTTTTGTTTTTGGTTTATTAAATAGCATACATATCACTTGTATATTTTGTTTTTATTAATTTGACAACAAAATGTAAAAATAAATGCAACCCTTACAATATAAGTATTTAATTTTAATTACTGATATATTTTGTGTGCCGTGTCTTACTTCCCGTTACAGCTATCCTTGTATTTAGTCCAATGGATAAGCAATTAGGAAGGTAAAATGTTTGGGAAATGTGCCCGTATTTGCTTTGAAGGAGAATTATAAGCATATTAGGAAAAAAAACACTCTCAGTACACCCGACCGGGATTCTAAAATTGATATCCCAGTTATTTGGAGTCCAGTCTAACGAAAAAGTGAATCCTAAAAAATTTTGACTGCAGAAGCTGGTCACAAAATATTTAATAATTCATTTAAAAGTGCATTTCCAAGACTGCGTGTCACTTATGTTTAAACTGTAGCAGTACTGGCATTGTATATTTGGGTCCAACACTCTCAATTGTTTGAAAAGTTGTGGTCAATGAAGGGACGGTTGAGGCGGTGTAAGGGATTAACGCTAACTGGACTATTGTACTCGGAGAGACGGCAGCTCTCAGCTTGTCTTTATCACGAGGAACATTTTGCAAGTGAGTTGTTTTAAATAATTCTCACTTGGAAGCGCTATTATCACTGTATATTTTAAGTTCTACCTTACTCGTGAGGCGTAGCAAATCTCCCGTAAGGTTATGTATATGTTATTTCCTTGTCTGTATCCGGGGGCAATTTCCTATATATAGAATATATATATATATATATATACACACACACACACACACACACACACACACACACACACACACACACAGTAGTTTGACCTATAATGAGATAACAATGAAACAGGTCAAAAATGAATATACCGTATATAAATATATACTACACATATTCACAGATATGCTACACAGTATGTCCCTTAAGTATGCATATAAAATATATAAGTAATAATGTGAAGGTTTGAAATATAAGTTGGTCTGAGGCCTGAGGATCGCTATAATTTATCACCCCGGGCCATTTGAAGCCTGCCAGTCCACCCCTGGTTGTATTCTATGTGAAATAATGATAATTGGATTGAGTTAAGTAAACATCAACACCCATAAGTTGTAGACGAGACTATCAATAATTTGATGTGATATTATAAGATAATAAGCAGCAGATTATTTAATATAGCAGTGACCGCAGGTTGGGAGAAGCAATTGCCTCCCCTGAGATTCCGAGGTTGTATGAATATTAGTAGGCTAGTCCCGCCCAACAGTATTCTTAATTAGTGCTCAAACAGTGCCCCCAGCCAACAGAGAGTTATAGAATATACTAATAAACTAATTACTAGCGCCCGCCACCAGGCCACCTGCTGACTTTAATGTTTATAGTTTAGCGCATACGTGAGCAATTCCAACAACATTCGCCATTCAAATCATCAAGGTTAAGTGTCCATCCCCGAATATGGGTAGATTTGAAAATGTTTTCTTATGTTGTATCTTATTTTCAGGACACAAGGGTTGCCTTGAAAAGTGTATTTTGAGGTTTTAATTTAATACATTTTACCGGTCCTCCCTGCCGTACTGGGGATATTTTATACACCTCGGTGTTCACCATTGGAGAAAAATCCTGCGACAGCTCTTACCTAGTTCCTATTACGGTACATACAAACTGTACAATTGAGATCTCCACGTGCTACTGGGAGAAACCGGTAGATGGCCTGCGTTGTCTTCTTGGCAACTGTTGAATGAGTGTCGATCTCGATACTTAATGGAAGGGAGTGGGGATAGGGGGTCAATAGAAAGTTCCCAAGGTAGCTCAGCTGTGAGAACTGAGAAAGACATAGGTAGTGAGACACAATACTGGAGATTGGGATGAAACATGCTTGCGGATTCTGAACAATGACAGTTTAACAAGATGTTGGTTTTCTACCTCGGTTCACGTTTTGTATGTAATGACATAACATCTTTGGAATGTAGTGTTTCATTAATCTGTCTGAACGTAATGCTCAAGAAAGGAATGTGCTAGTTTAGTTAACTGAATAAGTACCGTTGTTTCTTTGTAGGCCTACTATCGAGAGTAAAACGTTGGTGATTAACTATATATGTCAGGTAATGGATCATTCAGTTTGGGGATATTCTTTTACAAGAATGTTGCATGCAGTTTTAATAATACATAAATGCGAACTTTATAATGCAAACGTGGCCGGTTTGTGGGCAAGTCTTTGTTTGTAATTGTGTTGAATTGAAATTTTGCTTCCTATTTTCAACTTTTGACAGTTATTGCTTTAAATCGCCTGCCATTTGATTTGAATGAATTTATTTTTGGATTACATTAAAGCTTATATGCAGGTCTACTCATTTTAATATACACGAGTGTATTTTTTTTAAAGGTATTCAAAACCCAATTTATAGCATCAATTTGAGTTTTGTTATAGGCCTAGTATTTGCCAAACTGGGCCTATAATTATGTGTTAAAGAAATTGCTAAAACGTTAAATAGCATGGAATGAGATTAACATGATGGATTTAGAAATAATTTAATTTGTTTTTTAATTACAAGGAATGACAGGTAGCTCAATATCAGTAGCCTAGGCTACTACCTACCTGGATTTGTGGTCAAATTGTGTAAGGTGTCACACTCAACACACTTGATTGCCGGTGATGGGGAGGTCAGGATTTAAATACCTGGTGAGTATACTTTGAGTGTATTTACTGAAATAGTTTTTCACTGTCCCTCTCCAGAAATGTGTGTAGGCCAATATATTTCCTCTAAATTATATTTTCCTCATCCTGGTTAGCTAGTAGGAGATAATGATTATAAAAATACAGTAGGCTTGCGATTATCTGTCCTAATGTGGCGGTTGGCTGGTTCAGATAGCATAAATAGCTGCTTAAGCTGAATCTTAAGGGTTAATCATTTTCTGTGCAGTCAAGACCCACTAACTGTAGGCTACTTATATTAGTAGCGTTTCATAGCATATTTACATTTGTGTCTTATTGAGTTTGTATACTTTTCAAACAAAGATTTAAATGTGAATTTTACCTAAATATAAAGCGAGAGTTAAATAAAACATTGTTAATATTTACAAAATGTTAGAATTTATTTAAAGAATATTACAGAGATTACATACATCAGACAACATTTTAAATTAAAGAGCACATTAATTATAGGCCTCTGTACCACATAGTTCAAATTCAGCTAATTGAAAATGTTTGCTTTGTCATTTTATTTCAAATTAAATTATAGTGAAATTGTTCATAAGACAGTCAATACAAAATTATGAAAAAAAAATGCATATACTTATTTAACTAATTTAATTTAATATTTAGTTTTAATATTTAGCACCGCGTCTTACTACCCGTTCGGGTTATACGCTCTAAGTACTAATTACGTTAATGGATTTAGGAATTGGGAAGGTTGAATTAGAGGAAGTGAACCCGCATTTGCGTGGAGGGAGAGTGGAAAACCATTTGGTAAAAACCACCCCCAGTTCACCCGACCGAGATTCTAACCTCGATCTCCCCGTCCTCATCAGTCGAGCTCAACACGACAAGCGCGTTAGCCAACTACGCCACCGAGGCGGGTAACTTATTTAACTAACTCTTAAAAAAGTCTTTGGTGGTTGTATGCTTTTCTTGATGTGTTATTTTCCTTGCTGATATATATCTCTCTCCATTTCTGTAGACAAATGATGTTTGCTGACGTCACCTCTTCATACTGACTCATTGCAGCGTCGCCTCAATCACCTTGAAACCTTCAGAATGCAGTATGCGATTGGTACGTTCGTCAATGAGTTCCTCTTCAACATCCTCTTCATTCAGAAGCATTTTAACAATATCATTGTCAGTTATTTCATCAACTTTGTTTGCCAACCATTCCGTTATGTTTTCTAAATCTGCATTCTTGCATCCGGGAACTTTTTCCAACAATGAAACAAGCTCATTATTCTCACACGTCACTTCATTATCACACTATTTTTCGACCTCCTCCCACTTAACACTGGCTTTATGTGCCAATCAAATTTTCCATGATCGTACAAGCGAAACGAATAATATTTCTTCCCATCCCTCAGACACACATCTTATAACATCTAGCATGTCGAATTTCTTCACAGTGGTCAAGCAATCTTTATTCTTATCAATCACCAATATCAAACAGCTAAGAAGCTGGCACCGATCCTTTTTCTTCAAAGCTTCAAGGCTGCCTAGGTCCATTGGTTGACAGATGAACGTAACATTTGCTGGTAGAAACAATGCCTTTATATCTCCATCTTTTAATTTGTCACAGACCGTGTGTAAAGGGGCTTTGTCGAGAGAAAGAATTGTTTTCCTCGTAATATTATTGCCAGCCAAATGCTTTTCAAGAGCTGGTACAAATTCTTTTTGGAACCACATTTTAAAAATTTCACCATTCATTCACGCTTTTTTTTATATTTGTACCACAATGGCAACAATTGTTATGTTTTTCAGATTTTTAAATTCCCTTGGTTTTTAAGATCTCCCTATTAGTGTTAACCTCAGTTTGTTGTTTTAAATGGTGTTACTACACGCTAAAACTGTAACACGTTATTTGCATTGTTTGAAGCCACTATCTTCACCTTCAATTTGTTTTTTAAATTGTAAAGCTGCTTCCTGGAGCAACGGACCTGTAACTGGCAATGGCAAGTCTTTTTCCCTCACATGTTTTTGCCCTAACTTGTGAATGTTTACCTTTTTGCATAATTTTTCTCACCTTTATACCACTTCCAGTTGCTTGGTTAGCGCACCATTTTTAAATTTTCTGCACCATTTTTCTTTTCCAATCCCCCACAGTACTTTTCAGTCTCCTAATTATTATTATTATTTATTATTATTTAATTATTATTTATTATTATCATCATCATCATCACCGCGTCTTATTACCCGTTCAGGTTATATGCACTTAAGCTAATCTATAATGGTAGGGTGATTGTGAGATGAAATGGAGGACCTATAGCTTAACGTGGAATCCGAACCACGTGTATTTTAACTGAATATTATACATGTTGGTAACGGTTACTTAATTTAGAGCAACAAATTGGTTTATGACTTTGATAATGATAATGATGATTATTTAGGGTTATGGTTATCTAACCACCAGGTCTACCTCTCTGTTCACCAATCTCGAAACCCTATCTTTAACCGTTACTAAGAGTACTTTGTGAATACAGGTACCCGCCTCGGTGGCGTAGTTGGCTAACGCGCTTGTCGTGTTGAGCTCGACTGCTGAGGACGGGGAGATCGAGGTTCGAATCTCGGTTGGGTGAACTGGGGGTGGTTTTTCATAAATGGTTTTCCACTCTCCCTCCACGCAAATGCGGGTTCACTTCCTCTAATTAAAAAGCTTCCCAATTCCTAATCCATTAGTGTAGTTAGTACTTAAAGCGTATAACCCGAACGGGTAGTAAGACGCGGTGCTAAATATTATTGAATACAGGTCTTAGCTGTTTGCGTGCTAACCGGCGAGTGTCGCGTCTCTGACGCGTCTTTGACGCTTGCCTTCCACATAGGGTCAAACACAGACGCTAAACTGAATGCGCTGATTGGCCCACTGAAAGACCACACGTGCAAGTCACAGGTGCATCTCCCAGCTTCCGGGTTCAGCTATCACTACATTGCACGATGCTTAAAATGAAAAGAAATAGTAATAAATTTGGATGACTCTAATATATCCCAACAAAGACTTTAAACAATGAAAAACTATTAGATTGAAAGTTTAAAGGTCTGAAAATGAAGTTAATGAATTGAAATTTAAAACATATATTGCTTACAACTTTGGTTATGATTTACATAACTTATAATTACCATTAAACCCCACACTTTCTTATAATTAGCCATTTGATAGTAATAAAGAGAATTAAATTAGGCCTAGACGAATGGGAAATGAACAATGTATTTATCAATTTAGTATTCTCAGTATCTCTAGTGTATTAATATGTAAACAATGGCAAACTAATATAATTTTATAAATGAAATGGTTGAGAGCTAAGGGCCTAAAACCCTGACCACTTTACACCCTGGACCCCCAGCTCAGAAGTCTGTTACCTTACTTCTAGACCGCCAGGTCACAAACCAGACTCATAATGCCAAAGATTTTTTTTTTGTTGATTCTCCAGAATACAGCCTTTTTATAGCGTGGAGTTTTTTCCTCCATTGTCACCACCTGATCATGTTAGATATCTTTTTCTAAATGAGTATTGTGAATGTAAAATATGCCTACTACAGAGTCAAACTTTTCATGTACAGACACACAAAGATATGTGCGTGCAGCCAAAGTCATCTCTCAGTCCATACAGCATTTCAAACAACATCCTGTTTGTGTATTGTGAGGATAGGTGCATCTTTTAAAGGCGCTTAGGATTGAAAAGTACAGTACAATATTAAAATCAACAGTTTTATATATACGGTGACCTGGTGGTCTAGGGGTAAGGTGTCAGAAAGATTTATCTGATTACCAAACCCTTCCTTCACCTCTGAGAAGATGTGTATTAATCATAACTTGTGAATGTGGGGAATGCCAGGCCTCCAACGTGGTTCGGATTCCACATTAAACTGTAGGTCCTCCATTTCATCTCACAATCACCTTACCATTACACATTAGCGTAAGTGCGTATAACCCGAATGAGTAGTAAGACACGGTGATAATAATAATAAATAACAACAATAAGAACAGTTTTATACACTCTGTGGATCGAAATTACTGTAGTACAATAGAGTATTGTAATTACATTAGAACCCTGGCCGGATAGTACATAGGGCTGGATAACCGGGAGCCAGATAGTCGCAAGCCTACTTACTGTAAGCCTATAATATATTAGAACTACACAATATTTTTTTTAAAAAAGACTAGCTATTTTGTTTAAAATATTATTCTTTATGGCAATACTTGCAAATGCTTTCACATTTCAAAATGCTCACGCATTTCATCACCCAATGCTGGGAAATATAGAGCATTCAGATTTTATTCCAGAAAAAAGTAGAGCCTTTGAGAACCCTCACAGCAAAAGTTATGTGCCAGGACTTCAAAATGATTAACTAAGCTATGAATATTTTTAATGAACATGATCCTGAACCTTATTTAAAAGTTCTAAAGTGTGGAGTGAAGTAGATCATGTTCTTATTTAACTACAAGAGGAAGGTGGCTTCATACTCTTTCACCAGAATCATCCGACGGTGATAAACAGGATGCTTATTAGAAGCTGTAACTCACCAAATAAATTGGAACATAACCCTGATTTGTACATGTTACAAGATAATTTCATTTCAAAATTCATGGTGATTCTTCAGAACACATTTGCTGCATATATCTGGGTCCAACTGTAAGCTGCTCAAGTTAAGTGATGGAGAGTTCCAAATTTAAATAATAGGGATTACAGTTCCGGTAACGACGCGTAAACACCTTATCATATAATAAACTGTGTTTCACTTAAGATAACATATAATTAAAAATGTAATACAATCATTATACTCACATCTCACAAAAAAATGGCAATTACAAATGTTGATACTATATATTTATTAGAATCTTTTTATTTTTACAACATTTAGACAACTTAATGAAACCTAAGTCCAAACGTTAACATACTAGACCAACATGTCATTTGATCCATGATTCATGATGACATTGCTGTATTCTACGAAGAATTGAGATTCCAATTTATTAACAGTTTGAATTGTAGCAAGGTTAAATTAGGTCATCCCTAATTACTATAATTAAGGTTAGGTTAATCCAGTTTGGAAATGAACCTGATAATTTATGAAGGCTATTAATTATTTAACCTTAAAATATATATTATTACTTTATTTTAATACAGTCAAACTTGTTTATAAAACGTCTATTTCATCAACTCATGTGTAGCGTGATTTTTTCAACACTCCAGCCAAACTATCATCTATTAACCTTATAAAAACTTCCATTTTAGTGTCACAACCCCACAGTTGTAGCATCAAAAACTTATTAGATATTTTACTTTAAATTTTATTTAAATGTACATAACTTATATGTAAAAAAACTGAAGAAATTGCCAATTCCTACAGAGGTCTATGTTATAGCAAGCTGTGAGTGTACTGGTCACACAATGCGCTGGTCTAATAATAGATTGAATGGCAAAACAAAGTCAGGGATAGGGTTGTGGGAATCGTGGGTGCTTCAAGGTTAAAGGTAACCTGGTGGTCTAGGTAGGGGTAAGGTGTCAGACTTCTTTGCTGGGGGTCCAGGGTTCAATCCTCGGTTCCGGCACAGATTTATCTGATTACCAAACCTTTCCTTCACCTCTGACAAGAAGTGTATTAATCACAACTTGTGAATGTGGGGAATGCCAGGCCTCCATTGTGGTTTGGATTCCACGTTAAACCTCCATTTCATCTCACAATCGCCCTACCATTACACATTAGCATAAGTGTGTACAACCCGAACGAGTAGTAAGATGCGGTGCTAATAATAATAATAATAATAATAATTAATAATAATAATTCAAGGTTAAAATGAAGAGAGGACTAACCCAATAATAATAATAATAATTCAAGGTTAAAATGAAGAGAGGACTAACCCTCCTTCATTGTCACTGAGCTGGCTGGAACTGTCTCGTGTGTGCGTCTAAGCTCAAGGCCAAGGTGTTTTTTTTCCATATTTTATAAGTTCAACGTTAGTTTTGGTGGGCATTGCATAGTCATTTGGTGGTCATTATACATAGGTCACATTTATTGTAGTCACGGCAAGTTGTACAAAAAGAAAAATTCTTTCTATTTAAGAGAAAGTATGTGTCATTAGAGCATGTGAAAGTGGACAGAAAAAGGCTGATGTATGCTGTGAGTTTGGATTAGTGAATTCTATAGTAGGACCAATTTTAAAAAATATGGATAAACTTTTAAAGGCATTTGAAGAAGATGGAGTAGAAATAAGAAAAAAAAAGAAATGTGGATGCCTCACTTTTGAAGTGGTTCAAACAGTGTCGAAGTTCAGATATTCCTGTGAGTGGACAAATTTAGGAAGAAAAGGTTACAGAATTTGGAAAACTGTTTGGTATTGAATTTACATGCTCCAACAGATGGATGAATCGTTTTAAAGCCCAACATCCTATTTCCTTTGCTAAAATTTGTGGGGAGGCAAAAGCGTATATCTAAACGTTACAGGTGAATGGGTACGTGGCACTTGGCCAGACCTTAGACAATCATATACAGATGAAGACATCTTTAATGGAGACAAATCGGCAA
Organism: Timema cristinae; assembly: GCA_039000515.1. Classification (NCBI taxonomy): domain Eukaryota; kingdom Metazoa; phylum Arthropoda; class Insecta; order Phasmatodea; family Timematidae; genus Timema; species Timema cristinae. The sequence continues at coordinate 67,130,069 of JBCFYV010009882.1, read as the reverse complement.
TTTCTTATAAATTAAATCCAGTTAAGACTCTAAAATTTAAAAAAGAAAAATGTGTTGGTGGGAAGTTTTCCATACAAAGCAGTGGCGGCTTGTGACCAAAAAAATAGGTGGTGCACAATTCAAATATTCTAAAATATGGTAAATACACGTTTAATATATCGTACCTATCTATATTTACATATTGTTTTACTCAGGTTAATATTTCACAGCAGTACGGAGGTGTGTGTGAAGCTTCGAAACAAATATAAGATTCAACTTTTAAAAGAAAAATCCATATTATACAATTACGAACTTTTGACGGTAAAAATATTGACAGCTAAAAATATACCAAATTTATAGTCAATTGCTGACATTCTGAGATGTTATTTACACTACATTACAAATCAACATTAATTTGAGAAAATAAAAAATAATTGAACACACCTACATTATTACAATCTTTTACTTTGCTGACGCAATCATAAATAAATAAACACCTTATAATAAAACAATCACATAATAAATGAAAACATTATTTACGAAACACCCAACAATTTAATCTTAAACGCCTCAAGCTACTTTAAATAAAAACTCCATTCTTCTTTCTTTAGATTTTGTGAATTTCTCAATGACTAGAGTTAAAGTCTGAAATGTTCATGATAAAGTTTCTCTTGACAGACAGCATGGCAAGAGCTGACAACTTTTCCTGGTGCATACTATTTCTTAAAAATGTTTTGACACGTTTTAGTGTAGACAAACATCTTTTTGTTTCTGCTGTTGTCATAGGGATTGTTATAATAATATTTAGAAGTTTTAAGCATTCTTCAAAAATTTCATTTAAATGGTTTTCATTTATAAATGAGAACAGAGTTAAAGCACCATTCATATTTCGAAATTCATCCCTGACATAAATGATGCTTAGCTCTGTGCTTAGTTTTTTTTTTGCATCTAAAAATGAGTATGAATTTATTGTGAGTTCTAAATAGTTATCAGGACATTTTTCTGGCAAAAACAAATTTGCAGCAACAAGATGACCAGTAAAGCTGAATCTGTCTTCTGCTTGACAGATTATGACGCCACAAACATCTTTAGCCTCTCTGTTATGAGTGTGGCTCTCATTTCGTCTCCGTTTTATTTTATTTAATCAAGATCGTCATTTATATAATTTTCATTTCTTATTTTGGAAATTTCCTCTATGAAACAATATATTTTGTTTTTTTACAAATGCTGGATCAGTTTCCCTTACAACTGGTTGCACAATACATCCACATGAGGCATAATTTTATGGAAAAAAGTTAGCCAAAATATAAAAACATCATCCTCTAATGTTCTCTTCAGACCAGACGCTTGTTCAATTGCAGCTATATCTTTTGTGTCATATTTCGTTTCTATTGTATCCATGCACTCAATAAGTTCTTCTCTGAATTCGCAAACTGTGTTCACTGTTCGAGAATGGAAGTTCCATCTTGTAGGTCCTGATCGTGGTAAACGTTTATCCACAACTTCATCTAAAATTGCTGTTCTCCTAGGGGAATTAGAAAAAAATGTACAAAATCCTCAAACTGGGTAAAAATATACGGATTATGATTAATTAAAGCTGCATTTGGCATTATTAAATTTAGTTGATGTACATGCCGGTATAATATTAGCACCGTGTCTTACTACCCGTTCAGGTTATATGCTTGCATGCCAGTAAACGTAAGCGTCAGGATAGCTCTGCTTTATTTTAGCCTGAACACCATTGAGAGATCCACTCATAACTGAAGCACTATCATATGCTTGTGCTATTAACTTATGAGGCTCTTTCTCTACACATTGATCTATTTCCTCTTTGAGACAATTTGACAAAGATGCAGCGTCATGAAATGGGGGGTTTACATAGTTCCAAAATCTTTCCACTGGTTTTCCGTTTACTATATACGGGTAAATTATAACCATCTGAGACATCAGTTGTTTCGTTAGCTATAACAGCCAAAAAACTGACATTATCAATTTCTTTTGAAATTTCTTCATGGCAAATATCCAACATGCATTGAAGTATTTCATTCTGCATTGAACTTGAGGTGCCTTTAAAAACTGCAGACTTTTCTAAATGCCCTTTCAAAGCATCATCCAATTCCGCATTGAAATTGACAAGTCCACGAAATATTCCAGGGTTAGAAGATGAATCAGTTTTGTTATGACTTCTAAGGGCCAGTTCGAAAGCGCCACAGAATCGAATACAGTTTAGGATAATATTTAAAACATACTTGTTGTTAGTCACTTTTTTATTGTGAAGCTTGATAGCTCTTCTGTAGCTAGAATCTAACTGTGATTGTATGTTGGTCTTGCCAAGTACACCCAAATCTAAAGAATTGTTCTTGTGTAACAATGATATTTCATGCTTTTTAATTCGTTCACTTAAATGGTTCAAATCAGTCATACCTAAATTCGTCCAAGATAAGTCACCACCAAAGAGTAAACACGGAAAGCAGAACAATGCATTTTTTACATCACAACCACATAGCCATGGATGCTTTTTGTAAGTTTCTACGTTGAATTTTCTAGTAACCTCTTGATTTTTATTTTTTGTTAGTTTTTCTAGAACACTATTTGGTGTCGGTCTACCAAGTTTTTTAATTTCTAATTTTTCTTCTTGAGTACACAAAGAATTTTTTTTTCTAAGTGTTTCGCACAGAATTCATTTTAATATTAAAAAAAAAACACTAACTCGAACTCGTTAACAAATAACAACTATTTACATAAACCAAGTTTTTTTTTATAACTAAGGTTTTGCGCAAAATTCGTTTTGATATTTAAAATAAGCACTAAATCAGTAAATTATTATGAACTAATTAACTACTATTTAAATAATCATTTTACTTAATTAATTGTGTACAGATTAAAAAAAAGAAAAACCACACTTTAAAAAACATTATAACAGGTAGTAATGCTTTAGTTGATCAAAACAAATCGCCAAGTTCGCTATCAAGCTGCGCACCAGACCATGTGTTAAGGTCCACTTTAAAACTAACTTGCAAGGTCAACAACCTCTCTTCTTCTCGATGCGCATGCTCAGATTGTTACACACCCCTGAAGTTTAGTAGAAGTACTAGGACAGCGCTAGCAGTCAGGAAAACAGTAGGAATAGTAAATAGAATGAAACACGCAAGAGCATAGCTAATTTTAAGAAATATATTCTTAAAAAAATCGATTCATTATGAAATGTTATTATTTAAATAAAATAATGTTAAATACTATTTTGTGTGAAATTACAATTGGTGCACTTGCACTTGCGGACTTAGGGAGGAGTCGCCACTGATACAAAGTGTTAGCTTTTGTTTCTGCAAACATAATGGGAACCGAAAAAAAGAAACTTTTAGTTATCGAGAAAAGGCTGCATCCTAGATGTTTTGAAAACATTAAAAACTTCCTGTAAGCTACACTGCCAACCAAAAAGCGTGGATGACATCTAGTGTTTTTGAAGATGAACTAAGAAAGTGGGGCAAAGAGCTGTTGTTGAAAAACAGGAACGTTCTACTCATATTTGACAACTGCGCAGCTCATCCAATGTTAAATTTGCCAAACATCTACTTTATTTACTGGCAAACAATATGAGTATCTGCAACCTATAGACCTAAGGTGTCATTAGAAACCTTAAGATTCACTACCACAAGCAACTTTTAAAAACAATTATTTTTTGTATGGACACAGTGAAACCTGTAACAATTTCTGGGTTAGATGCGATAAAATTACTGGACAACACTTGGAAGAGTGTAACACAACAGACGATAACAACATATTTTTGTAAAGCACAACTCACACTCACTAATTTACTCGTTGATGATGATGATGATGATGAAGAAGAAAGGGAAGATGACCTGCCCCTGTCGGAGTGGATTAAGCAAATCATTGTGAAAGAATTTGGAAATGAGCTTGATTCCTATGTTTCAGTGTATGACCTCAAAGAAGCATTTGAAGTGTTGAGTGATTCAGAAATTATCATGGAAGTAAAAAATGCAGAGGCAGAAGAGACTGAACAATTGGAATATGACAACATCGTTTGTCCAACATTGCAGGAAGCAATGAGAACAGCTGAAATTATTTCAAGATTTTACTGCTTCAGAAAGACATCTGCCGATGTGTTGAATTCAGTGCAGCAGCTATACAACACGACAGAACGAATGTATTTTACTGAAAAGAGAGTTCAAAAGAAAATTACAGATTACTATGGGGAACATGCGCAAATATAAGTTAAGTAAATACAGTACCTACATGTTTTTTTGATATTCTTCATTCATTCATTTATTTATTAAATGAATATTAAAATTTGTGCAAAGTCAGTCCTTCATTATAACAAAGTTTTTTAATAATCTTGAATTTAATAACATTGGATTCCCCGGATTTTATAAGTGTTAGAATAAATTTTGTGATTTTCAGGTTTCTTAGAGAAAAAAATCTCCTGAATGGTGCGTTTTTTAGATTCTTAACCCACATTTCTTTCATATTATTGCTCAAAATGTGATATCAATTTAGATTAAAAATAATACGGTTAAGAACACAAAGTTTTAAAGATAGTATAAAATGTTCAAACTAACCTAGGCGTGCATTTAAAAAAAAAAAATCACATAGGTTAGCTTGTTTACAAAGTGAGTACTGGTATTTTTTTACTAAAATCTAGGTTGGTTCAGTAAAAATAAAATTTGTAAGTTGGTCCAAATTGTAGACTACTTTAACCAAATTGATGTAGCATAATCAGTGGTAGCTTAGTTATTTAGATGTAAGGAGAGGAATAAAGTACTAGTAAAAAGGCACCCTATATTGCAACCTCAACCTATTTGTTGAATCAGTAAACATTTGAGAAAAAATGTATCTATAAAATAGTAGGCCTATTTTCATTGACTCGTACTAATTTTGTAACTCATTTTATACATTTTGAATAAGAATATTGGTTCCTAATTTTTACTTTTAAATTTTAATTCAAGATTTATTTTACTACCATATAGCATTTAGTTTATAAAGGATGCTACAACTGTCATGCAATTTAAGAATTTAGACTAATTCTATATTTTTAACCATTCATATCGCTTTTACATAACTAAGAGCTAGGCCCCTAACCAATAAATTATTTAGTAATAGTTGATTAAATGTTTCTGTCCACTAAAAAATGCTAATATCTATCAAATATGTTAAAAGTTTTAGTGAAATCATACTTCCTGGCTTCAGAAAAAGTGTAACATTTACATTGAAATTTATAGCTTCATGTCTTTGCTGGCATTAAAGTCGCCATCAACCATTTCTCATGAAACAAAATTGTGTTATATACATAAATTGATACGAAGTTTGGTTTTTATCAATAATATAAACAAAAATATTTAAAATTGAATTTTTAATAGTATGAATTTACTATTTTATATTTATTTTTTATTCTACATAAAATTTGGTTGAGACGGTGTAAAATTTCTGACTCTTAAATACAGTTTAAACAAGCCCAAATTTTAAAATAACTTATTCCAAATTTCTTTGTTGATTGCAATCAAATCTCATCCTTATTTGGCCGCCTGAGAGCTTATGTGTTAAAAAAAAATTTAAATTAAATGTATTCAATTTAAAAATATTACAGTTGCATGATTCTCAATAAACTAGATAGGCCCTAATGGAATATTAAAAATTAACAAATGTAATACATGTATTGAAAGCCCAAGAACATATATAGATAGCTAGCAATAATTCCATTTCCTCTACCTTATGATCCATTTGAAATTATATTGTGAAGCAATTAAATTCGTTCCTTAGCACATACATGAACAAACTTTATTTTTAATTACTGTGATATAATATATGTAATAAATATAATGATAGAATTATAGTAAAACAAAAAAAAATAAAAGTAATAATACACATATTTATACACACTTCAATATTTCAATGCTCAAAGATGGTTAGACAAAGACAAAATACTAACAAAGGAAAAAAGAAGTGTTAGTGAATATGTGGGGAGAGCTGTGGAAGTGGATAAGTCTTTGAGATCAGTAAACAACTGAAACTTTATGAGAACACGATTTAAATGAGTCGGCAAAGAAACAAAAACAAAAGTGTGGGGATAGGATAAGTATAATAGGAGGTCGTAGAGCTATCAACCCTCATTTGACAACAGTTTGAGGAAAAATAAATAGTGGCAGTTTTTGAACAGCTTGTCTGGAGATAAGTAAAATGTTATAAATACTGTGATGAGTGAATGTTTTTAGTTTTGTAAGTTAAGTGTGTAGTGTAGACTAGTGATAATTAAGTTAGTTATATAAGTTAAACTGGTTTAATGATCCTGGATCCTGGATGCTAACTTTTGTTTTTCTAAGCTAACACTATGAATTCCAGTAAACAAAAACAATATTTACTTTCATTTTTAATAGGAAGAGCCCTTTAGAACATACAAACATATTTGTTTGCAGTAAAAACGGATATCATTTTATTATATTATTAGTGTTATTTTATAGCTATTTATAGTATCTATCAAAAGTGAATGCTGCAGCTCACACGATTTGAACCTTTATGAAAACTATTTTAAGTTACTTTTGTAACTGTCAAAAAAAGGTTCTTCTTATATGAATCTAACTATAAGCAGGGTTGTCAGAATAGCTGAACTACTAACCAGGGCACATACTCCCCCCCCCCCCCCCCCTTTCCACTATTGGTCAACCTTTTCAATACCTCTGTGTCTCAATGCCTCTGTTTAATGCATTTGATCAAGTTGGAAATGTCTTTATTTGAATAATTTTGAACTATGTGGGCAGATGTAATTCAACCTTTTATTCAAGCACAAATTATAAAATTTCTAACTTTATTATAGAAAGAAGAAATCAGCTTTAGAGTTATCCAAGTTGGGTCAATGGTGGCAAAACCTTATTTATGTAATGGAGGTGACGAATGTAGATGCAACTTGTTTAGCAAAAAAAATTTTTTTTTTTGAGAGACTTGTCTTCCTTCTCCAAAGTATAGAGAATTCCAGAGGTTCTCCCGGTAAACATTTGTCGATTGGATGCCACTACATGAAAAGTCTTCGCCTGGAATATTTTTGAATATTATACTTGTATAGAATCTATTTGGAGTGGTATTACCTCAGATAATTTTAAATAGAATCTATTTGGAGTGGTATTGCCTCAGATAATTTTAAATGAATATTCACCTAGAAGATATTTTGGTCTTCACCAGATATATTTTTTAATTCAATGTCTTTATAAACTATTGGAAGTTTCTCTAAACGTATTATGTTCAAAAATCTAAGGAAAGTAAAAATTTAGAAGAAAGAGAGGGGGGGGGGATTCATTCCAGGGGAAAAAATTATTTTAATAGGGCAGGGCCCACCCACTACTCACACCTTTGCAGCCATTTCTGCCATTATTTAATAATTGCTCAATATACAAATTATATAAAAATTTAGAAGAAAGAGAGGGGGGGATTCATTCCAGGGGAAAAAATTATTTAATAGGGCAGGGCCCACCCACTACTCACACCTTTGCAGCCATTTCTGCCATTATTTAATAATTGCTCAATATACAAATTATATAAAAATTTAGAAGAAAGAGAGGGGGGGATTCATTCCAGGGGAAAAAATTATTTTAATAGGGCAGGGCCCACCCACTACTCACACCTTTGCAGCCATTTCTGCCATTATTTAATAATTGCTCAATATACATTTCAGAACTTTGAGGTAGAAGGGGAGATAAGTTTCTAAATGTTAAACAAATTGATAGCACTTACAGTATTTAATTCCTGCCATTAAAATTCAGATAGCTTCTAGAGTAATTTAATATTTGAAATTTTTCTTTGCCTTTGGCAGCTGAGAGGCTGTTTCCCCTGAATTTGAACCCCCCTGAAATGTTTGCTTGGCTAAGGCCTTGGTAAGACGGAATAGGAAGCTAGCTTCAGTGATACCAACTTTATTGTGAAGGATGAAAACCTCTATTGTGGATTTGAAATTCTCTGGAAGTTAATTTATAGTTTCCTAGACGAGGGTGGTGTTAATTGCAACAGAGTTGACATCAGGCCTAGTTAACAAATACTTAGGTTGGGTGGTTTTCTAGATATAGTTTCAGTTCACATCTTCTTAACTGTGATATATGACACATTACTGGATCACCTATTCTAGAAAACAATAGCTTCTAAAGACATTTAATTTTTTTTCAATTCAGGCAAATATCACTCTATTAGAGGCATTCAGCTTTTTTTTTAAATACGCGTAAGAAGCCACTACAATTTGCTTCTTATGCATATCATATTAAAACAAAAATCCAATCGAGGATAACTCCAATTAGTTTCTAAAAGCATTCAGTTTTAAAAAAAAAATCCAAGCAAAGCCCATTCCAAATAATTTCTAAGGACATCCTATTTTAAAAATTTGCTGGTGGAAGATAACTTCAGATAACTTTTGGTGGCATCTAATTTAAAAAAAAATCAGGTGAGGTACACAGCCTAGCTTCTAGAGTAATCCAATTTAAAAAAAATTAGTTTGAGGACAACTTCAAATAGATAATAGGAAATCTAGTTCATAAAAACAATTCTGGTGAACACTTCTTAAAATATCATTTAGGGGCATTCCATTTTAAAAAATTTGCCAGAGGAGACTACACCAAAGACTTAATTAATGTCATATAAACTTACGATTTCAAACCATCCCTTACTCTGCCTAAATTAAATTGTTCCTATGCCCATGATCTCACACTATACAAAATAGCTAGGAAAGATAGGACCTTGAGTTTGCAGACTGTTCAGGTAAAAGTTTCCCTCATACCAAGTATAATGTAGATACATATGCACTGTTTGGAATGTGCGAGAGACCTGACCCGGTTGGAGAAACTAGGGAGAAGGACCTGAAGTGTATCATACACACAATAATGGAATCTTTGATCTACATAGTGTAGGTGGATTGAAAAGAGATGCGAAAGCGTGAAACTTTAGCCTTTACAAAGACATTCAGTTTATGATGATCGTGAATGGAAAGAATATAAATATGTTTGTCCCTAAGAAAATTACCATGCATGTGTTACTTAAGTACTTTCATGACTCTCTATTTGGGGGTCATTTGGAAATACTCAAGACTGGGATAAAGGTTTCTAACTAGTTTTTTTTTAGCTTAGCCAATACAACATTGTCAAATAATGGGTTATTCATTGTAAGTCTTGTCAGAATAATAAGCCCCCCAAAATTCTAACAACATTACTATTGTAGCTCAGCGACCTTGGGAAAGGGTGTTTATAGGTTTTTTAAGACCAACTACCAGTTCTTCTAATATAAAAGGAGGTATTTTGGTTATGAGGGATGCTTTTTCAAAATTTGTTATTTTGATCCCCCTGAGGAACATACCTTCTATCCAGGCAGGTATTGGCTATGGTAGCTATGCCTACATCATCATTATTAACAACAAACATAGTTTTTGACTGTTGAAACCTTTTATCTGGCAACAATTCAAGTAATGCATGTAATTAATCACCTTATGATGATTTTTTGTGTCCAGATATAGCAAATGTTTAAAGAACGCTGAGAAAATGCATTTACGTCAAATTTCAACAAGCTCAATGTCAAGTATAGCTTGGGGCTCATATTAGCCTTGTGTGTTTATGACAATCCCTGTGAGAGCCAAGCTTTGAACAAAGCCCCTCAGTTTCTGCCAGGAGGAGATATGGCACGCTTCTCACTACCTGAGGACACTCAAGTAAGTCTTAATGAATATCAAAAGTAATTGATCAATCTTTGGGTTGTTAAGGTTGAGTAGTTTTCCGAGCTTAAGTCTTTAGATTTTGAAGCTTATTTTTAAACAATAAAAATTAAATTTGAAGCTATTAATATATAATAATTATTTGCTCTTATTAGTTTAGCACATCTATTTGATACTTAATGAACATGCAGGATTTTTTACTTATCAGTTATCTCGCACACACACACACATATATATATATATATATATATATATATATATATATATAAAATGTAAATAAAATTACAAATATTCCTGTCTTCAAGGCCTAGATATATAACTATATTTTATATGTTTTGTACAATTAAATCTGTGTAGAACCCGAACGGGTAGTAAGACGCGGTGCTAATAATAATAATAATAATCCAATTAAATCAATCCTTTGGTTTTCTATGATTATTTTTCTTCAATATGTATGTTTTGTTAAATTTTAAAATTGTTTAAAATAAAATGCTAAGTAAAGGTTTCCCATAAATATAACTAAATATATAATGTAAAATTAAACATTTAACTTAAAAGATTACATATAGATCATTCACATATAGTTTATACACATGCTATATTTCAAGATCATTCACACATGGTGCATACACATATTATATATTTTTTAAGATCATTTACACATAGTACTTATACACGCTATATTTTGTTTCATAACTATTCACACATAGTATATACACATTTTATATTTTGTTTTTAGCTATATACCCTAACAATGGAATTAGCAAATTGAAACTTTGTCATCCCTCCTTTTGATCCTAAAATTATTTCAGAGCCTTTCTGCTAGGATCAGTAGGCTTTTACTCAGAGAGTTGACACGGGGCCAACAAGATTAACTAAACTGGCTTGCATAGATATGAGATGCGCGGTAAAGACTTGAATATATTCCTGCCTGGCTGTACTGCTTTGAGTTGGCTTTCATCATTAGTATTTTTACATAGGACTTCCCATCCTTCTTCTATGAGAATACTGTTAATCTCATTAAAATTTATCTTCCTAATCTTTTGGCTTTAATTAATCTCAATTCCTGGAGAGAAAAAATATGCATCATGAGGTATATCACTAAAAAAAAGTCTTTCTACAACACAAGCATGTTGTATTTTGTGTATTTTGTCTAGTTAGGGAGATGATAATAAAAAACAGGTAGTCAATATTTTAATATACTTTCTAAACAAATAACTTGTAATATTTAAATTTTCGTGGGCACACACTTCACAGTAATAAGCTCACTTTTTGTGAAGTGAAAAGAAATAGATTTTACTTTGCTGGATTAGATTTGTTAATGAAGTGTTTCTCAAAGGTTTGGTAATGGAGGACCAACAAATGCAAGCTATACGTACTGGGTGACCCCTGCGGAAGGGAAGCATGGGCATGTTGTTTGAAAACTATGCCGGAAAAACATTATTTTTATGGAATTCCATTTTGTGATTATAAATACAAGGCAAAATTTGATATATTTCAAGAAATGTTGAAAAAACCTATAGTTACAATGAATTAATAAATACTAATTTATTGATTCCTAGTGGGTGCAGTTTTTTATGACTGTAGTATTAATTATGTTGAGACATATAGACCACATTCTGACGCGGAAATATTTGCTACTCTGCAGGCATTAAAATATATCTTATATTTACGTTCACGGCCAGTAGCGGTGCTGTGACTCTCGTAGTGCTTTGGAATCTATAAGCGGCTTGTTAGGGCCTCCACCCCACCTATTTATAATTAAAAAACTCAACGAGAGCGCCTCTCTCTGAGATAGGGCTACATATTGGGGTACCAATACATTCTTAGTCACATGGGTATAATGGGTAATAAGAGAGTGGATATCTTGGCATCTAGTGCAAATTCACTTTCAGGTGTACAGGAAATTTTGCAAACGTATAGTGATTCTATACCGAGAGTAAAACTCAGAATACAGGATATAAAAGGTGAATTGTGTGAGACCACATGCCAGCATAAGGCAAAATGGTACTATGAAGTTTGTGTACTAAACTAACCAAACCATGGTTTACGGCAGTTAAGGGCACCTGTATGTTTATTTTTACTCTAATCCACCTTCATCTTAGGCATGCTTATACAAAAGATTGACTTTATTTGACGCACAAGGTTCCGTCTTCATAATGTGTGGTTTGCTACATTCCTGAATTATTAGAATATTTATTTATGACTTGCCCTGTACATTAATTGGCACAGGTAAATTACATTCATAATTATATTACAGACTTTTTTCTGTTAATGTGTCACACTCAGACAATGCTACTTTGTATAAGCAGCTGTTTAATTTCCTTCTAAATATAAATATGTTGGTGTAGTTATGGTCAAATATTTTCTCGATTATCCAGTAGATGAGAGTCGTGATTATTTAGGGCTATGTTATGTGGCTTAAAATGGGATTGAACACATTGTAGTATCAAGAAAGTATCATTGGAAGTGACTCAAATACAAGTGCTCCTGGCTGATTAAAGTAAATATATACAGTGCCATTGAAGAAAGAAAGAAAAAAGCTTTTTATTATTTTTAACATTTTAAATCCCATTATTTTTGATGAATAATTTCTCAAATTTGTTGACTTAATGTTGGTACTGATTCCTTTCTATTTAACTTATATTTATACCGAGAAAGATGTATAACTATTGAATTAATTGTCCCGCGTTGGGTGTCAATTGAAACACTACGGATTAATTCCCTGATATATTAATGCTGTGATGATATTTAGGTTGTCTATAGCTCCATGGTCGAGCGCCTATCCTCACTGTACAGAATAGATACCATTTAACCAGCTGTTAATTGCTCTGTGGTCAAGCACTAATTAAATCGGTATAGTGAATAAATGTAAGAGAAAGAACTATTGATGGCTGTTGATTCACACACACGGTTTATTCAAATAACATCTGTTAATTACTTATACATACTACAATTAAATGCTTTATATCAATGCACACTTGTGATATTAATGTAAATTATTGTATACTGTGTTAGACTGTGACTGCGAGAGCCAGTTAGTCCCTTACTGCGTTACTTGTGTGAGCGTGGGTGTTAGAGCAACTTGTGTGTGAGCGGATGCCTTAAACATACGCACAATGGCTTATATATGACATACCCCTTGCCTCTTACTCCCTTCGTCAACAGTGTAAAAACAAACTAATAGAAAGAGTCCTGGCAACAGGTGTTGTGAAAGCTAGCTTCTTATTGGTATAGGGAATTGGCGTCTTTGCCACATACTGCGGAGTTGTTCCTTTAACAGGAAAAATGGTATAAAAATATATTTTAATGGTGAAATCCTTTTCACATTATTTCTGAAAAGTGTGTGTTTCTTCATGGATGAATCATAAAAGGATACTCTACATATGTTACTTTAAAGAAAAATTACCTTCATCCATTACTTTTTATATATTTTAGAGTGATCCAAACCAATATCATTACAAAGGAAATACAGCATAGTATGGACATTTTATATTTAATTTTTAGCATTTAAAATTTTTATATTACTGTATATGTTTTCAACATTCTTTAATTCACTATTATAGTGGAACCTGACTAATTCGAACTTCCTAAATTCGAAATCATCTTAGATTCGAATTTCTCACCCAGTCCCGTGAATTTTGTACTAAAACAATGTTATAAAATGTGGATAATTCGAATTTTGTTCTGGTTAATTTGAACTTTTCGTAAGTTATAATGTACTGTTCAGTATTGTTTTCCTACTTTTAATTGCGGCGCTGTGTTTTTCTATTTTTGGAAACAGGGGAGGCGGCGTTGTAATGCGGTCAGTACCCTTCTTCACGCCCCTCCCCCTTCCACGCTCACTTATACATCTTTGTTTACACGTACAGTTCTGTACTCCGTTAGTCAAGATCGAACCTCTCGAGCGGTTATGTGTGCTGTTCTTAGTGATTCGGTCGTAGTGATATTATTGTGACGTGTGAGCTTATTTTGTTTTTTTGTTTAGTTTTTGTTTTGTTTAGTACATTCTGTACAGTAGTGTTTGTGTATGTGTATCGTGATGTCACTGTCCAAACCACAGTCATATAAATTATTAACTTTGGCTGAAAAGTAGTGATGTTAAAGGAAGTGGAAAAGGGACTTAAAAAGAAATCAGAAATGGCAAAGGCCTTCAGAATTCCCCCTAACACACTTTCAACATTTTTGAAAAAACAAACAAAACTTTTGAGCAATGATAATGAGAGTGGACAAAATAGGAAAATATTAAGAGGACCAGAAAACCCATATTTGGACAACTGTGTACCAAAGTATTTTAAACAAGCGCGAGGTACGAACGTCCCAGTGAGCGACCCTCTTCTTAGAGCAAAGGCTGAACATCTCACATCTGAATTAGGAAAATAGACTTCAAAGCGAGTGCAGCGTGGCTAGATGGATTCAAACAACCAAGCGGAATTTCCTTCAAAGCTGTGTGTGATGAAAGTGGCGCTGTTGATGTGCGTTCAGGGAATAATTGGAAGAAAGATTTGAAAGAAATGATTCAGGACATAGAATCGAAAAACATTTTTAACGTCGATGAGATGGGATTTTTTTACAAGTGTACTTCTGACCAAACTCTTGCATTTAAAGGTGAATGGTGCAGTGGGGGAAAGATTAGAAAAGATCAAACAACACTGTTAGTTGGAGCAAATATAGATGGTTCTGAAAAGCTGCCGTTGTTAATGATTGGAAAATCGGGTAACCCACATTGCTTCAAAAATCTATAATCGAAGCCAGTGGAATACAAGTCAAATAGAAAAGCATGGATGACAGACAGGTGATCTGTTTAGAAAATGCCTTTTAAAAATCAACAAACAGTTTGGCAAACAAATTCGGACAATCCTTTTATTTATTGACAATTGCACTGCTCATAACAGAGTCCCCCTTTTGGAAAATGAAAGGTTATTTTTTTACTGCCAAATATGGCATTGGTTATTTTCCTCTAGTGCAAATAGTATACTATACCCCTGTGGCCACATTGGATTGGTTCAAGTCGAAACTTAGATAGAAACCTCACAAAGTTCTCTTATGATAGAACAGGCATTTAGGCCACCTTCGATTTCTAGTTACATACTCCATGTTATGAATGTTATATGACAAACCATCTTGTGAATGTGAGGAATGCCAGGTCTCCACCGTGGTTCGGATTCCACGTTAAACTGTAGGTCCTCCATTTCATCTCACAATCACCCTACCATTACTCATTAGCGTAAGTGCGTATAACCCGAACGGGTAGTAAGACGCGGTGCTAATAATAATAATAATATATAACAAACCTACAAAGCATAGCTAACCTAACAGATTAAACTAAAATAAAGTGCAACAAAGAGGCACAGCCCAAGAAAGTCTCTTCTCTAAACTCATACTACCCAACTAAGTTGACCAACACATTTAACATAAATAAATACAAACAAAATATATAGCTCTCTGGACAAATTGTGATTTGTTACACTACATAGAGCTTTGACTTTTTAGACCTTGCTGGTGATACGTCCATTAGGGCAACCTTCATGGTTACAAAGTCCAGTACATTTATTCTTTTGTGCACCATTGTGACGTAGTTGGTGTTCTTGTTTCACTGGTTGATTGCTAAGTTACTCTTTTCATTTCAGTGCCAGAATATATAGGGTAACCACTGGCTGTCTAAGTTGGGAGAAGAAGGAGCATAATAGATGAAGTTGTAATGGCTATGAATTTTTATACAAATTAAAACTATTACATTATTTTGCTAGATATTAAAAAGTACCACATACAAAGCACTTGATTTCACAATTAACTTAGAGCAATAAAAAATAAAATAAGTTTAATTTGATCTAGTAGAAATTACATTTTGTAAACTTTTATGCTTTTTGCTAGGTTGGTTCTGTTGTGTACCAGCTGCGTGGCATAGACTCTGAGAGTTCCAATGTCCACTACAGTATCAGCGGAGAACAATTCACGGTAGATAGGTCAACTGGAGTGGTCACTCTACTAAGACCTTTAGATAGAGAAGACACAGACCTGATAGAAGTCATAATCAGTATCACAGGCAAGCTCATATGTTATTTATATTTAATATCATATTTTGTTTAGTTTGGCAAATTTAAGTAAAAGGTTGGAGATTTCTTTTACCTCTATTAGTGTTCTGCAAACGTTGTGCCTCGGCACACTGAAGTATTGTGGCGGCAAATTGGTTGTGCTGTGCGGATATCCCAAAGTGCCATGCATTGCTGTTCAATAAGAACACAAATTAAGTTGGTAGAGTAGCAGCCATGTGTAGTCCACATTTCTTACTTACTAATATTTTAAATACCTGACAAAATTAAAAGCGTTGACGCAAATTTATAGTGTCATGGTTTACCCAAATTACTAATGTTTGAACAAAAAAAAAATTCAAATGTTAAAGAATTAGGCATAGAAAAAGAAATTTATTTTAACCTTTATTAATCTTGGAATGTTTGAAGTTACTTCCTGAAAAAATTAGTGTATACCTTCCTGTTTCTCATCTATCATACAATCAGTGGACTGGGTGCGCAATCCATTTTCTGCGGTCTTGGCACATACCCAAAACAAAATTTTTAAGCTTGTGAAGTGTGCCATAAACTTAAAAACGGTTGGCAGAACACTGACCTAAATTATCAAAACCCGATGAAGATTACTTTTAATTCAACGGTCGAAAAGTTACAATGGTCAAACATTCCTAACCTATATATCTAACTGTAAATTTGAACCCATTCTCCTAGTCAGATTAGCATGCTACCATATGCCTGAGCTTGTTGTTGATTTAATATTTGCTTGTCATAAAACTTATCTTAGCTGTATGCATCTGTTCATTCCTTACAGTCCCAGTGTTTTGATTTCAAAAGTATTTCAATATAAAAATTCTTAATCATTGATAATAGTTAACTGGTAGCAGAATAATTATGGAAGATGTTTTTGTAACCACAGAAGACAGCCATATCTCTCATTAGTCATGAATCCTAGATAAGCATAAGTTTAAAGCAATATTTTACATACATTGTAAAATTGGCTAACTTGTAGGAGTGCAGATTTGGGGTTATAAATTATGAATGATAATTCAAATTAAAGTTGAATAAAATATTGGCAAGATAGATGAAAATTTATGCTAAAAACTACTTTTTTAAATTGATTAATTTCAATCGGTAAATTTGGATAAACTATAAGCTGAGACTACTAAACTAATAAATATAGAAATTAGCTATTAAAAACTATTAGAATAAACCTACTCAAATAATTATTGATAAAAACTATTTAAATAAAACTGCACCTCTACCTGGTATTACAAAAATTGTCTTATAAACTACTTTTTCATGTCCTTTACTTTTCACTTGTTATCTCACATCTTAGTTACCTTAATGTGGTATTTTGAATGTGATACTATTGCAGTACCATCAAAACAGATCAATAGAAACCTTTATCAATATCTGATGTTTCAAAAAACTCAAACTATACAGGATGATTTAACACACATTATTTATAAAAAATATGTATAAAACATTTGTTTCATAATATTTGTACACTTTGAATGTTAAATGTTATTTTTTAAATTTGGAATGGCATATTTAAAAAAAAATGTATATACTTACTTTGCTATTAGGATTTTCTTATAATATTTGTTGAATAATGTTTACACCACAAATATGTTTTAATTTTTCAAATATGTTAAGCAAATATAAATTAAATCTTTCAGTTACTACACTAAACTTTTTACTAGCCCTCCTCAAATAGGGCTTACATAGCCTAATTAATTAATGAGTATGTGTTATATGGAGGTTTCTATTCTATAAATAAACAAGGGATAGATCACTTTGACATTTTATTCCATCTATGTATCTGAAACAATTTTTAATAGAATGCAATTTTTTTTTTTTTTTAGATGAAGGAATTGCTGGCTCAGAACCCAATACTGTTTCACTGCGTCGGGAAATATCAGTGATAGATGTAAATGACAATGCACCATTGTTTAATGATCGGCCATACTCATTTGTTGTACCTGAAACAACCAGAATTGGTGCTATACTTTATTCTAATGTTACACTGAGTGATGCTGATGGTGGAGTGAATTCTGATATCATGTTAACTTGTGTGGATCACGGAGATGATGTTTGTCAGACATTTGATGTGGCGCCTGAGAAAGTAAGATTAATCGACTATATCCAAATATGTTTTGACTTGAAACTAATTCATTGCATAAGTATATAATTTAAGAATAACTATGTCATAGTTGTATTTCACCACTATTGTTGCAAATTGTGTAAATTATAACTTATTATTTAATTTCATACAACATTTAGCAGTAGCTATACACTTTTCGTTAAAACTTGAACTCGCACATTTCATAACTAATACAATATTCACTTATCAGTACATGCTAATTTCTCAAATTGAAAAGTGTTTGGGTTGCAAAGTTGAGACTCCCAGTTCATACAATTACAAATAACTGTAAGGCTTTACTCCTACAGGTTACACACATTATAACAGAAAAGAAGTCTTTTTAAACAATATATAGATTTATTAATAGAATAACACATAATTAAGTAAATGATGGTTTTACAATAATATAGACGGATATGCATATGCATTTTATCCAAAACAGTTAGGCTTGAGAATTGAGACTGTGGCTACAAGGGCTCTGCAGTCGCCAGGCCACAGGTAGAAGTATTTCTAAAAAGCAGAACAATTAAATAATTAGTAATAGAAAAATGTAGAACAGGATGTACATGAACTTTTTATCAGTTTTGCTTGATAGGGCCTTGAAAATAGTATCCGTTAAACATTTTGGATAACAAACTGTTGATAACAGCAGTCGATGGCTAAGAAACAGGTGTCAACAAAAAATACTATGGCTGGTCACATTCCCCTTTGGTACTGCCAGGGCATCCAATAGTACATAAAATTCTAATAGCAAGTGCATCAAGAACAAAACAAACAATACTAATCGATCGAAAGACAAAAGGTAAAAAGTATTATTTGCGCGGACCCCACTATGTCTCTAGTGCATTTCCCTGGGTTGCGCACCGAAACTAATACTGCACGGGAAGCGTGACTACTTGACCAACCCATAATACTGGTTTCTATTAATTGAATTGTAATAAGGAAAACAAATACAGACAACCTGGTGGTAGCCATCCATAAATAGAACTGATGCTCACGACGTACAAGGTGTCATGACAAATTTTGATTCAAAACAGATAAGAGGAATTTGTGGAAGTTGTCCCTAACTAAGACATTATAACTTTATACGCCAGAGGCTCATAATGTAAAGACTGAAAGGTATATATATATACATATAAACATAGTCTACAGGACTGAACTACAATATTTGAAAAACAAGCAAAAGAGACTCGTCCCACACTCTGAAGCACACTATATTTAATAAAATAGATAAAGCTTTGACTTAGCTAGTCAACAAAACTTGAAGGTGATTAACTGTCGACTAGACATACTATCAATTCGAAAGGAAATCGTCTCCGACATTATACCAAAACTAAAAGGGTGCAAACAGATATTGCTCATCTTTATAACAAAAATTAGATTCTAAGTCATAAGGACTCGTCGATTACTTTACAATACTTAATAAACCGAAGTCTGTGGTTCCATCCCTAGCTGCGATGAATCCCACGGCCTAGGCTTCATAGGTGGAGTTGAAATGCGTCATCCTGTTTAAAGCGGCGGTGTATTTGACGCCTCAGTCTTCATGGTTGACGGGACGATGCTGGAGTCCTTCCTTCAATGCAGGGATACAGTAAACTGGCTCTAATGTGAACCGGGACATGGGTCCTTATATAGTTCCCAACCTGATACGAATAAAAGAAAGCGGAAAGGACGATAAACATAAGACCATAGAAACGGGAGAGGCAGGCGAAGGTGGAGGAGGGGGGAGAGAGAAATTAACAAGAAAGAATCACTTGCGGGGAAAAGGAAGGAACAAGTTTCCTTGGTTTACCACCAGGGTCGTTGATGAGCCGTAGGTCTTTGCGTCGATGCACGGACGCATTTCTTCTCTTCAACAGATCTAGTTACGATAGCACGTGTAGTGGCCATCATTTAATAGTTTGGTGCTTCACATTTGCGACAAATGAATCTATAGACATCTTGAAGAGGTGAGTAAACACCAAAGCATTATCTATTCAAATATATTTGTTTTAATCCTGTTATTTAAAATCCGTTATGATTTTTATAAGAATTTGTGATGTAGATGTATTTTACTATATTTTCTTGTCAACAGCATGGCAAGCGTATATGAAATTATCTGACATCATCCAATGGGAAAAGCAATGCGTAAAAGTATTTTATTCATAACTATGATAATATCCGTCCTCTTCTTTGATATCTACTCCAGTATTTATCTAAAGACAATATTTTTGACCAACCACGTGTTTGCATGTAGGGAAAAACGTAATTTTATTAGACTGCATTTTCGGAGTGGACTCAAAAAATGTAAATATAGGTTCTTTCTTGCATAAGTCATTAAACTATTGAATTTTTTAATTGTAGCTGTCCAATCTATCTGATTGACATGCTACATATCAAATAACCATATTGAACCGAATATAGTGTAATGTTTATCTCCTAAAAATACTCAGACTAGTGTTTTTTACTGAAAAAAAAGGCAGATTTATACAGAGATGTATGTGGTGGCGAGTAATTTTGAAATGTGCAAGGAAACTTTCAAGTCAGGATCATGCAAACCGCAGTCTGTATCAAAACAGAGCTAATTTTGAAATCTTTCTATTCTCCTGCAAGTCAGTGTTTTGTTTTGCTTGTGACTAAGCTATCAATCCAACAACACTGGAAAAGTGATGATGTCTTAAAAGAATGAGGCGATGGGATACAAACACACCATTATACAAGATACATAAATTAAAGTTATCATTATTATTGTATTGAGCGCATCATTTAATATTATTTGTTTGGTTTTATCAAGAAACCATCTTCTATTTGTTTGAAACTAAGTTTATTGCCTCAAAATTTGTTGAGATCACATTAGTTAAAAGTTATTCTATTTTAATTATTACTTTAGCTTATTCATACATATCTAAAATCCTAGAGGTCATAAGATTAATTCCCACTTGATTTTAATATCTTACTTTTATCTGATAGATCTCAATGATTTTAGGGTAAAGTGCTTGCCTCAGTACCTGTTGTTCCTGGGTTCAAATTCAGCTGGGGTTGACTGATTTTTCCTAAGCGGTAAAAATCCATATTATAACTTCCTTCTGAGGGAAATTAAAGCTGTCGGTCCTATGTTAATTGTGGCATGTAAAAGAACCCTGGAAGGTATGTGAAAATACCTTTCCTAGCAAAATTGATAGGTCCTTTTGCTCTTGTTCATAGAAATTCTTGTGTGCTGATATAATGAGTCGATTCAGAAAGTGCACATAACTCATATTTTAAAAAAATGTCAATTATAATTGGGTATAAATATATTTCTATTTTATTTTTGCAATGATTTTTAAAACATAATTATGATATGTTAGCCAAATATTTTCACTATCTCAATAATAATTAGCATGTGTAGTCTTATTCTTAAATATCCACCTTTTAATGTCCTAAAACCCATTCATTTTTCTTAAAATAATCACCTACACACAAAATTTCAGAGCTAATGTACAATTTTCAATATACCTTGTTTATTTATTTTTAAAGAAAAATATTGTAGTTGTCTATGTAGGCTCAAATACCTTGTATAATTTTATAAAAATATTTAAAATGAATTATATGCTAATAAGACAATTTATGAAATGAAAGGTTAAATTTTCATTCAGTCAGGTGCAATGAAAAAAAGGTGAAGTCATGATTTGAACTCAAAGAGTTCTATATTTAGGGGAAACTAAGCTACCAATTCAGAAAAGTTGGTCTCTTATTTAGAGGGAGAAAATTAAGTAATATTAATGCCATTTCTAAAAAAAAATTATTATTTTTTGAGAGATTGCATGAAGTGTCCTTATGTTAGGTCTATTTCAACATTATTATCAAAAGGTTGCAACCAAAGAGGAGGGGGTTTTGTTTGTCTTGTTTTACGTTGCTTTACTCGCCAGACTAGCTCTGTCATGCTTGGTGTTTAGCTGGCAAGGAGAATTCTCTTGCAAGCCGCAAGTGTGACATCAGTTATGTAGTTAGGCATTTCAAAATTAGGTATTTGTGAGATGCGAGAAATTGTCTAGCAATTCACAACCTGCACGTTTCAAAATTATGGGTCCTATACTGACCAGGCAGCAGGAATAGTTGTGTGTATTTAATAGTAAACTCAAGGTCTGTGAGAGAGAGAGGATTTACTCCCTTCAGTGTTCCTGGCATGGTAATTCAATAGGTCGGTGTTAATTAGTGGAAGTCTCTGTGCTGTGTTACTGATATTAGGAAATCATTTAAAGCAGATCGTAAATGAATTAGTGTTTGAAAAGAAAGCTTATTTGACGTCTCAAGTAAACAAGGAAATGAGAAGAAGCACCATTATAAATTTTAAGTTAAGAGCAATATGTGAGACACAACAAACAAATAACTTCTAAGATGCATTTACATTTGGTTTTTTTTCCCAAGGCTAATATATGACTTTTGCAGTGTCATATTATTTGGGTATGTCAGTGCACCGCATACCCCTAATCATATGGATTAAGTTATCAACTTTGAAATCAATAATTGTTCATTTTCCAACAATATTATGTTTTAAATCATTCTTCTCCCAAGTTCTTCTACCTCCCAGCTTATGAACCGCAAGAACTGCTGCTTGAAAATAGCAGGTCCAATGTCTATGGGCTTATGACACTCCTCCGTTTTCCTCACCAGCAAACATTGGCCATTGAACTGTGGGTTTTAGCAACCAAGACCTGATATCTGAAAACAGCATATTAAACAATGTGCCAACAATTGAGAACAGATTTAAGATCATAATTATGATTTATTTAGATAACTTAGCATCGTTTAGGTAGAATCACATCAAATAAAATTATATACTATTTTTAAATTAATAGTTAGTATTTGAACAGGCTTTAGATTATAGAATACTTAAGTGAGCATGTTGTTATTATTCTGAATTTTAGACACATTTATCAACATGTATTTGACATAAACATTTACTACTAAACTTTGTTGGAGGGAATAGAAAAATGTGGGGTGCAGGAGCTAACTATTGTAGTAGACAACACAAATCGTGTCCCATGGTTTTATCTCTATTATGTAGAATTTTTGAGTTTCAACCGTGAATTACACCTAAAGTATATTAAAGGTACATTTAATATGAAAATTGTGATCTAAAAGGGTTTAGTGATTCTTACTGGAGCACAGACAAACACACACTAAACCCTCACCCTCCAGGTTAAAATGGCTGCACTCTGTGGGAGAGCTTGAATCCTTCATCAAGGGTATCACTAGGTACTATCAAGGGACATTTAAAAAAAAAACTTATGTTTAAACATGGTTTCACAAGATAGAGGACACAAATATCCATCTTGAGTCATTCGGCCGGCTTCTGCAAAGTGAAGTTCAGGTAGAGACCTAATGTGCTTTTCACATAATCCTACTTCACAAAGAGCTTTTGCAGACTGCCCCATTACATTTACAATGGTCCCTTTATGATGAACATGTTAAAAGTCAGTCATTTAAACAACTGCACATATGGAAGTGTTCTTTACACTGAGCTTTAACACTAGAAAACTCCAGTGTTGATGGACCCAGCCTGGCTCAAGGAGCTAATCAAAAATTCCATAAGGCTGAGGATCTGGTATATCTTGGCCTACGAACTGGGGAAATAAGGTTAATGGTCGATATTAAAGCTCTGTTTCATGTTTTAATTTACAAAAATGCTTAATTTAATAGTATTGCAAAAAAAAAAAAGCTCTTTCATACACGAGGTAGAATACATGGTCCTGCCTTTACCATATATACATCCCTGTGGCTTCAAAAATTAACCTACAAGTTTTAGATCATAGATTGGAGAACGAACTTCAAAAATTATACCTACTCTAAGATAGGGTAACTGCTGATGTACTTACCAAACTTTGCCTATTGCAGCTTACATAAAGCATGTAGAGGACTTTAGTCTTGTAAAAATGGTTTGATGTTAAAATATTATATATGTGATATGTTTATTTAAAAGTGTTGCTTATTATGTTAGCTTATTGAGCTAGATGGCAGAATATATTTATTCAAGGCGTGTTGAGATATAAATAGATATCCATCAATAATATCATTCATCTAAGACTTCTATGTATAGAAAATTTATCTATGGTTCCACAATTGCTGATCAAGTGTCAACCCCACATGTGGCCTTAGTCTTAGATTCGGTGTCAAAATGTCTGTTTGAACATTAAATATTGTTAGTGTCAAAATTATAAGTAATTAGGTCACAGTCGTGTTATGATTATTAAAAAAAACTAGCGATGGGTCGAATCCACTATTTCTCGAATTTGAATCTACATTTTATTTTCGAATCTTGAATCCGAATCCTAGCAAATTGTTTGAAATTTTAATGATTTACAAATAGACCTACATTACACAATATAAGACTAAACTGTAAATTAAGATTTATTTCAATCATGTTTTCAATTTTAATCAACCACCCCTCGCAAAATACAGGTTAAAATCCAGTCAAATTAAACAATCTAGATTCATATTAATGTTTAAAAATCAAATCAATCAATATTTGAGTGTCTTTTAGTTATTTTTAAAAATGTTGTTAAAATGAGTTAAGCTTCTAAAAAAAACATATTAAATAAACAAATTAAGCTTAGTTATCCTTTGATCAACTTTAATCATCATTGAAGGATTACAATTTATTTTATTAATAAAAGTTGATTTTATTAATAAAATAAATTGTAATCCTTCAATGATGATTAAAGTTGATCAAAGGATAACAAGGCCTAAAAATAAAAATACAAACG
This sequence comes from Timema cristinae, assembly GCA_039000515.1. NCBI lineage: Eukaryota > Metazoa > Arthropoda > Insecta > Phasmatodea > Timematidae > Timema > Timema cristinae. The sequence goes on along the minus strand of JBCFYV010009882.1, from coordinate 67,105,502 downwards.
GATATTTTTAATAAAGACTAAAACAACATGCTTAACAATTAAACATACATTGGAAGTAGTGAACTCAATAATGGCTAAGTATGTTTTATTATTATTTTCTTATATATCCATTATCTATCTTTGCATTTCCAATGACTGACCAAACTAAATTTGTTTAGGAATAAATAATCTAAGAAACCAGCCATGATTCAAAAGTAGATCTTTCCGGTTAAATTAAATTAAATTTTTGATTAATTTGAATGGCCACCATTTTTAAGTCCGGTCACTTTGGACTGCCAGACCAACAGATTTTCATTTCTCACTGGGAAACTATAAAATAGGATATTTAACTGGATTAGATTTTTCCGGTTAAATAAAACAGGAGCTAGCTCTCAGTTTGTTGTCAGTTGTTTAAGTTTCTGTAAAAAATAACGCAAGTCAATAATAAATGCTTCTATTTTTATTTCATAATAATTTAAATTGAAGTAAATGTTGAGTTAGGATAGGTCTACTAGTAAGTAATTCACATAAAATGGATTCATCTTGGTTTAGAGTAGTGTTACAGAAGGGGTGTATGCCTACCCATGTATGTAGTAATGAACAAATAGAATCTTGTTAACTATTCCAATAAAACTAAAAAAAGTTTCAAATATAACTTTAAATACAGATATAAAACTGGATATAATTTGAGAAAAAGCTTAATTTACAAAAATATTTTTATTTTTAGTAGGTGTTTATTTGCAAAAAAATAAAATAATAATATCCAACTTTAATATCTTTTGTATTTAATTACTTAAAACTATTGATATCACTAATACAAATACTCGGTACCCATGATTAAACTATTAATATCACTAATACAAATACTCGGTACTCATGATTAATGTTAATAGTTTTATAGGTTCACAATAGTGATTACCATGTTTTTCTTTGTTTATAGATTCAAGAAGGCAAATTTATTGGTATTATATCTCTCTTAAAACCATTAGATTTTGAGCAATATTCTTCATATACACTAGTTTTAAGAGCAACAGACCTTGCCTCTGATTCTTCAAAAAGACTGACAGCTATAGCAAATGTTGCCATTGAAGTAAAGGATATACAGGACCAAGCTCCAATTTTTCTAAACTCTCCATATTCAGTTACTACTGCAGAGGGGTCCCCACCTGTAAGTATGCTCTTCTCTGCAGTCTATTTTTAAAATTAATTTGAAAATAGGATTTAATATGATTAATCTATGTGTGTGTGCCCAACCCCTAAAACTTGAATAATAATATTTAAAATAGTAGATTTGTTTTGATCTAACTTAGAGCACAGGTATTGGTTTTTCATTTAGAATTATTTTAGCCCACCCCTCTAGGGCAGGCAGGGGATGTATCAAATGCAAAATTGAATGAGTTAAGGCTATGTGGCATAAGAAAAAAAGGAAAATACTTTAGTAACTTTATTTGTATTTAACTATAAGCCACCACTTAACACATCACAACCATTTGGTCAACTACATTAACATATCATTTTATTAAATTTTATTTATATATTCTATAATTTTCTTTTATATGTTTCAAGGGGACATCAATTTTTACTGTAAAAGCACGAGACGGTGATGTAGGTGACCCAAGAAAAGTGGTATTAAGTCTTGAAGAGGACCACCTCAACTATTTCTCTTTAGTTCCTGTAGAATCGCCCGGACAGGACAGTGTTGTAACAACAGCACATCTTGTTACCTCCAACAATACACTGGATCGAGAACACCCAGATATTTTGCAGAGTGGTGGAATCTACACCTTCAAAATTAAGGTTTATACAAAGTATACACCTAACCCCTAAATGAAAATTTAACTTCAGCAAATATAGGGGGCTTTGAATAATTAAAAATCAGCAATAAAAAAACATTCAAGACTGTTATCTATTTTATTGTTTAGGTACTCATAGCTGCAAAACATGAAAATATATTTCCAATCAAATGTTCATAGCTGTAATGTTTTTATCATGTTAGGTCAGCTTGAAGAACAATACTCTTTTAAACTAGGGTGTTTACTTTTCCAACAAACTAAAAATAAAACCACCCAATGCCATGACCAGATCAATAAAGTGATTTTTCAAAATCTGTATTTGGATTAAACGAGAGTTGCCCCTGGTGGTAATCACTGCCCTTGGCATTGTTAATGGGGTTAGGGGTGGAGAATTCCAATACAATAATTTGGGAATGCTCCAAGATCTATGTAGATCTGTAATAAAACAAGTAGATATGTTGTGTGGCAGAAAGGGTGTGGGGATCAAGTGTCATTTAAGCATTGTGAGCAAATAAACTCTTATTTTATGGGAGTGGACTCTCTTCATAGATAATGTGTGGGTGTGGTCAAGTAGATTATCTTCAAGTTGTGAAAATATTATTTTTTTGGTTGGTAAATTTCAACACCCCATTCTCCCCCCCCCCCCCCCCCAACCCCATAGGTTGCTGCTTTAGGTTGAATAGGAACCAAAAGTAATTTCAAGTAGGGTATAAAACTAATGGTTGGAAATAATTGAAGAAACCCCTCTTTAAGGAAATAACAAATTGAGGTAGGATCTTTTGTAGAATGGGAGGAGAGGTCACCATTGTGCATTGGACTTAAACAATGTTATTTCCTCATTTTTTAGATGGCTTTCTTCATTTACTTTCAACCATTAATTTATCTCTCATTATTCTTCTTAAGTTATTTGATATTTGTTTTTGGTATAAAACATTATTGATCATGATCAAACAAATCATATAAGTACCGGTATAGGTAACTAGTTTTGCTAGGGCAAGCCAGGCTTGACAAAACTGTATTAGTAACTTGACCCCCTTCCCCATGTTCCACTATCCCTTTGACTAACCACAAACACATAAGGTAGTGGGCGAATCTTTGTGAATTGGCTAAAAGGGGACATTTTAATACTGAAAAAACATAAATAATTTAGTAGTATAGTCTCATCAAGCCTTGCTTTCCCTGGTAACAAACCATGAGCTGCAACTAGTATATATTATTTTTATTTAATGAAACACCTATAATACACCACACAATATTGATACAAAATGAGTACATATATTTTATTGTCTTTTATTTCTTATAATTTTTATCTATGCTATATCATTTTACACACTGCATTTATTAAAATTTGTAGAAAATTAATAACTTCCATAATCTTAACATGATCTTGACTTTACTTTTTTGCTTCATTCAATAGAAGAGGAAACACTAAAGGTTTTTAAAAATTGAGAATTTTATTGTCAACCTAAATCTTTAATACTAAAAGGAATAGTAAAATATTTATAGAGATATATTTCTACATTTTTTCTTCAGGAGTAAAAAAAAACAAAAACATGTGAGTACAGATTATGATGCCACTTCTTACATTTTCCAATAGAGCATATTTGATAAATTCTCATTGATTAATAATTTGTGATTAATCTTTCTAACACCTATGATTTAATAATCAAGGATACATATTGTACACTCAACACAATAAATTAAAATGCAACTTAAATAGAAGTGTTACAATTTATTTTATTTTGTCTAAGTTTTCCAGTTGATAATTATTCAAGTGATTGTGTTTTAGGCTACTGAGATGATTAACAATGAAGTGCCAGGGGATGAAACTACTTCTCAGGTCATCATAGTCATCACAGATATAGATGATCAGGTTCCAACATTTAATAAACAAAGTTTTGACATCAATGTATCTGAAGACATTGGTAAGAAAAAAATATGACTAGATAAAGAGAAAATATGGTCATTTGTGTGATAGGTTTTTATTATATGGAGGCTAAATTTGATATATTAGATAATACGACATTGCACATAGTACACCACTAAAACTTTGAAGGTATTCTACATGAAAAATAAAAGGTCTCAAATATGCCACGAGGTAAAAAACTTAAGAAATTTGACGGTTTTATTTTATCTTTATTAGCTTCTTATCATTCCCTTATTTACTAGAAACACCTAAGAAGTCTTCTTTAAATGACCACTCCACTCACGGATCTTTCATGGGTGAGTTTTTAATATCAGTAGCATAGCAAAGATTCTGTCACCAACACTAACCTTCTGAATTACCAGTTTATTGATACTGAATGGTGGAAATCTTCCCGACATCGCTTTGTTTTGACCTTGAGTTTGTTATTAAATGCGCTAAATAATTCCCACCAGCCAGCTGGTACAGTTTCAGCAAGTTACAAAATAGACCTCTGTAGTACTTGGCCAGTTTTTTTATTTTTTTGGTAAACATTTTTAGGCTCTCTATATAATACGAGTAGAGTTTTTGGAAGGACATTTTTATTAGAAAATGATCGCACTATATTTGGAGCAATACAGTAATTATTTTATGTTGTATACATACACATTTTAAAAATTAGTAAAATACTGTATTTTAGTGGATTTAAAAACTAGAATTTTGGTAGTTTATGATGAGATCTAAAACTAAGAAGGCATGTTTAAATATAATATAACCTTACAAAGTAATTGTTTTGGTGGTTTATAGGTGTGGACACACCACTGCCTGGACTGAACATGGTTGTCGATGATAAAGATGTTGGTGAGAATTCTCATTATTCACTCAAGCTTCGTGATGTCGAAAACTCTGATGGTGTATTTACAATTCACCCTCAATCCTCCCTTGGTCGCACTCCAGTTGTTATCAAGGTTGCAGATGTAAAGAAACTTGACTATGATGTTACAGACATTAATCTTAGGAAAATGGTTTTTGATGTGATTGCATCAATGAAAGGAGAAAAGGTAAATTTATTTATAATCGTAGCTAAGATATATGCAATCACAGGGTTCCTATGGTCTGGAAAGTCAGGAAGCTTTAAAAAAGTCAGGGAAATGACAATTCATGTCACACTTCTGTTTCATCGGAAATTGTAAAGCTGCAGGAGGAAGGTGTTGCCAATAGTAAAAGTAATGTAGTGCCTCGAAGAAAACCTAACACTTTTGTTGTGAAACATGATATAACTAAGGCGGAAGTCATTTGGGCTTTGCAAGTTGTTGACAGTAAAATGTATTTCAATTCGTGCAATAATTTAAGTACAATTTTTCATTTGATCTTTCCTGAGTGCTCCATTGCCATTGCCTTTATGCTTGAGAGGTGAGGCAAGGCCGGCTGTAGGGGAGGAGAAGGCCAAAATAAATGTAATTGAATTAATACTTCCACATGAATAGCACCATAAAATTATGTTGGAAATTTTGTGAGAAGTTGGTCAGGGATCATGGGAAAATAGTCAGGAAAAGTCAGAGAGATTTTTTTTACAAATACTGTAGGAACCCTGAATCAGTTGAATCTAGTAGGTTATAATTTAACCATAAAATTTATTTCAAAATGAGCTGTCATGTTTATTTAGAATCTTTAATCAATTCTAAAATCATTTATAGCTTTTTAAGAAATAATTTGATTAATTATTACATTTTAAAGTTGCAGTATAGTTTAGGTAATCTTCTATAGATCTTTACAACAAATATTTGTTATATTTTTAGAAACATGTTTGTTAAACTCATCTACATTTTCATTAATTGTCATTGAATTTTTAAACCAAACTATTTTATTTTAAAGTATAATGACAGCTACACAATGTCTTAGCTCTTAGTTTTAATAAATGTCCAACATCTTGATCTGTCTACTATTTCTAGGGTAAGGAGAAGGAAGTAGCAAGCAGTCGAGTGACTGTTAACTTGCTAGATGCCAATGATAACTTACCCCAATTTGCTTTGTCTTCATACCGTTTTCGAGTTTCTGAAGATGTTAAACCTGGAAAACTTATATCAAATTTAAGTGCCACTGATAAAGATAGTGGAAATTTTGGAAAACTGACATATGCCATCAAGGGGTTTGGAGCAGAGAAATTTAGTACAGATCCTGTTCATGGAGGACTTTATGTTGCAGAAAAGTCCAAAGGTGAATGCTCTATTCTATTAGTATGCATATCAATATAAAGATAAAAAAATATCAATTCCTGAAAAAATGTGATGCTTAGCAAAGTGGATTTTTTTGTAAATAACTTCTGTGGAATTTTTTTCTAATTGGAATTTTGTGAAAATAGGAATTAAAAAAAAAGGATTCTTGTCTCAACTTGTATCTAGTCTACATGTGAAATATCTCTCAACCTCTGCTTGTAGGAAGAATGCCTTAAAACATATTGGCAAACTCTTAATATTACACACTAGATGAACAAGCTTTTCCATTCCTGGAATATGAGCCTATTAAGGTGTCTATAACTGATAAATTCATTCATTCACTTTTAAAAGAAAGCTAATTTGATCATACTAACTAAATCAATTATGTTCTATTAACAATTTAGAATACTTCCATTAAAATTATGGTAAATTAGCTCTTCAAAAATTAATGCACTATCAATTACAAAAAATCAAATATTCTAAAAAAGTAATTTTAGTATTGATTAATGAAATTAAAAAATTATATTTGATTAAAGTTTGTATGAGTGATTTCTATAAAATTAACTTACAGGGAAAAAATATTTTTTAATATGTTTTCCAAATCTATTCTTTTGGCCATGGAAAAAAAAATTGAGTTGTTAAACCTAGGGGCTTTTTTTATTTTTTGGAACTTTGACTCATGGTTTTTCTGGAAGTGGATGTAAATATGCCGGTATCAGGGTTACTTAATGTTTTTTAAGTGAAGTATGGGAGCTAGGTGATCTTGAAATCAGGACCCCCACGAGAGTTACATGGGACTATTGGTACTAATGGGACTCCCAGGGGCCCAGTCCCATGATCCAGAATAATAAATTTAAAAATAATTGAAGGAGATGAATAAAATAAATTAAACATGAATGAGAATCAATAAAGAATAGCCCAACAGCTGGGATTCCCTCCGGAGAAACTTACTGGCAATGGTCACAAAATTATGTCACTCGTTTGGTCCAGTCTTGTCTTTCGTTTCAAAGTGTTGGGAAGTTTCACGGTCTCATTTTTTTTTTTACATGTTTGTACATTAAATTAAATTTGGTATGTGAAGAGAGCCAGGTAGTAAGTAAAGTTTAATTTAAATCTAAGTATTTTATTATATGCGTTTCACTGTTTACTTACAGATTAATCTACTTACATTGCTTTTGTTTTGTGAACATTACCAAAGTTTTTAAAAAATAATACAACCCTAAGTCGAGGAGTGGTGGTAAAACAGAGGAAAGGGACATTCTTCACCTTGAAAGAATTTGTTCCCCCTTTGGAATAAACTTGCCCACTTTCCTGGAATAAACTTGCCCCCTTCTAGATTTTTAAATATTTAATATTTAAAATTGATCTTATTTAATAAATATTCCATATATCTTATAGAGGTATTCAATTTTAAAAACTTAGGCAGGGAAGGACTACTCAAAATAGTGATCAGAGGCATTTCATTTTTAATGAAAATACTGGTTAAGACAACTCTAGGGGCATCACATTTTCAAAAATTTGCCGGTTTAAACCATGCTGAATTGCTTCTAGAAGCATATAATTTGTTGAACATTTTTGAGCAAGAATTGCTTCACATAGATTTTAGAGGCACCCAATCATTAACATTTCCAGAGGAAGACAATTCCAAATAATTTCTGAGAGCATCCAATTTTACAAAATTTGATGATAGAGACCCACTATAAATAGCTTCTGGATACATCAAATTAAAAAAAAAAAATTGAGGTGAAGATAATTGATAATAGCTTCTAGAGGAATTTAATTTTCCAAAAAATTCCAGATAAAGACCACACCAAATATATTATAGGAACATTCAAATTTCAATAAAGCTCTGGAGGAGGACCACTTACTGTAGCTTCTAGAGGTATCCAAATTTAAAAAATGGGGGGGGAGGGTGGACCACCCCAAAAAGCTTATAGAGAAGCATAACTTAAAAAAAAAAAAAATTAGGTGAGCCCCTCAAATATCTTCTAGGAGTATCCATTTTTCAAACTTTTGCCAAGTCGGGACTCCAAGCTCCCATTTAGCCCCTCAAATCCCTTTTATCTTTTTGGCTAAGCTAATATAACCCCCTAGACAAATAATATATCTCCGTCAATGAGGTTGAGTAGAACAAAGAGAGGGGCCTTGCCCTGATACTGGGCCAAGTTTGAGCATATGATAGGCCTACTTGGAAGTAACTGGTTCAAGAGATTTTGAAGTTGTTGACAGTTTTGAGAGGGCTTCGAGGGTAAGTGTCTGGGACAATAGACTGGTGGCAGAGGGAAGGTTCCAGGAGCTGCAGAAACTGCCCTTAGCTTCCTATTCATCTTTATTGCCACAATGTTGGGCTATACCTTTCTCAGCATTTATTTAATTGTGTAGGTAGAAGGGATGGTGAGATGGTGTGGCACAAATTTCTCTTAAGTGCTGTAACAGGATAAGTAGAAGATGATGCATCCCTTTTGGCTCAAAGTGCACCGAGGAAAGAGCTTTAGGAGAGGAGTATGTGAAAAGGTAGCCAGTAAAGATTAAAAATATCTCTTTACCTTCTATTTTTATTAAATTTCACAATCTATGTGGATACTTTACAAATTACATGGCTTCCTTTTTTTTTGTCCAGTTTTACTACCTCTATCTAAATTATATTATTCTAAATATGTACAAAGAACCTTCTTAAATTAGTAAATATGCCTACACTGGTTAAACTTCTGATTTTTAAGTGTCCATATTTTTATCAAATATTTATTAAAACACACACTTATTATTAGCGTCTCGGAATTGTGTGCCTATCAATACCACATCTGTATTGTTATCTAGCTAACGGTAGATTGGTTAGCTGCACTTATATGTTTAATCTTGAAAGAACTCTAAGGACGAGAGGGAAGAGGTGGTGTGTGTGTGTGTGTTATTGTTCCTTAGTCGGCCATACTGGGTCCTCACTTCTGTAACTCATGGAAAATTTGATGTCCAAATTGAGATTAAAGCCATTAAAATTTTTGTAAAAAATCTTCTTTGTATTAATTTGAACAGAGCTCGCACACACTGGGAAAGCTGACTCCTGTTAAAAAATAATATTAAAACATGATGAAATTATTCATTTTATTTCAATGTCTGTTATACTAACTAACAAAGGTTCTCAAAAACAACAAATCATTGATGTCCACTCTAGCGCTGCTACAATTAATCATCGATTGAATTATTTCCTTACTTGATTGGAATCTAACCAAGCACTCTGTAAACAGGATTGTAACCTTGTTACAACAATTAAACAATAAAAGATTGCATCGCTCACCACCCGGGCCCCAGTTAACTTGTCTCAGCAACAGCTCTATAACACTTCTCAGCACTGCCTAAAACCTGACTGAATTGAGAACCATGGCTCATCCAAGGTCGACTTGCATATATAGTTTGTTTCAACAAAAGGAAATAAAACATCCCTACATAAACTATGCTAATACCATTAGTTTGTGTTCAAAGTTTCCGTACAGTGCTGCGAGAACAAAGCTGTACAACCATGTGTGTACAACAGGTTGCATAGGAATTAGGCACTCGGCAACATACACCTCAACATCTTTGAGCACTGTAGCAAAACATACCCCAATATTTATAGTAACAACACACCAGTTCATCTAGAAATGAGAATACATTCTGAGGGTCATCATTTTCGGTTTTACATCACAGCAAGGGCATGCCATTATTACATGTGCAGTACCTCATGCCTAATTTCTATGCAACCCATTGTACATGCATGCTTGCACAGCTTTGCTATCCCAGCGATGAATGCCGAAACTTTGAACACAAGTAAATGGTATTAGCATAGTTTTTCAGATGTAAGTTTATAGCGATTGTGTATTACTTTTGATTCAAACAAATTGTATGAGTAGTTTGGGCATTGAGTTTCCAAACAACATGTTTATATCATGTTATTTTAAATGGTTATATTATGATTTCTTTTACTACCAACTTTTTTTTACAATAACTATTTTTACTAATAACTTTAATAACAGTCAACAAATTTTAAGTTTAACATGAAAAATTGTTTTAGACAAAAATTAAATGTTTTCGATTTGTTTAGAATTTTTTTTTTTTTTGAAGGACTTGATTATGAAAGCCAGATCTCCTATTCATTGACCTTTGAAGCTCATGATGGAGGGGGCCGCGTGGCAACAGTCAATCTGTTTGTAGAAGTCGAAGATGTCAATGACAATGCACCAATTTTTGAAGAGAGCAAGTATACTCGTACTGTCAGAGAAGGTGCCACCAGTTTTGAACCACAGCTGTTTGTCAGGGTATGTTTTAATACAGAAAACTGCTCATAGTTGTTATTGGTGACAATTATATTTTTATCATGTTACTCTTTAGTGAAAAATTCATATATATATTCCTTGGTTTGTTTCCTTTGGGGTGAATGTGGGGAATGCCAGGCCGCCACCATGGTTCGGATTCCACGTTAAACTGTAGGTCCTCCATTTCATCTCGCAATCATCCTACCATTACACATTAGCATAAGTGCGTATAACCCGAACGGGTAGTAAGACGCGGTGCTAATAATAATAATAATTCCTTTGGGGCTTTTTTTCCCTCTGTTCTCCACTTTAAGAGTATCCCTAACTCTTGTTTACAATATGTAATAAAAACATACAAGACAGTTATAAGCAACCTGACCTCACTACACTTTTAAACTTTCTTAAACATGTATCTGCAAAAGACTTTCTTTGTACTTTTTTGTGATTTTATGTCTTATAATGAAAAAGGAATATTTCCCAAAATTTTACACTTTGTAAAGCTGTGAAATTAATCAGAGGTTGTAAGTGTGAAGAGTGAGGATATGAAGAAACTATGATAAAAATTCATTTGTTTCTATCAAGGCCTATCTGAACCATCCTTTCACTTAGGATTCCTTCCCTACATTACATTATTTTACATTGTTTACACACTTTTCATATACAAACTCCATTTTAACAATAACATATTATGACTATTGTCCTTAATTTCATCTTAATGGCACATGAGAATTTCTATGAGCGAGAGAAAATGACCTACCAATTTAGCCGGGAAAGGTATTTCCTCATAACTTCCAGGGTTCTTTTGAATGCTACAATCAACATTAGACCAACGGCTTTACTTCCCCTCCGAAGGAAATTGTGCTAAATATTTTTTCGCTCAAGAAAAAACTGTCTATTCCAGCTGGGTTTGACCCACAAACATTGAGTCTTGCAATGAGCACTTTATCTCAGTACACCGAGGTAAACATACACGCATACAATTTACCATAAATATCTATAATAAATAAAGTTACATAAAATAAAATAAAAGGTTTGTTATAATTTACTTAGTTTACATGTAATCTACTCTTTGCAGCTGATGACACATTTTAACTATCTCAGCATAATTTTATCAAAAATTAGACTATCTCATTGAACTCTATATTGAACTATGAATTACTCATGAGTGTTATAGGTTTATGTTTTGTACCTGTTTGTTCAGGTCTCGAATAAATACTTGTTTAAATAGTTATAATTGGGAGCAAGCCCAGGACTTTGAAGATAAAACTTGTTTCAACTCGCTACTAGCCCTATGCCTCCAGCTGAGATACCATTTTGTTCCTCATAAATAAGCATATTTACTTAAATGGAATAATAATGTTATATTGTGTAATATTCACCTTTGCATCTAGTGAAAGTAATATAAATTACCAAAACATAGTTAAAATATTTGATTTTGATCCAAAATATAAGAATATGTTATACCCCAGTTTAGCGAGGATCCAAATATATTACGTCACAAGTCTCGTTCCATTTGTGCAGGACAGTCACTAATTTTTAAGTGGATGTAGTAATACAGTCCTGAACAAGCCCTGCAAAGCTGAAACATATATAGGTGTATATATATATATAAAACACTTAAGTTTTAAAAAATCTAACCAAACATTTCATTTCTCGAAACATTAAAAGTAAAACATGAAAAGGTTGACTTATGAGAAAATTGTTTCTTCTGAATTTGACAGAGTACATTAACCTAAGAATTTTTTTAATTCATTTAAAAAAAATACTTTGGTCCAATAGTACCTTCCATCAATGCCTTCTCATCCTCTACAAAAATTAATTTATGATATTGCTTACATGTTCAAAGTTTTGGCTGGGAAAAAAACTTATTTGAAACGGTGGTCAAGTGGTCTTAGGCGATATACATGCATCACACCTTGTCTTGCAAAATACACTGAGTTAACTGTTGAAAGGAGAATAGAAAAGCAAGGTCTACACACTTGATCCACAGAAAATCTTATATACCAGCTACAATGCAACTATTGCATTGCTGAAAACTTTGGCTTCGGCACAGGAACACTCAAGACAATGAATGAATGGTCACCGTTTTGATACCAACCAAAAAAACTCTGACAAACCAGTAGCACTTCATGTCCAAACACCCAATTCAGATTTTGACTCAAGCTGTATTACTAGAGTCATACAAGCCCTCCCCGATAGTTGCAATACTTTCCAGCTTACTTCGTAGGTGGGAACATGCTCACCAATATACTACTAAATCCAGCCCTCCCCCACCCCTCCACCCTCACCCCGGTCTCAATCATAGATAAATTTTTCTCCTTTCCTTCCGAGCAAGCCTACTCACATCAGCCAGTGATTTCTATATAAACAGTTCAAGATAATTAATAACATAATGATAAAATTAAATATAATATAAATACAACATTCTATCCATCTAACAAGATTAAAGACACTAGTTTGAACAGGTAACCACAGAAGAAAAGCCTAACTCGTTTTTTGAATAAAGAAACAGCTAACAACAGAATCTAAGTGACCATGATCAACCCATAAACCTTGGAAAAAGTTGTATGATATTTTGCCTCCTCATGAAAATAGTGCTGTACATAGGAAACAATATTTGGCTTGGAAATTTCCTTTGCAGTCATTAAAAGTACATTAGCCCCATGGCTTATTTGGTGCTGACTGACAGCTGACGGCTGACAGCTTTGAAAAGTTACCAGACCAAATTATGTATCCCTACGCCGAACCATATGATCTGCAAAAACGTGTTTAGCAGCTGTCACTTCTTACAGTCAAAATTTTGGTATATACCTAAATGTAGACTGTCAGAAATCAGCTGTGAACTTCCAATCAGCACCAAAGAAGCCATGGGGCTACTGTACATGAAATCGACAAAGACTTGAGCCGCTAATTTAATGTGAGTCAATTAAGTGGAGATTACTTCAGCAATGGATTGTATTGATGGGCACACAGACTAGGTGTCTAAGTCATCTAGTATGGTTTGTCGGTGATATGATTTCAAGATGTGTTTGGATGTTTGGATTTATTGATGGTGATTTTACCTAAATGGTTTCCCACTCACACTTCATGAAAATGTGGGTTCATTTATTATACATTCTACTCCCCCATCTTTTCTTCATTAGGTAATTTAAATTTGGTGATCCCTAATGGAAAATAAGAGGCTGTGTATTTTTGTTTTTTATTTATTTTACAAAATAGCCTATATAATTATTAGGCACCATAAAAACTAGCTGTAAAAAATATTTGATAGGCTAGGTAGGTACGGTGGTTAAAACTAGTTGGACCAACTGAATGGCAGACAAGCTTATGCCATTTAACTTGTTGACAAAATGAAAACATATATTTCATAGAGTTTCTGAGTCAAGTGGTTGACACGAGTAGGACCTGTTATAGGCAAACAACTGGTAAACCAAATGCAAACAAATATTAGAAGGCTGGGTGGGTCAATTGGCTGACATGATTTGGCCCAACCTGTCAACAAACTCATGCATAGGAGGACAGTGAGATTTACAACCAACTGGTCAAGAAGAAAAGACCAACTGGTAGAAAAAATTAGAGATGAATCCAGTAAGAGTGGGCCAAGTAACCAGTAAGTTAATTTATTGTTAAAAAAGTGTACAGTACTGAAGTAGTAAATGGGAAAGAACATATAAAATATATATTGATAATAATTGTATTTAAATTATAAACTATAAATCCACTACTTACATTGGCAATTGCAAGGTCTGAGGCATCACTCTCGAACTATACTGTATTACCAGTGATGGCGAGATCGTGATTCGAACCCCATTCAGATTTACTGTGGCTATTTCCATAAATGCTTTTTCACTTGCCCATCATGCAAATGCCATTAAATGTACTCAAAATTCTACCTTCCTCATTCCTACACATATGTGTATAGCATAGACAGGCTGTGAGAAGTGAAGGAAAACAACACATTTGTTTTCATTTTTTCAACCAGTTTGCTGTCAATCACCTCGTCCACCTATGCATTAGCTTGTTGACAAGTTGATCCAAATCATATTGGTCACTTGACTCAACTAGTCTTACAAATATATGTTCACATTTTGTCTAACATTTGGCTGTCAATCACTTAGTCCTCTTATGCATGAGGTTGTTGAACAAGTTGTGCCTACTCATAGTGACCACTTGACCCACCCAAACTTTGATAGCTAACAGGTCAACAAAATTAAAACAAATATACCACTCAATTTGTCATAGGAATGTGCTTGTCGACCCATTGGCCAAGTCTTGTCAACCACTTGACACACCTAGACTTCCAAATATTTATTTACATTTGATTGACCAGTTGGCTGTCTTATCACATGGTCTACACGTACCGGCCACTTAGTCGACATTTCTCCTTTGTGTTGATCAATTTTTTGTATACCTCTCTGTACTCCTGTCTTGACCAGTTTTTGGTCATTCAATTTGCCTGTACCCAGCTATTATTGTTAGCTATCTATAATTCCAACACTCTTTTATTTTATTAGTGTCACTTCTTCTTTCCTAGCATAGTGCCCATGAGTGACATTTTGTTTAAGCACATTTTCTTACATCATCTCCCATAGTAATCATTTAAATGGCTTGCTCTGAGCCAACATAAACTTGTGTTTGAGTTTAACTTCTTATTGCACTGGCTTTTTTCTAATAACTGAGACTTGAACAAGTCTAGATACATTATTTTGTCCTCACCCTTTACCACTACCTTTGCTTGGCACTGGCTTTGCTCTTTTATGGTATTTACTTTCCTCTTTGAATCACGCCATACCATAGTTCAGAATCTCTACCAAACATGATTTCGCGAGGAGTTCGCACTGTGTGCTTTACCTCATTTGGGAACAATTATTGAAACTAGTTATTTAGAAAAATTATGCCACACAGATGATTAGAATCGAAATCAATATAAGGAACATTGTAAACAAATGTTTATAACTGTTACTTCTATTAGAACTGTATGCCAACATGTGAAACACTAATTGCACTAAAATGGTTGAATTAGACTAGACTTAGTACTACTAGTCTTCATAAGCTTGGATATTGACACTAGTGAATGCAGCCAAGAATAAAATAATATTAAACATATCTGTATATTTGATTCAGAGTTGAGTACTAAGTCAATAGTGTTAAAACAAGATAAACAATCAACATAGCAGCCAACTAGACAAAATCTCGTAACAATTTCTTGACAAAGGACATGTAATTTATTTATTTTTGCTTAGAGAGCAAATAAATAAATTAATGGAAACATTTAAAATAACTGAAATAAATTTAGGCCTACATCACTTCAAATAATAATTGCTTAATATATAAAATTGTGTGGTGAAATTGAGTTAACCAATATCTTTTTATAGATATTCAAAAATGATAGAATTATTCCAAATTTCAGATTTTAATACTTGAAGTTACAATACAAATATTTCAGATATTGTTATTCAACATTTTTTGAATATTTTCACACCCCAAATAAATTTAGAATCTATAGTAAAAGCTACATAATTTATAGTGTGTTAAATATTTTAGACTGTAAAGGAGAAAAATGTAACTTAAGATCCTAAATACAACCACATTATTAATTTGTCAGTCAAATTATTCTAGTTTCATCTAAACTAAGAATATTTTTTATATAAAATAAATTTCATTTAATATATACCTTGCACTTTATTGGAAACTTGTTTAATATAACAAGCATAGTTAAGAAAATACAATAAAATATAAAATCAAATAATGCTAAATAAATTATGATATAAAGTCAAAAACATTTGTTAATCTATCTTTAACTCTGGAGGAAGAATAAGCTTGTACAATTAATTTCAGATGACTAGCGAAGCTTGAGAGATTGAAATGATCTTTAGCCTACGAATATAGCCACATCAAACATCATATTTGCAAATTTTATAAAATCGCGCACTAAGCCACAGGTTCAGGTTTTGATTCCCATGTCCGGGTGTATCTTTCAAAATCTAAGAATATAATACTTGATGTGGCTTGCTCCGTAACCCAGGAATCATTTCTATCTTCCATGCTCTACTAGTCGTGTACAATTAATCAAGTGCATGTTTCTTCTAGGTTATTCGCATTCATGTACTATGTAACATGTTCAAACTGCACCATAAAGCCACTTCAAAGTCTTCCATGGTGGCTAATAATTAAAAATAAACAAAATCCAGGGAATTTAAATAATTGGCTAACTGCACTTAAACCATTAAACAAAGATGAGCGATTTAGTTTCTCGATGTTAACAAATTTCATTGTGTATATATGTTATTCCAACATGAGATGGTTTTACAGGGTTTGTTTATATCCCAAGGACACAAATAATATCTAAAATATTAATTTCTGGAAAAATAACAAGTAAGAATCTTGATGTTTAGTAGCATAAAAGATTGTTTTCAAAATTATGTAGTGAATGCAATAAATATAAAAAATTGACATTCATAAAAAACTGTAAAAAGATTAGGTATGAATTTTTTTTAATGTTTTCAAAAACCTAGTAAAGTCAGGTAATTTAGGAACAGAAGTTTGTAACCACCCTGATTCCATTGGCTGTGGTATCACATTCATCAAGAGAGTGTCTTAAATTATTAGGGAAGAATTACCCTGAGCACAGGACCAATCCTGAATATCTCAGAGGTAAGGCATTGGCGTGCTTAGCTAAGGGACCCGCATTTTATTCCATGTTCATGTGTCATTTCTCAAAATCTACAAATCCTTAACTCTGTTTCTTATAAATATTCGTTCAAGAAAAAAAATACTATCTCATTTTTATTCATCCCATGCTGTAGGCCACAGATGCAGATGGACCAGACCAAGGTGGTGGAAAGATCTTTTATAGCATTGAATCAACAAACATTCCTGGAAAATTCTTTGTAGAGCCAGTGAGTGGTGAAATAATAATTAACGCTCCAGTCCATGTTGATGATACACCTCATGGTCAATATGAGCTAGTAGTTCATGCATCAGATGCTGGTCAGTAAATTTGTTTAATAATGTCTACTAGAGAAAATAAATATTGCATTAGATATAGGAAATGTAATTTTTATGTTACTGTAAAAGCTCAAAGATTAGTAAATCTCAGAATTTACCGGAGAATCCTAACATTACTAATATCAGTTGGTAAAAGTCTGAAATAGATGATTAAATATTTACATTTTTAGCTTTTACCAGCTCTCATTGGTAAATTATAGCATTACATGTTTTAATAAAAGTAATTATAGGTATTATATTAACTAGCTATTTTCGTTTAACTACCAAGCATTTTAATTCCACTAGGTTAGGTTATGTTAGGCTAATTTATTGATCCTGAGCCGCTGAAAATCATGGACAAAGTGTGTCACTAAGGAATATATTAGAACTTGCAGAATAGTGTCAGGAAGTGAGAGAAGGGATTCCTCGTTCTAGCTTTGATCAGCTTTAAATGGTAAACCAATAACCTAACCTAACCTCGCCTAACCTAATCTATTGGAAACTAAATGCTTAGCAGTAAAATGAAAATAGCTAACTAAAATAATACATTTAATGAATTAAAATGATAATTACTGCTACTTTTACCAAGACATATCGGTAAATGCTAGGATTTGCCAATGAGAGCTGGTAAAAGCTCAAAATGTATAAATATAATTTTCTCTTTTACCACCCAATATTGGTAATGTTATTCCATTGAAGGCCTTAAGCAGTGACCATCAGTTGTTGATGACGAATCTCAGACTAAAGAATGAAAAAAGGGTGGTTGAGAACCAGAAGAGAAGGCCAAGGGTATGGAAATTGAAAGTGGAAAACTATAGAAAGGAATTCCAGAGGAGAGTACAGAACATTGTACCAGTGTATGTGTTTGGGACAGAGAAAGAGGAAGGGAGAGGTTTCTGAAGGTTAATGGGTAAGCCAGTGAAGGAAGTCTGGGGGAAGGGGGGCAAGAAACAAAAGTAAATGGAAGAAAACCCTTGGTGGAGAGAGGAAGTGATAGAGGCAGTGTGTAAGAAGAATAGGGATTCCAGCTATAGAGAGGGAGGCAAACAAGATAGTGAGAGTGGAAAATAGAAGCTAGATGGAGAAGTGGTCAGAGATGATGGAAGCGGATAACGAGGGGAGTAAGAAAGTATTATATAAAATGGTTAAGAGTATAAGAAGAAGCAGGGAAGAAAATGTGGTAATGGTTAACAATATTGTAAATGAGTGGATAAGAAAGAAAAACTTAGGGAGATCTGGAAGAATCATTTTGAGGGGTTGCTGAATATAAAGCGAAGTAGCATTGAGGGGCAGGAAGGGAAGGGCAATGGATATAATATGGAAGGATGTTGAAGAGGCACTGCATAAAATGAAGGGTGGGAAAGCACTAGGAGTGGATGAGGTAGGCGTGGAGATGCTGAGGGCACCGGGAGCAGTAGAACTGTATTGTTAGTACCAAGTAATTAAGATAGAGGTGAAGGAAGGGAGGATACCGAAAGACTAGAAGAAGGGGCAGGTTGTCCCTATATTTAAAAAGGGTTCAGTCAAAGTGTGTGAATTATAGGGTTTTGACACTTATGTGCCATTGTGCAAAGTTATGTGAGAAAGTGTTTGGAGAGGAAAGTCACAAGGGTAGTGGAAGGTGGGTTAAGGGAGGAGCGATATGGCTTCATACCAGGTAGGTCCACAGTAGACATAATATTCGCTGTGAGACCAGTTCAGGAACACCATTACAAGTTCGGGAAGGATCCCCTGATGGCTTTTCTGCACATGGAAAAAGCTTATGAAAATGTGTGAAGAAATAATGTGTGGGGAGCGTTGAATAATTAAGAGTTGAAAGATAAAAAGAATACTGTGGAAAGTGAGAGAAATGTACGAGGGAAACTAAGCTTTGTGAAGGTGGGTTTACGAAATTATTTGAGTTTAGGAATGGTTTGGAAATGGGAAGCGCACTCTTGCTATTGTTGTTCGTGGTAGTAATGGTTGTAATGATGAGAGAGGTGTTAAGAATAGTAGGGGAAGGAGACATGAAACCACTGGTGTTTGCGGACGATTTGATGGTGTGGGGAAACAAGCAGCTAGGGCTGCAGTAACAGTTGGCTGTATGGAATGAGGTAGTAGTACAATATGGAAAAGAAAAAAGAGTGAATTGGTGATTACAACACAGAAGGAAAATAGGCACATGAGGGGAGTAACATTAGAAGGAGAGCAACCTAAGAAATTTGAATGATGCAAGTACTTGGAAAGTGTGTTAGAGGAAAGAGGAGGAAACAAGAGAAAAATTGAGGAGAAAAGGAGGCAAGCGGAGGCCTTTTACAAAAGCGTCAAAAGTCTGGTCTGGAGTATTGATGTGCCACAGAAGTGCAAAGGAGTGATGTACAAGACATACCATGTCCCACTATTGTAGTATGCCTCAAAATCTGGGTAGTAAGGGAAAGGGATAAGAGCAGGATATAGACATGCAATATGAAATTTCTTAAGAATAGGCTGAGAGTGACAAGGATGAAAGGGTGAGAGAGAGTGAAGGAGAAACTCCTGCAAGGTAGGATAGATAAGGCGGAATTGAGATAGTGTGGACATGTGATGAGGATGGAAGAGGGTAGGATTCCAAGGAGGATAACTGAAATGGAAATTGTAAGCTGGAGGCCAACAGGAAGACCCAGGGGACAGGTGAATAAAGGGAGTGTGGAGAGGAGATGAATGGATTGGGCTGGTGTGGAGGAAGAAAGGTGATGGGAGGACAGAAGTAAATGAAATGGAGAGGACTATTTTAGAGACAAGCCCTGACAGTGGCAGGAAACTGTTCATGATGATGATGATGATTATATGTAATGTTATGATTTACCAGTAAATTCTAAGATTTACTAGTCTTTGAACATGTACATTATCATATAAATACACAAAACACACAAGGCTTTCCTTTTTATTTATTAAAACATCTGATTTTAATGCAGTGTTGGTTTGTTTAGTTTAAACCTAATAAAAATCAATAATTTAGAATGAAACGACTAAAATATACTTAGTAATTGTTGATTATAGTACTATTTAATGTTTTCAGGTGAACCTCCTCTTCACACTGATGTTGACTTACTTATTAGGGTTGGTGTACTTGGAAACCAAAGGCCAACATTCCGTAGGACTCCAAATATAATTGACAAATCATCAGGGTATTCCGCAACAATACATGAAAATGCTCAACCTGGTTCTAATGTAGTAACTGTTATTGCCACAGATCCAGATGGTCAAGACTCATTACTTCAGTATTTCATAGCCAGTGGAGCAAAAGATAAATTTGTGATTAATCGCAGCTCTGGACAAATTAGTGTCTCTCCTGATGCAAATTTTGACCTTGAAACAGAAGGCTCCACATATAAAATTGTTGTTTTGGCTGTGGATGCTGGAACACCCATTCATGAGACTGCCACTACAACAGTGACAGTGGATATAATAGATGTTAATAATAAGCCTCCCATCTTCCCTGGTAATCCATCAACATATACTTGCTATGTATCAGAGAGTGCAGCAGTTGGCACATTTGTATTCTTTGCCACAGCAGATGACCCAGATACAGATGCAATCTTAGAATATTCTATTATTGAACCAATTCGAGCTGTAGATAGATCAGGCATCTTCCTTAAATCTACAATCCCATACAATTACAAAGACATTTTTAAAATTAACTCTACATCTGGGGAAATCACCGTTGCTCAGCCACTAGATCACCAGTCTGCTGCAGTCATAATTCTCACCATTCAAGCCAAAGATTTAAATGCCAAGGAAAATATAAAGGAGCAAATTGCTAAAGTTGAGATATCAATCTACATACAGGCTTATAATGACAGCAATCCAATATTCACTTTACCTGGATGGTCAATTTCAAACACAATAGTTAAAATCAAAATTCCTGAAGAACAGCCAGTTGGAACTGTACTCATGACATTAACTGCCAAAGATCCAATCACTTCCAAGTTCATCAAGAAATTTGAGCAGGTTGAAAGCAGTACATCAGAAGATGAAGAAAAGTTTGTAACAATTGAAGTAAATTCTGGCAATGTTATTCTTAACAAACGACTAGATTTTGAAAGTTTACTACAAAAATCATTACGTTTTCAAGTTCTTGCTATTTCTGAGGATGGCAGTCATAACTCTGAATTAACAGTGGTTATGGATGTGCAGGATATTAATGACAACAGCCCAGAATTTCCACAGAAGTTATACAATGTCCAAATTTTAGAATCTAGTAAGTTCCCCGAAATTTTAATGACAATTCAAGCAACTGATCATGATTCCATCAATAACTTGACAGGCTTTGGAACAGTTCATTATTTATTAAGTGGGGAGAATGCTGATTCCTTTATTGTGAATAGAATTACTGGAATTATTCAAATAGCTCCTAATACAACTCTGGATAGAGAGAAACAATCCACTCTTAATTTTGTGGTCATAGCCATTGATACTCCACAAGGAGGAGTAAACCAACGTAAATCAACAGCCATGGTTAGAGTTGAGGTGCTAGATGTGAATGACAATGCTCCTCAGTTTAGCAAGCCAATTTACTCGGCTGTGGTTCCAGAAAACGTTATTGTGGATACACAAGTAACCATAGTAGCAGCCCACGACCCTGATGAAGTCTTGAGTGGACAGATCATATATGAAATTTCTGATGAAGGAGAAGCCAATGGCTTATTTCAAGTCAATATGACTACGGGTAATGTTACTACTAAACGTGTTCTTACTGGTAAGGGCCGTGCAGAGCCTTACCAGTTGATAATTCGAGCACATGATAAAGGTGAGCCTCCTCTATTCACAGATGTGATATTGAATGTTCACATCGGAGATGTTTTTGCCAATGATGGAGTGCCAATTTTTATTCATCCGGATCTTGAGGAGATAGCTCAAATATCGGAAAATTCTTCTATTGGGTCTCCAGTATTTCAAGTACTAGCTTCAGATCCTGATGACCCCAATAGTCCTAATGGAAAAATAAAATATACATTTCTTAATGTTGAAAATGATGCAAATGTATTTAGTATTGATAGTATATCTGGTCTAATAACAACAAGTGAACTTCTTGACAGGGAAATAAAACAAAGCTACAGCCTCCTGATAATAGCTCAAGATCAAGGGGATCCCCCTCAACAAGCCACTAGGCTTTTGCAAGTTAATGTTACTGACATTGATGATAACATACCCCTCTTCAAAAGAGGACTGGTAAGTAGGCACAAGTCTTAAAACTATAGTGTGCGTATAACCCGAACGGGTAGTAAGACGCGGTGCTAATAATAATAATTATATAGTGGATTTTTTTATTTAGTATTTACTAAGCATTTATTATCTTTAAAAAAAATTGAACATTTAGGTTACTGGAAATATATTAGTAACCAATTTGTAGGTAATTAACTAATTAAAAAAATTCTTCTAAAAATCATGCATGAATCAAATATTTTTTTAAAACCATTATTATAAGAATCGATCTCAGAATTCTTATCCATCAATCCTATATCACTAAGCCATTCTAGCTCGTCACTTCACATATTATTTAAGGTGGTGAGCTAGTATTGTGTTATAATGAAATTATCTGATACTTAGAGCTATCACCAATAACAGCCGCGATAACTGGTTCTGGATATTATGCTTTCATTCAAGTAATATTACAATCTGATCAATAAATGGTATATTAACTATTGGTGTGATCTGGCCTGTTGACATGGAAAGCATAACTGGTTTAGACTGTACCTTTTAGTACTCATTTCTCGCTGGCCAGCTATAAAAGAAAAATTCATGTGAAGTATGTAGAACAAATCCTACAATGGTTAGTCAAATAAAGACAAAGTGGAGAGAACATATCACAGTTACAGTTTTAACAAGCTTTGCATTCCCTGGCAACACTCCACACCACTAATATTAATGTTATTATCAGTGATTGTCATACATTTATCAAAATACACTATTTGAAAAATTACAATCTGGACAAAGTAGAAAACCATGGATTGGTTATCTTTATGTGCCAATTTTTTCTACCTCTGAGGTATCCTAGTTGTCTCATGTCCAGAATCTTTTTTAATTCAGAAATTAAGGAGGCCTGGATCTATGGGAATAAACCCCTTCCAGGCTTCATTCCCTCTACCTATGGCTTTGCGAAATTTGTGAGATACTACATTGAGTGATAGATTGATAAACTATCACAATAACAAATATAAATAACCCAATCAATTATCACAGTACACACTGTGACTCGAAAACATTTTCATCCACCTGGAATATATTTACTGGTCAGCTCAGAATATTTATCTGACTACAAAAATTAAAGGAAAGCGAATTTTAATCAAAGACACTAGCATTTTCCTGAATAGTGATACAATCAAATTAAAAATCACAGTCTGAAAATTAATATTCATTTTACCAAGCTAAGTTTAAAATCTCAACCCCTCCTTCAAGAGCATCTTATTGCAATTTGAGCTTAGGTAACCAGTCTAATATTTTTTTAAATCAAATTTTAAAGATCCTTTAGCTAAAGTATTATTAAATATAATGAGCAGCCTAAACCATTTATCTTTGCTTTTATCCAGATTTTCTCAAACTCATTTACCTTTGGTTATGAATTCTATGCTTATGTACAAATTTAACGGTCCAATATATAATATCCAATGCAAAATGTTCTAGAAAAAATAAAGAATATGTTCAGTTAAATATAACACATGTTCAAATTTATTTGCATTCATACAGGATGATGGTCCAGCCATTTTGAAAACTTTGGAAGAAGTACCTATTGGTACAGAGATTGGTATAATTGAGGCAGTAGATAAAGATATTGGAGAAAATGGCAAGATTGATTATATAATAATAGGTAAGTCAAGAAAGTAATATTGAAATATTTATCAAATTAATTTAACTTAACATCTTTTGGCCGAGCGAATGTTTATAAATTGTCTAGTTGTAAGTAATCTCCAAATACGGTTGACTAGTTGTCTGGAAAGGTTTGTTCTTTGAAAAGGGGTAAGGGGATTAGTTAAGAGGGGTGATTGCTGGTACCTGAACTATTGTGTTTGGACTACCACCCCTTTACAATGAACAATTGAAAATTAGTTGTTTCCCTTGGAAATGCTGCTATCACTGAAAACTTAAAATATCACTCCCCTAGTGCCCGAGGACTAAACCTGGCTCAAGGAGCACAGCAAAACTCCACTAAGGCTAAGTGTCTGGTGCATACCTTGTTTGTGACTTAGGGATACATTAGCTGTTAATGTGAATTAATTTTTTTGAAACACAGTATGAATTCACAAATCTAAACTCTAGCGCCAAAAAACAAAACGTTTTGAATTATAATTTTTGTGGTTTTTAATTTTATCTAATCTAACTACTCAAAAATTTGTGTACATTATGAATACTAGTTTTAATTGTATGGCCTAACTTTATTTTTCAGTGCTTGGCATGTTCTATTTAATTTATTAAGTTAATTCGTGGGAAAAAGAGGTCAAATATTAGGTCTGTACAGACCTATAAATCAGACATATTGAGGTTGACACCCTCTCCCATATGCACATTGATGTGTATTGACGTTAATCATTTATAGACTTAGATTACTATTAGTAAATAGTTAAATCATTACATACTAATTATTTTTTAATCATGAATAAATTTTAATCTATTTTATATAACTTCTTTGTTGTGGTAGAAAGTGTGTAAGCTAAGACTTGAAGATAACATAATGTGGTTTCCTTCCAATTACTTTTATTTATCAGTTAGTTTCACCATTTTCCATATTGTTTCCTACTAAAACTTGTTTCACCGAGAAAACTTTAAGTATGCTGTGATGTGTGAAGCTGTGATTACCAATGGTTATTATATAAAGCAGTATTTCTCAATCTTTTCCCAATACCCCAGACCAATTGATAAGCGTTTGATGCAGACTTGGACCACCCACCTTAATTTAATATACTACCTACCTGTCACCAGTTGAAGCAGGAAATTTTCTAATGAAAGCGTTTATCAATAAGTAAAGAACCTATATTTATATACACCTGTACAGCCTAATTTTTATAGGAAGAGCCTTATCTGATAGTTATAAATGTCCCATGTCCAGGGTAATTTTTTACTGATTATTTAAGGTGGTTTGAGAGATTTGGGATATCTGATTAAAGTTTTTTTTAACACGATGTGTTTGTAGCAATAAAACTAATAACAATAATTGCTGATAGCCTTAAATAATCAATATTTTCCCTAGTTTTCATAAACTCAACATCTTAAATAGTTTATTATTATTATTAGCACCGCGTCTTACTACCCATTCGGGTTATACGCACTTACGCTAATGTGTAATGGTAGGGTGATTGTGAGATGAATTGAAGGACCTACAGTTTAACGTGGAATCCGAACCATGGTGGAGGCCTGGCATTCCCCACATTCACAAGATGTATTGTCAGATGTGAAGGAAGGGTTTTGTAATCAGATAAATCTTTGCCGGGACCGAGGATTGAACCCCGGCCGCCAGCACAGAAGTCTGACACCTTACCCCTAGACCACCAGGTCACCTCTTAAATAGTTTAAAAGTGTTTGGATTTTATTGCTGTTTTCAGATTATAATTCATTTGTTTAATGCACATATTTTTAGTACCTTGTAGTAAATATAGAGTAATTTCATAGAAATAATATGAATTAATTTTTATATAATTTTGAATAAAATATTACCTTTTCATGTTACCTTATATGTTTTGTTTATTTAGTAATGTAGCTACTTTTAATTTTTAAGAAAAGACTTGAATCTTTACTCTATTTCTAATATATCTACCATAACTCACCACTATTATCACAACATTAAACATAATAAATTTGTTAAAGTCAAGTGTGTGTCTTGGTATTATTTTAGTATCACAATGCTGAGATATTAAGAACAAGGCAGTAAGGATAGTATCTGACAATTACAATAGTTTCTAAAACTCCTTATAAATAGATATATGTCAAATCTTAATGATCTACAGCTGTCACTTGCCACAGATAGTGGGATAGTATCATTAGGTAATGATAAAATAATACTTAGAACACAGTTACATTTTTACCAATGTGACCGTAAAATATCCTCGATGTAGGGGGATTTTTTTTTTTTACTTTGCTAAGTCTTAGCTCCTACAAAAAAATCGTTCCAGTACCCATGATCGTTAATACTCAATTCAGTTTTATTAAAATACATGAAAATTGTAAAAAACGTATATTTTGTTTAACTATTTTTACTGCTTTTTTATTATGTTATATGATTATATTTTGTAATAATTTTAATCTAGATGGCAATGAAAATGGCTTATTTGCTATTAAGCGCACAGATGATAACAAGGGAGTCATCACTGTGGTGAAACGATTGGATAGAGAGACCACATCTGAACATCTTATTACAGTCAAGTGTTTCAAAATGTCCTCCAAACCACTCATTCATCAGAAGCAATATAACAAACAGGTTGGTTCAAATTTACATAGAAGGTATTAAAAACCAATAAAACCATACCCCTCACAACTTATAGATCTAATCTTCTCAAAATAAGTTTAAAAAATACAATTGCATAATCTTTACCTAATTTGGTTAAGATATGAACAAGCTTTGAAATAGCTATACCCTTGATTATCCTAGTGCAATAATTTTAAATAAATTCAGGTTCTGAATTTATTTGGCCCATAAACAAATATCTAATAACGAATAATCAAATGCAATCTTTAAAACAAATATTCTCTAGCCTTAGCATGTAATGTAACAACTTAAATTAATGGGCTTTAATTTCTAGGAGCCTTCATTGAGACAAGTGAGGGTGGTTGTTGAAGATATTGATGACAATAAGCCATACTTCACCAAGGACAATATCACAATTGGTATGTTACATATTTTAAAGTATCTGGTAATTAGACTGGACTTAAATTCGAGAAACAGCCATACATAATCATCACCATTTTGCCCATTCCAATCAGCCATACTTGTTTTTTTAGTAATTAGTATTGCAACATTCAGATACTATGAAACAAATAATATCAAAGCTCTGTATATCACATGCCTTCTCACTCATACAGCTCCAGAAATACCAAGGAATCTAAAACATGACACACTAATAATAGTAAATGTAAGAGAGTTCATGTTACTTCAACTTTCCAAGTCATTATATGCACAATTATCCCATTTACTGACACATTCCTCAAAATAACTCATTTTTCAACAAATCTCCGTCTTTTAGCTGTCCTTGTTTCATCTGCCCCTTGCTTGGGAACCATTTTCATATGTTACAAACTCCAGTAACTATCTTCAAAATACTATTTACAGGGCTAAGATGAGCAGAAATGGGTAGTGCCTCTCTTCCCTTTACACTCCACTTAATGAAATAAATTGTTTGAATATGATGTTTTAGCACTATAAATATACAAATTTTATAAATATTTTAATGTTTTATTTATTTTTGTCATTTCATATTTTTTTCCTGGGGGTTTTGGCTAGGAGTCTGTGAACTTGGTTTTTTTCTTTCGCGTTATCTCGAATCGAGTACTTCAAAAAGTTCCCGACCTGAAGCTGAGTTCGAGTGTGTTCATAATTTAAAAATGAATATTTGTTCATTTTAAAAGCAAGATAGTGTTTTTAAAATGTCACCAGTATATACAAACATAAAATGTAAATACCACATCTTTAAAATGTGATATTTTAGAAATATATGAAAACAACATATGTTCTTAAAATAGGAATGACACTTATTATATATATAAATAGTAAATACTTTAGGAAAAAACTTTAAGAATTAGATATTTTGTTTTTTTAAATTATAAATAACACTTTAAAAAAACATGATTTAAATATAACTACAAACACTCAAATAAAAATATGATAGAAAAAATAATCAAAATGGTATCAATACAAGTTTAAATATCTTAAGTTCGAAAATCATCATTCTGTATTCTCACTGTTAATTTTTAATCGAACTTAAATTGTAATTTAAGAAAGGGGCTATGTGAAATAGTAAAAATAATATTCTTATATTTAATGATCTACTTAGCTATTTCTATTTTCATTACCTTTTCATGACAATGCAACTTCAATCTAGGATAATTCAAAATGGATGGATATATTTAATTGGTTCATCCATTTAAAGTAATTTTAGAGTGCTATTGTGCTATCAATGTGAAATTTGATATCAATTTTAACAATTTGTTAAGTTACCAAATGATTTATAAGTGAAACTGCTGATATCCTTTTAATTAAATAGCCTATACTTACCATTGCGTTTAAAAATTGATGTGTACATACATCAAGTGAAAGCTCAAAATTAATGAGCCTACAAAACTTTTAATCTTGATCCCAAGCTTTAAAGACTAGATCGGCTTGAAGCTCAAAATCTTGAGTACTTTTCAGAGCCCTAGTTTTAGCATGCCCTGATATATGTACACTCAAATAATTCTCCTCACATGCTTGATATTTAATAAAAACCTATTTCATCTCAAACATGGGCAGTAAAGCTTGAAATTACTGCTTGATTCTGATCAAAACAAAACAGGAGCTATCATGAGTAACCAGGGCATGACTTACTCGGCTTAGAATTTAACTTTTAAAATATTATTGGGGCACCCCGCTATTTTGTTCTCCTTGTTGTCAAAAAAGGGTATAGTTGAAATTGTATTGGGTTTAATTGAATTTTAGAAGTCGCTGCCGCACATCAAAGTTTTTTCAAAATTGGTCATTTAAACTTGAAGTGATCCATCTAACAGATATTGTGATAGCCTGAGCCACGAATTGTTTAGTATTATACACAACTTTCTCTACTGAGCTAAATGTTCACAAGGAGAAGAATGGCAGAAGAAACTGGAAGATCTTGTTTATATCGCCCATGCTGGTGATCTAAGAATTATTCAAATTCAGGAAGACGAAGTTCTTCTTGCTCAATTAGAAAAAGGACATTCTGGAAAGATTTGAAGCATAGGTAAAATAGTACTCACCAAAAAAGGAATTTGAAGCTGAAAAGATATAAGCTCATGTAAAGAGAATTCAGGCGCAAGAAATAGGAGTAGATTATAAATCAATCAATGAGCAAATTCCCAATTCCATTGTCTTTGTCTTCAAGTGAAGAGGAGATAAATTTATCTGATAAATGTGCTTCAGCTGATCAAGGTCACTCAACCTCTGAATCACCTCTGAAAAAGCATGGTAGGAAGAAACTTCTTGGTGAGGATTTGGCTGTTGGTTTTTATGATTCAAAATTAAGTGATAGAAAAACAGCTGTCATATTGAAGACTTCACTACAATGTTAAATATTTGTTTATCCATCATTAATGAATAATGTGTTAACAGAAGATTGTGAAGTGTTTGAGGAGTGTATTTACACCAGAAGTCACTATTCACTGAGATGAAAAAAAGATAGAAGATACCACTGTACATGAAAAGGTGCATCGCTTTCAAACTGTGGTATCAGGTAGGCATAAGAGTGTTGCTCAACTTCTGGTTGTTCCAAAACTTGTCTCTGCAACAGAAGATTCAGCAGCTTTAGTAGTTTTTGAAACAGTATTATCGTGGGGACTTTGCGATCAATTAAAATGTATGAGCTTCAACACTACAGCAGTAAATACTGGACCAAGGAATGGGGCATGTATTCTTTTGGAACAAAAGATGGACAAATACACGATATGGTTGGTCTGTCATCCTCATATCATGGAGATTATGCTAGATATAATAGCTGTTAATGTGCTTGGGAGTTCAATCGGTCCAGAGATATTTTTGTTCAAAATATCAAAAAAACGCCTGAACACTAGTGAATACACTGAGTTTAAAATGTTTGCTTCTGATGCTTTCTACCCTAAGTGAAGTCAAAAATATTACCACTGACATGATCTCTTTTTCCCAGAAGCAACTTGAAAAGTTCCAACCTAGAGATGATTACTAGTAATTTCAACCTTACTATTATATTCCTAGGAGGTATCCCTGAAAAGGGGATATCTTTCAGAGCACCTGCTTGACTTCATCGTGTTATACGGAAGAAAAGATCAATTTATTCATTTAAGGTGTATTTATTCATAGATAATTTCAAGCTGATAAAGAGAGAAGAGAAGGGAATTTGTGACATTTGCATTTCTACAGTAGGCTAAGAGTTTACATATGGTACAACTCTGGTTCCAAGTAGCCTCAGAGTTTTTTGCACCTATAAAAGCTCTCCAGCTTCTGAAAGATCTAAAGAAAAAAATATATAAATATATATATAAAAAGACAGTTAATCAAGCGTTGTCCATAGTCGCCATGAAGTTTATTGGCCATCTATGGTACCTATCAGAGGAGCTGGGTGCGTTCGTTTTGTTTTAGCAAAGAAGTTTCAACTCTATCAAAACGGAAGATGTTGGATGCCTTGAACAATGAATTAATGCATAATAATTTTATCAGAACGATAAAGTGTTTACAATCTACTGAAACATATATTTATGAATTCTGATTTTGTTGATAAGAAGAATATAGAAGATTTGGTATTTTGCAACACTCTAAGATTTTTCAGTAAAACAGAGTGTCTATGGAAGAATGCATATATTTCGGAAGAAGATTATTATTATAAGACAAGTAGAGAAATTGTTAACTCGATTAGGGTTGTTAACGATATTGCAGAGCGAGGAGTAGCATTGATGGAGGAATACAACAAATTACATAACACAAATGAAGAACAAAAACAATACTTGTTATGGTGAAAAAATCCAGACATAAATGCCCTAAAATGAGAAAATGTATGTTGTTATCCTAATACCATTGTTTATTTTAAACAATGTTTATGCATGTTATTTTATTCATATATGTTTGTTAAACATACATAAATATTAATAAACAAAAATAGGTACTACATTTTATACATTTTATATATATATAAAACTAAATTGTGCTCTTTTTTAAAAAATTCTCAAATTTCAAAGCCTGGTAGTAACCCCTAAAACTTATCTAAAAATTATATTTAATATATATATATATATAACTTTCTCATGAATAAGAACACAATGGCAAGGTTCCTACTCCAAAAGTAAAAATTTGGGGGGTCAAATAAGCATCACCCTATATATAAATGTAACAAATAGTGTCAAACAGAAAAAAATAATAAGCAGGAACTAATGATTATCTAAAAACAGTTTCAAGAACAAGTGATAAGCAGAAACATAAAAATTTTAATTCAAATAATAAAAATATAACAGCAGGTAACAAAGTGTGATGAAAAGATGTTGTGGGCTTATTACACCAAGGCCAATACAAGAAGCACAAATTAACTAAATCGATTTTTTTTTTCAGGAGTAAGACTCAATGTCCCAGTAGATACATTTCTCATAACCCTGAATTCTGTTGACATTGACTCCAACTCAGGACCAATCAGCTACACGCTCGTCAATACTACCTTTTTCTCTTTAGCACCTTCAGTTATTGATACGGTGCCGGTTCCGACAAACCACAATATTGTGTTTCAGCTGGACCAACATTCAGGTGAACTACGCACTGCTGGAAATATGTTGGCATTTGTTGATGGCTACTTTGAGCTCCAAGTAGTTGCTGAAAACTCAGATGATTTAGACAGACAAGCTAGCACCATTGTTAAGGTAATTTATCAATATATTTTGTATTTACAAAATTGCAAAGTAGATTCTAGGCAATATCTGCACTTGGAACTAACATACCTGCAGAATTTATTCAAAATACTTTCTCAAGGAAAAAAATATTTTGTACAATCTACTCAAATTTACTTAAATACTCAGCAAGTGATGAAAGTATTTTGCGTTAAATTTGTTAGGTTTTTAATAATATTTAAATGTTTATTGATGAAACCAAAGTCAACAATTTAAATAACCCAATTTTTTTGCGAAAGAATGGCTTGGATTTTTTGTACAATTTAGTTTAAAATGTAATTTAAAGTATTTTGAAACTAAAAGGAAAAGGATCTAAACTAACTGTTTTATTTAACTACTTCATTATAAAAATATCTAATTAATTTATTATCAATGGTTAGCCAATTCATATTGTTTAAGACTAATATTTATAATATATAATAATGCTTTTAATTTACTTTTATATATAATTGGTAATACTTAGTATATGATTCAGGAAGTATAAACACATATTCACAAATTAAAAGATCAACTGTATTTGTATTACTCTATTAATCCAAGCAACAGGCATTAGGCTCTATACAATAACAACAAAGGTATATGAGGCCATGCATAAAAATTACATTGTGTAAATTAAATAAAACATAAATAAATTAGCATTGAGTTGATGACATGTGAGTCTACCATAAGCTCAAGTTTCACATCATAAATACTAATATCTTTCCACTTATTCTCTTTCTTAGATAGTATCATAGACCTCTAGCCATGCTGGAGGTCTTCTGGCTCTTGCAGTCCTTTCATGAAATGTTAGAGAGTTTACAAGTAATTCTACCCAGGGTGCCTCTGAGTCTTCAGTCACCAGATGATACTGCTGCTTGAGCTCTTCTCTCATTAGTGAGTCTCATGCTACTCAATGGAGGTGCAACAGGCTCATTGTGATATAGAGGTCACAGGTGCAAGTAATAGCAGTTTTGGTGTATTGTTCCCCTTGGTGTACTCACATTATGACCAAGGTTAAAGAGCTTTCAATATGACTGTTGCCGCGGACCACATATTGTGCTTAGTTTAACTCCCACTCTTTGACCTTGATTTAAAGGATTTTGTAGCTTATGTGTTCCCAACCCATAACTTGACACGTCAAATCATAGTGTAATTGGTCGGTACTAGAAGAATTCTAGTACTGGTGCTCTATAATTAGTTTATTGATCAAGATTAATTAATTTTCATGCTTCGTTTCCCAACACCAGGAAATACTCTTTTTGGGTGATTTTCTAAGAGAATCTTTTAATTTTAAGGCATGTGGAATAAATCTATTCAAATATTTGACAAGGCCTTAGGTTCTCAGTTGACTGTGATCATTTCTTTCAGTAACTTCTAGGTACTTTTCCGAGACCTTGAACTCCAAAAATTCAACATTTTTCTGCAAAATTTTAGATTTCTCTCAATTAAATCGAATGACATTGGGTTGAACCCTATCAAAAAATCCTTGCGGGTTCTTATCATGTTCATGGTGGTCTTTTCCTGAAAATTAACTGCAACTTTTTATTGTGACCTCCAGTGCTGTTAACAGGCCAACCTGAAGTTGCCAAAAGGTGTTGAAAGATGGTGCTTGACTCACCAGGACAATATTCCAAAACCCAATTATCATGTCAACAACAGAAAATACTTTTGGTTATTGAGTCCAGCCAGAAATTCGTCAGGGAATGGAATGAGGGTGTATTCTCTTTGAAGGACTTTGTGAAGGTCCTTTGAATTCAAACATAGGCTATGGTCTTTATTTTCCTTCTCGACTATAGCTACTGGATTGACTTACCTTGAGGGCCTAGTGACCTTGGAAATTACTTCAACTGTTTCCATTTCTTTAAGCTTAGCCCTCAGTCGGTCATGCAACACTAGAGGAATCCTCCTAGGAGAGCAAATGACTGGGTTGTGATTAGGTGTATATTTAAGGTGCAGCAGAAGGGAGCGCGAATAATTTTACAGTTTTTGTAGCATTAAATTACTTTGGCCAAAAAATTTCAATTGTATCAAAATTGAAAAAAATACTTGTGCTCCCTTCTGCCACACCTTAATGTGATATTTTCCTGGAATGTGACCCAACCCTTTGAAGAAGTCACTCTATTGGTTAATTAGCTGCCTATCATTAGACTCGACTGGCACTAATTTTTCTACAAGACCAAGATTTTTAGATTCCTAAAATTGGGACAGTTTCAACTTGGGCCAACACAAATTTTATTATTTATATGTGATTGTCCCATAGAGTGCATCCGAGCTCAGTAGTTTCCTTGGCAGGAGTTCTAAATAGTGGATTTACTTGAGATAAGTAATTTTTTCAGACCTAATTCTGGCTAATTTAAATAGGATTACTGGACACACTTTAACCCTCCGGTGCACGCATAGACACCTATAATGGTTTAACACGCATGCAGACTCTGAATCCGTTACTGTCTTAATGCAGTTATTGGTTGGATTTTGCACTGTATTGGTACTTTTATAACATTTAAAAAACTTAATATTAATTTTAAATTATTATACATAGTAAAAAAATTCCTTTTAATTTTCTTGTAATTTTTTCTAATTCTATTTTATCAGTAACTTATAACCATAATACAATTTTTTACAATTAAGTGACTTATAACTTTACTTATGAATTAACTTGTGATTACAAAACATTTTCATACATATAATACAATACATAAATATAAATGATATCAATGAAAAAAAAAGTTGCAGTTAAACTAAATCTTCAAAGATAAACAAACTAGTTTTGATTCTTTGCTAAGTTAAAACGCCAATTACCTATTCATGGTCAAAATTATTTTCATTTTTGTCCATTATTAGCATTTTGTGGTCAAATTCAGATGACACATAAGAAACAGTGAGTCCCAAACATACATACTAATTTGTTGCAACTTTTGCACTTGCACTTGAATTGGGTTGGCCTATTTTATTTTATTTCTATCGCAGAAATAACATTTTTCTCAGACTCCCTCTCCACCTAGTCTCACTTCTGGCTGAACTTTCTGCTGCAAAGTTCTCAAATGCAAATGGCCATTCAGAAACTCATTAGCAAATATTTTACAAAAATCCATCCTTGCCACGTTGCATGTAGTAGTATTCTTGTATATTATGTATGAACTTATCCCTGCAATACTCAGATATGAAAATAATAATGCCAAAGTCCATCATCAGGCTATTCTGGCTATAGAATAAACACACATAATTTCGTCCACCTTATCAAAACCCAATTTTGTTTCATTATAAAA
Organism: Timema cristinae; assembly: GCA_039000515.1. Classification (NCBI taxonomy): domain Eukaryota; kingdom Metazoa; phylum Arthropoda; class Insecta; order Phasmatodea; family Timematidae; genus Timema; species Timema cristinae. Next base: position 67,070,516 of record JBCFYV010009882.1, on the reverse strand, counting down.
TGTGATAATTTTTGGTTTATGAACTTCAGAACCCACTTAATTTTCAATATAATCTTCCTCGCTATCATCGGACGCACCAAATTCATCTTTGTCAGTCAGTCGTCGTCGTTCAGTTCAGATTTTTTCCTTTAACTTAAAGTGTACAAGTAGGAAAGCACTAACAAAAACACACACACACAAAGCATGCACGCTCACTCACATACACGTGTGTGTGTGCCCATGTGCAAACACATACACTGTATACAAAACCCATTCATAGTAAATATTTGGAACCTATTTAAAGCTCCTACTTTTGTAGGCGATACATTTTCAAAAACTGCCGATAATGAAGTGAAAATTGAGTTAAAATTTCTTGAGAATTGAGAAAATATATTACTCATAAAAATTAGGGTCAAAAATAATACAGTAAAAATAATAAAACTTACCTTAAGTCTAAATTCACGTGTGCGGATTCACAGTCCCAATAATGAAATGTAAAATGCACGCGCACAAAGTAACAGTCCATGATACCAAACAAAGTATCACTGCTAAATGTAGCAGACTAACACGAAGCAATTTTGGATTCTGCCATATTTTTTAGAAAGGCAGTAGAGGAAGCTACCAGGCAACACAGCTCTTTACATCTGTTTTACAAGCGGATGCCAACAAAACTATGATTTTTCAGACTCTCACTCCGCTACGCGTGTACTGGAGGGTTAAATAAGTTTAAATGTAATAACATTTATTTAGGCCTAATAGTGGTTTAGGACAACTATAGTAAATTAAACATTGACTTAAGTATTCTTATAATGTTTTATTTTAAAACATTTTCACTAATCAGAAAACTATTTAGAACATACAATCATTACTTGAAAAATCTACCAAAATCCTTGGGAGGTTTCGGGCACCCCCTTTAATCTGTCCATGGTGGCAACATAATCCAGCTTAAACATGACGCTTGATTTATTTACCTTATGTATAAAGGTTCCGGCCATGCTGTGGTACTGTCGAACTCAATGTTGTCCTCTGCTGACTGAGGAACATCTAGCAATTAAATTGATTTCACAAGATTCTGGATCATTGTGGTTATTCATGTCTCTTGAAGGCATCATTTGGTATCTGATCGATGGTATTATGGTGGTCATCTGAATCAACTTCGAGCATGTGGCTGTTTTTCATCTGAGGGCAGCATTTTGCAAAGTGATAGAATTGTTGACATCCGCCCTAACTTGTCTGTATGCTGATAGCCGCAGTGATTGCAGTCAAATCTTTACAATAAATCTGCTGGAGCGTTGTGGGGATAGTGCTGATTTCTGTAGTAATTGAACTTAGTATCTTTCATTTTTCCTGATACGGCTTCAACGACATAGGGGAAGCAATCACTGATAGGTTATGCTTACTTGATTCAAAATCTTGGCATAAGGGGACAGCCCTTTTGAGTTTGATATTTATTTCTTGGAAAAGCAACTCTCTTAGATAGCTATCAAACATAAGAATAATAGTTTGGGCTCTGATTGTCAAATTGGTCAGTTTCTTATATTTACAAAGTTGTATGTCTAGACAAAATTCTGACAAGAAATCCCTGTTTTATTTTGTTTTATTTTGATGGATTGATGGTGTTTCATGACTATATTGACTGGTGGGGAACATTGTTCATCAAACCTATTTTTAATGTTGGACTAAGCAGAATTGTCTTCATCTAACCCATATGAATTTAACCGGCCAAAAGCTTATTAGTTTTTTGTCATTAACATTTAGAAACAGATATACCTTTATTTTACTTTCTTCATCCCTAACTCTCACAAATATTTATAATATTCATTACGCCAGGACATACCTCTTTTCAAACGTAAATAGATCCAGTTTAACTTAATTGACATTATGCAAAACCATAATTAGCTAATTCTTGGAACAAATTTATGAAACTTACTCGCAGACAATTTCGTCTACTCGGCCCTTTATTTCTGACAAGTTCACTAAATAAAAGATCAACTTTATAACTTAATTAATCCAAGCAACGAGCATTAGGTTCCACACAAAAACACATGTCATTTGGTTATAAGTTGATGACAAATAAGTCTGCTGTGACACTAGTTTTGCTTCATAAATCTTAACACTTAGGCAGTGAAACTTTCTTTCTTTTTACTAATTATTAGAACTCTTTTGACAAGTAACAGGTTGGAAGAGGTAATTTATTGCTTAATAAATTACTTACATTAGCTTAGTATTAAAAAATAAGTCATTTAAAACAAATATTAAAATATGTCTGCTTACTTTAAGAATAAAAAAATTAGTCTTTAAATAATATAATAATTTCCACTAACTATGCCAACTGTAGTTTAACTAGCAACTGTACTTTTTAGCATTCAATTTTAACTTCAAACTCTGCTTATGTTGCCCATTTTGTAAGACTCGCAATCTATTTCTTCTAGTGCCAACTTTAGTTGTGAAAGAAGAGGAAAATATTCTCAGATATAAAGATCAAAATAATGGCACCTCTTTTAAGAATAAAGTTTACACACTCAATATAGGGTAGGAAGAGTTAGAATGATTAGGAAAACTACCGTTACAAAAATAAAAATTGACTTTTGCTACAAATACAGCCATCTCTAGATACATGAGTGATAAATGACCCTGAGCACAGGACAGTTACCATTTTCCAAAGGTAAAAAAAGTATTGTTGCTCTAAGCCCTAAGTCCCAGGTTTGATTCTTGCAGCAAAATGTTATTTCCAACTTTAGCCTATTGAATTTAATTGGAAAAATAGTACTGTTAAAAATAAATATATACACTATTTATAAACCAATAACTGGTGAGAAAAAATATTTTTGTTAATTGGCACAACCTCACAATATTTTCTTTGACAATCATCATCATCATCATCTTCCGCTATCCTTCCACCATTATTCTCCTTTTACTTCCACCCTTTCTGTTATATACTCCTCCCATCTCTTTTTGAGCCTACCTTTCTGTCTTTTTCCTACATACTTAATTTCTAACATTTTCTTTGGCATACTCTTTACATGTCCACTCACAACAGAAATTATTTGGCAAAGCTCAATTCTAATATGAAAATATTAAGTATTGTTTAGATGGAGCTATATATCATTTTTCCCCAATACCAATTTCATGAATGGCAATGTTAAGAGGTTATTTTAAAAATAATGATTTGATCAAACTCGGGATACTAAAGAAAACTAAATTGTGCAAGGAGATACATCTTCTGCAAATTTACACTAGGGTCTAATACAATGGTACAACGATATGCCACAGCCAGGAATTCATATAAGAAGCGCTTAGAAAAAGAAAAAAAATTATATCATCCCCACCAGTATAAATTCATCTTTCAGGATGTAATACTTGATTATAAATTCCCTTGAGTAGCAATTTTGCCAAACATACTTTTTGTAGAGCTTGAAAATTCTCTATGCAATTTACCATTATGATATATATAAATAGTTATTCATACCAACATAATATTGGGTCAATTCTTTAAATCATCACTTATCTTTATTTCAATATCATAATGAAGTTCTCTTAAAAAAGGAATTCAAAAGGAATTTTGAGCGGACCTAAAACTGAGGATAAATACTATTACTCTATTGAAGTACATTAATTTTTTTTTTTTTTTTTTTACTTGGTTTTTTGAGAAAAGCAAAACACGAAGTTGTCATTTACAGATTTATTTTGTTTTATTCAAGCACTCTACTTGCATTGACTATTATAGCTTAGAATTTGTCAATTATATTGGTTTGTAAATAAATTTTTATCTCGCTAGCTATAATTGAGATCTTCTGCCAGAATTCAAATTAAATTCTCCATAGCTCCTAAATAATGTAGATTAGCAGTTAAAATGTATTTTTTTCTAATCTTATTTGATATTTCATTTATATTTTTGCTATGCAAACTAAACATTTGAAATTTATATATGCATAATATAAAGAATCATTATAAAACTCATATATATTATTTACTCAATATATTATATTTAAAACATAGACAAATTGAGCATTCATTAACACTACAGATTTCTCATATTCCAGCTCTTTTCATCTTCATTATTATAAATACCCAATTGTAATAATGTAGCTCATAATAGATTAGCAAGAATTTTAATAACTTGCTTCTGTTTAGATCTTTGTGGTCCGTGATCGAGATATGTTGAATTTTATATTTGGAAAGGCGCCAATAGAAGTGTGCCAATTCTTAGCTGATTTTCGATCAGAAGTGGAGAAAGCACTTTTACTTCCAGTAGAACTTAACATATATGATACTCAGTTCAAAAGGAATTTTGAGCGGACCTAAAACTGAGGATAAATACTATTACTCTATTGAAGTACATTAATTTTGTTTTGTTTTTTTACTTGGTTTTTTGAGAAAAGCAAAACATGAAGTTGTCAGTTACAGATTTATTTTGTTTTATTCAAGCACTCCTCTACTTGCATTGACTATTATAGCTTAGAATTTGTCAATTATATTGGTTTGTAAATAAATTTTTATCTCGATAGCTACAATTGAGATCTTCTGCCAGAATTCAAATTAAATTCTCCATAGCTCCTAAATAATGTAGATTAGCAGTTAAAATGTATTTTTTTCTAATCTTATTAGATATTTCATTTATATTTTTGCTATGCAAACTAAACATTTGAAATTTATATATGCATAATATAAAGAATCATTATAAAACTCATATATTTTATTTACTCAATATATTATATTTAAAACATAGACAAATTGAGCATTCATTAACACTACAGATTTCTCATATTCCAGCTCTTTTCATCTTCATTATTATAAATACCCAATTGTAATAATGTAGCTCATAATAGATTAGCAAGAATTTTAATAACTTGCTTCTGTTTAGATCTTTGTGGTCCGTGATCGAGATATGTTGAAGTTTATATTTGGAAAGGCGCCAACAGAAGTGCGCCAATTCTTAGCTGATTTTCGATCAGAAGTGGAGAAAGCACTTTTACTTCCAGTAGAACTTAACATATATGATACTCAGTTCTTTGCAAAGGAAGATGGAAGTCTAGATTTTAGCAGCACAAGGTAGGTTTTATCTCCATCCTAAAAGTAGTTTAGTATGTATATTTTTGAAAAAAAATCTATGTCTATGTTTTAGCCACATTAAGTTTATAACCTAATATGAACGAACTTAATTTTTTATCGTCATAATTTAAATTTAAAAGTTAGTTTTGTGGCCGAAATTGTGAAATTTTAATGCACTTATTTTTAAGACAATCCATATTTCATGCACTTATCTAAGAATTTATTCTTAGGTGTCTGCAGCTCAACTTTTTTAATTTGAGTGGATCTTGAGCAAACTTTTTATGTAGCTCCTGAGTATCGAATCGATTTCGAGCTTGGGTTGAATAAATATATAATTATAAAACTTAATTATGTTAATAAAAAGCCAAGACACATATTTAAAATAAAATGTTTTAAAACTGTTTTTAAATAGTTTTAAAAAATTCGAGCCGTAGTAAATATATAGAATCAACTTTTAAATAGTCTATTGTAGTAACAGGAACATTAAGTTTTATACAATTCAACATTGTCTATAGTACAGCTGTTTACTCGTTGTTGACCTGCACTATGCTTATTTGTGTTATAGCACCCCTACAAAGAGATGCCTTTGCTATCCCTTCCTTATTTACTCATACAATGAGTCATTCATCACCAAACACACAGTTCAAGGCAAAGACATAACCTTTTTCAAGAAGCTTGAAATTGCAAGCCCATAAATCTGCCGATCGATCTCGAGTAGTTATTTCAGGCTTTGCTAAAAGAATTGAATACCCTCAGATCCTTATATTATGAAATAGATTCCAAATAAGAAGTATTTCAATAATGATTTTAATAAACATTTCTGAATTAAATGACATAAACTTTTAAGTAAAGCATCATAAAAAACTTTTAACATATTTAATAGGTCTACAACCTTATGAATTAGATATCATATACAGGTGGGGCTGAAACAATTAAACGATTAATACCTTGAAAATTAACACCTTAATTGAAAAGTAAATATTCACTAGCTAAATAAAACAAACTACATACTATACTTTTTCATTTTTTGAAGTTAATTTCACTCAGGTGAGCTGAAACAATTAGACAATAAGTAACTCAAAAATTAACACTTTAATTGAATAGTAAATATTGATTAGCTAAATAAAAACAAACTACATACTACAAGTTTTCACTTTTGAAAATAATTTCACTCACGTGAGCTCCACCAGACATCGGGCAAACCTCAGCATGTTGTCTTATCATTTTCCTCAATATAAATAGTATAATCATTGTTTCCGCCCATCCCTACACATATTAGTTGATACCTATTTTAATTTGATTTCATTTTCGTTAGCATGATCATTGAGAATTATCAAATGTATTTTATTGGAATGAGAGTATAGTGAAAATATCCTCGAATATAGACTATTGCTTATGTATTTGAATACACCCTTAGTCAGCAAAATTTATTATTTGAATAAACCAACAAATTTTCTGCTAAACAATTTCTCTAGTTATAATTAGTAGTTCTGAATGATATTACTCAGTTAAATGAAAACTATTCCTGTACATTAGGGTGGTTTTAAAAAATCTATGTCGGATTTTTTTGGGGGGCACCCCCTAAAATGTTTCATTTTGTTAGATTTTAAGATTGTCAAAGTTTGAGCACAATTGGAAGATGTTAACCCGTGCCACTGGGGCCTCAAAGTTTTGAAAATCTCGATTTTTTGGCAGTTTGGCGACTTCGGCGACCCATATCTCTGGAACGGCTAAAGCTATTGGCCCGTGTCATACATCAAATTAAAGGCCATACTGTTTTTAACATTTTATATTCTACACAATAAATACGCAACTAGTACTGAAACCGAAAAAATAGAGCCAATGTCCCTAAAAACGTGACTAGGTACCCCTGAGAGCGAAGATGCGTTATTTGTATTATTATTGCTTATTATGGACAAATACTTGTACTTTGTAATCCCATTTAATTTAAATATGTTTGCTATGGTATACCGTTAATTTTAGACCCACAACAATGGTTTTTTTTTATGTCAGGTATGTATCTACTTTTTCCTCATACTGTATCACTGGCGACCCCAAGCAGGTAAAACCAAACAAGTTTAAAAATGTATTGGGTTACCCTACTACCTATTGTTATATTTTAAGTAGAAGTCCAGGGGTTCAGAGTCTGTTATTAAAAAAAGAAAAGGATAGCTAGGTGGTTCTTGCTTTTATGATTTTGTTTCTTGGTCAGTTGAAAAGTATTCGCTGAACAGTGAAAGTCGTATTTTGTTCTACGTTCATGTGATCGAGTTTAAAAAAACCCACTAAATATTAACTACAAAAGACATTTTTATTTTAATTAGGTCGGTACCTACTAACACGTACTCTTTGTTTTAGTTAGTGTCATTTTGTGTCATTTATTCTTTCTTCTAGTGAACATTTTTATTTCTCGTAAAAGTGATGGCTTCTACATCTGGCATGAGAAGTAGAGGTAGAGACAAAAATTTTCTAACTGACTATCCAGCTCATCAGATAACTGGATGTAAGCTGCCCTCCAATCGACAAGTTCTAGCTACTATGTTCTACAATTTGCGTACTGTGAAGTTAAATGTGAGAGACTCTGCCACAACTACTATTGACGAGGTTTCTGTTTTTTGGACAAAAGCTCGAATTCCTACAAAACAAAAGAAAAATGTCATAGTAAAGCTGGAAAAACTGTACGATGATTGGAGAAAAATGCAAAAGTACAAGGATAGAAAAACGGAAAGTGCAAGAAATGCTGTAAAAGAGTTTACCTAAAGTTGGATGATCTCTTTGATATTGCCCACCAAGATGCCCTGACAATGATGACTTCAGAAGAAGACAAGGGGTTTCTGTTGAAACAAAGACAGAAAGGAAGACCAGGCTCCATGCTCGGAGTTGACCTGAAGTTGGCTAAAGCTGAAGAAAGACTACTACAGAAACAACGGAAGGTCTTGGACAAACAACTTGAAGCGGGAAATTTGGGTAAGCATTTAAAAAAAAATATTTTCCTTGTAGCGAAACTTTATAAGATCTTGATCACTAGCTGAAATTTCCATCAAAATTAACTTTATACTTATTGTCTCATCTCATTGTTCACAGAGACGGTGGAGCTCACGGACGACGAGACAACAGAAGAGTCAGAAGGACGTGAAACGCCGTATGAAGAGCTCGAGATGAACGTAGAATCTGAAGGACCATCTGCCCCCAAGAGAATCAAGCGTGGCTTCAAAGAGGTCCTAACCATGAAATTGTCATTGTTGCTGGACCGCTGTAAGGTGTCCGATAGGAACGCTACTTGTATCATTTTGGCTACAGTAGAAGCTCTCGGAGAGGATCCCAAAGAATATAAGATCTCCAGAAGCGTTATCCGTGAACAGCGGAGAATAAACCGTGAAAAATACACGCAACAAATTCAAGACAGACTTAAGATATCCCAAAACGAGGCTGTTTGCGTGCACTGGGATGGAAAACTACTACCAGGTATCCTCAAAACAAAGCAGAAAGAACAGGTTGCTGTTCTGGTATCACATGGGACTAAAGAACAACTCCTGGGCGTTCCTGAAACTGACAGTAGCTCAGGGGGCGGAACAAGCCCTAGCAGTGTACGAATGTCTAGAGGAATGGGGTCTCGCCAGCTCGGTCGTGGCTATGTGCTTCGATACAACAGCATCAAATACTGGGAGACTCAATGGAGCGTGCAATCTCCTGGAGCAGATGTTAGGTCGAGAACTCCTGTACCTAGCGTGCCGACACCACGTTTTAGAAGTCTTGTTGAGAGCTGTTTTTGACTGCAAGTTTGGAAGCACATCGGGACCTCAACCAGACATATTCAAGAGATTTCAAAAAGAATGGTCGGCGATTGATAAATACAAGTTCGATGTAGGCGAGAATGTTTTGAAACTACTGCCCAAAAAAGAAGTAGAGAATATCAAAGAAGAACTGCAAAGAAAACTAATGGAATGCCAGCCAAGAGACGACTACAAAGAGCTGTTACAGTTGGCATTGATATATCTTGGCCATCTTGACGGAAAAGATGTGCGCTTCAGGTCTCCAGGTCCAGTACACCATGCCCGGTGGATGGCAAAAGCTATTTACTGTCTGAAAATACAACTCTTCCATGACCAGTTTAAGCTGACTTCCCAAGAACAAGAGGCCCTAGAAGCACTTTGTGTTTTCATCGTTCGAGTCTACTGTAAAGCCTGTTTTAACGCCCCCAGAGCGTGTTTAGCACCAAAACAAGACCTAGAACTCATTGAAAATCTATTGAAATACGAAAGCATTGACAAAAAAATATCAGAAAAAGGAATTAACAAAATGATAAATCACCTGTGGTATCTTAGTCCTGAACTTGTTGCCCTGGCATTGTTTGACCCGACAGTGCAAAACACCGTAAAGAGCCAAATGGCGACAAAAATCTTAACAAATCAAGCAGAAGAAAATGAGAAGTGCTCCAGAAATATGCGACCCAAACTAAAAAAAGAACAACTGGCGAAATTCCTAGAAAAAGGTCTCCCAGCCCTAATTACAAGTGAGACTTACCTGTTGTTCAAGAGAGTAAACATTAACACCGAATTTCTGGAAAAAGATCCTGCAACTTGGCCGCAGAACATCAACTACCAGGAGGGGCAAAGGATGGTTAACAACTTGAAAGTTGTGAACGACATGGCAGAGCGAGGAGTCAAGCTCATCACAGATTACAACCAATTACTTACAAAGGACGAGCAACAAAAACAATATGTTCTCCAAGTAGTCAGCAGATGCCGTCAGCTGTATCCAGATAGCTCCAAAACCACATTATGTCAGTCCCTTGAATAAATTTAAATAAGAATAAAATGAAAAAGACATTTATTATACTTGATTTTTTAAATACATAATTGTTTTCATTCCAAAAATTGATAATATAGGAAGGAAAATGGGTTTTTTCACAATAGGTTCCATCTTCACTCTAAGGGGTACCTAGTCACGTTTTTAAGGACATTGGCTTCATTATCTCGAATTCAGTACTACTTACGTATTTTTTATTGCATATAAAATATTATAAACAGTATCGCCTTCAATTTGATGTATGACAAGGGCAAATATATTAAACCGTTCTAGAGATATGGGTCGGCAAATTCGCCAAACTGCCAAAAAATTGAGATTTTCAAAACTTTGAGGCCCCAGTGGCACGTGTTAACATCTTTCAATCGTGCTCAAACTTTGGCAATCCTAAAATCTGATAGAAAGAAACATTTTAGGGGTGTGCCCTCAAAAAAATTCTGACATTTTTTTTTACCCTATGAGATAAAACCACCCTACTGTACATATTATAATATAGATAGCTTTAAAACATACTTTTTTTTTTACTCTTTTGAAAGAAGAAAGTTTTGCTAAACTTATTTCTAGCCATTACTTTAATACATTTTGTTGGTACATAATCATACTGAAACCCCTCCAGCTTGCTAGGTAGGATATTGGCAAACAAGCTCTCATCAACGCTTTCCATCCAGGAATATATCTCCGTCCATCATTCTTCTCCAGCGCTCTACTTTCTTTTTTACATCTTCCTTTATTTGCTCATCCCACCTCTTTCTGGATCGTTCACCTGGTCTCCTACCCTCCTACCTCTGTTTCCATGTATACACATGTTGTTCTTGTGTTTTCCATTCTTTTCACATGGCCGAACCATCAAGTCTTTATGACCTTAACATTTTCTCCATTGATTTTTACACTTCTAACTCCTCTCTCACATCCCCATTTCTTATTGTATCTGTATCTTTTACAGGGAGCTTCTAAAAATTATTTACTGTGCAGTTCTATAAACTGAACATAAGATTGGGGACAGGGTATGGCTTATATAGACTCATCTAGGCTCTCCCTGGCACCTTCTTGTCTCACATTATCTGTTGTGTAAAATATAAGGATTTTTACCTATTGGTCACTATTTTAAGTGTTCCTGTTTTTGGAGCTCTTACAGGAGACCACACCACCCAGTTATTTGAACTCATGGCTACTTTCAAGTTCCTCCAGACATATGCAGCATTTGGTGTTTACTTTACTCACATCCATCTTATACATTTGAAGTTGGAGACCCACTTATTCTGTCATTCTTTTATTTCTCCCTCAGTGTATCCCCAAATCACCACATCATCTGCGTATACCAGGGCATTTAGGTCTTAGTTCACATCTCTTTTAATGTATTTTAGTACAGCATCCATGACGGTTACAAACAGTAGTGATGAAATAGCATTTCCTTGTTGAACCCTCCTTTTGGTCTCAAACCACTCTGACCCTGCCTTTTCCAATCTGTACACAATCTCAGGCACTCTTTATACAACATTCGAACATCGACAATCAAATTTCCTTTAACTCCCAGTTTTTCTAAACTCTTCCAAAATACTCTTCTCAGAACACTGTTGTATATCTTTTTCATGTCCCAAAAATCTTATTAGATCTTCCCCTTTGTTGGTGTACTTGTTATATTAGGACATATAAAAGGATAATCTTAATTTGGTCAAATAGAACAAATCATTTGTGTGTAAAAAGATGTATATCACATTCATTGGAACTAAGTTTTAATTAATTTCCTAGCACATTTAATGGGATTAATTTTTAACTAATTTCAAAGTGTTTGAATTACATGTTTAATATAAATACAATAGATAGTCTTTAAAATCTGAAGGGCTTGAATCAACTGATATAAAATGTTTTACTTACTTACTGGTATTGGGAACTTGAAAGTTCATTGCCACACTTACAAAAGTACACCAGTACCATTTAACTAGAGCTAGTTCTATACATTCCACCTCATTACACCCTATTGCTTTCAGGTCATTTCTAATGTTATCCTCCCATCTGAAACTAGGTATTCCCAATTGTTGGTCTCTTCCCATTTGGGTTTGTCAGTCAGTACCCTGAACAACATTCTAGTATCTCCCATTCGTACTGCATGTCCTGCCCACCGCAATCTACGAGGCTTGATTATCCTAACATTGGCTTGTGATGAGTTTAGGGCATGTAACTCATCATTACTGTATGTAACCTCTTCCATTCCTCATCCCTTTTTAGATTAAATATCTTTCTAAACACCTTGTTTTCAAACACCCTAAATTTGTTATTGTCATGTAAGCTAAGAGACCACATTTCACACCCTTAGAGAACAACCGGTAAAATTATTATTTTGTATATTTTGAGTTTTACATTCTTTGAAACAAGGCAATATGTCAACAATTTACAGACCCATTAACATTCACTTCTAAACCTATTTCCTTACAAGACTCTAATAAAAGGTCTGCATTTCTTGCCAAAGCTTCCTTAATTTCTCAACAAAGCTAAGTCATCTGTGTGTCCTAATAGCTGCATTGTACCGTTTAGTGTCAATACTTCCCTTACTATCCTGCATTACCCTAATAGCCTTATCAAAGAAAGATTAGATTAAAAAGTAATGGGGAGAGTGCGGCTCCTTGTTTCAACCCACTATACATTTTGAAACTATCTGATAAGTGACATCCAACTTGTACCCTACACGTATCAGTCAAACTTACCTCAATTAGTTTGACAAGTTTTTTGGGCAGCCCAAACTTAAATCAAATTTAATTTAATTTTTTTATAAAACCTGAATCATAGGCCTTTTTAAAATCTATGTTTAATTGTTAAACCATCATGTTGTGTTTACACTCTTTTTTTTCTAATATTTGCCATATAGTAAAAATTTGATTTAATGTTAAACCATTTTGTCAAAATCCACACTGATGATTCCATTATTTCCATTACACATGTGTCAATCCCATTACAATTATGTTAAATATCTATCATGATTGTTAAAAGGAAATTAATGATAATTCTAGTAATCAAAATAAGTGATTAATGGTATACTTTCTTTGTTTTAATCATTAATTTTAAATTGACTAAGAATTATAATTATTTAAATAATTTTTAACAGAAGTAGAAATAAATTGTACATTCGTCTTCATGGTTTACAGTAGTTTTAAATATGTTACTAATAACTGTGCTTCTCAAATTCACTAAGCTTATGTGTTCATTTCTACTAATTATTTCTAGTTAATATTATAATTAATAATAGTTTATTTTCATTCCAGACAAATGCTACTATATATACTATGTTTATTATAATTCATTCACGACTTAAGTTTACTTGGATGACAGCTCAAAATGTTACTAGAAATAGTCCCTAATACATCACTACGCCAACAGCTGACATTTATCACTTTAGAGACTGTAATTAAAACAGATGGTAATATATTAATGTGATAGTTAATCACAAAAATTTAGGCCAATATTATTTATATATTTATTTGAGGACGGACACAAAGTTTATTTATCGTTTTATTCCACTTAAAAAAATATTTGCACCACTTTCACAAAAACTTCTAACGAACATAGCTTCAAAATGGCGACTGACGAATTTAAACCATGTGGTTGAACATGACGGTAAACAAGTTTTTTACAATGATGCAGACACGCAGTTGATGAAAATATTTTATTCAATTAAATATTTCAAAATACGATAAAATAATCATAAAATCATTTATTGTATGTAAAAAAAGTGACAAGAATTTTCTCTTTTCCAAGTAAATATGATGCCTGTATTAAAAGGTATTGATGTGTGTACTATATTACACAAAATCAATAACATTCCAAAACGAAGAATAAATACTTTTAGTTATGTTTAAAATATTGTTTCGAGTTGGATAAAAGAAATTATTTTTAAAAAATGGAATAGTATGAGAAAACTTAAGTTAACACTATTTTTAATGTAATATATACCAGGTAATTAAAGATCTTTACATTTATAACAAATCAGTGAGCTTTTACAAGTGTTGGCAACCCAAAACCTAAACATATGATTTTCGAACTCTCATCCAGGTAAAAACCTATCGTGAACGAACTTTATGTCTCATTGCTACTAGCTCTTATTGAAATTATAATCTTCCTTACTTTGACTAGCTATAAATTTTATCTCTGCTTGCTATTACTACATTGAATATCACCTCTGAGGGAACTGAAGGTCTAGTGGAGAAAAGATTCATCTTCGCTCTTTCTAAGTTAAAGGTTGTCAAATATCCTCACTTTCAGTTTTTATGAGGGGAATGAAAAAAGGTTAACTTGGAATCACTCTATTAGTAAACAATAGGATATGGGGTTGTGGAGGGGATGAGATAAGTAAGTGGTGGACAGGTACATTTTTGCTTTAGACTCGGCATAAATCGTATTCTAGAAATACTGACTTTTTCCACATTCATGAAATCCCTATTTATTTTGGATGCAAATGTTATTAACTTTACATCATATTTTTCAAATGCTTACAAAGTTTTGTGTATAATACTGTACTTTACTCATAATTAATAAACAAACATTATGGAATACAATATAACATACTAACAATTAAATAATATACATAATATAGCTACACAGTTATTCACAAAAATATATATACACTTAATATTAACTTAGTCATTAATAGAGCATTTTCTGTTAAACACGGCATACTTTAATGCCGATTCAGATAGTTAAGCTTCCCTGATCCCTTTCATTACCAGAAGTGAAGATACTTTGCAGGAATACATTAGAGAATTTTCTGGGATCAAACACTATGGGTTGCATCGGATGCAGGACTCCTGTAGGTGTAAATTCATGTTTGGGAGCACAAGAGTAGCACAAATGTTAAAAGAAATAAAATTTATTATATTAAGTCACCGGTTAAACACAAACATAAGAAACATACAACACAGCTCTATTATAACTATTTACAATTTAATGGTTATCTGAATAGCTCATCACACTAACTCCACAGCTAAGACAAAAGTGTTTCTGTGAGTGAGTGCACTTATGGTCTGCGATACCTTGGTTTCTTTTCCTCACCCAGTCTGGTTGATCTTTTTATTCTGCTTCTACTAAAAAAAATCCCTCTCTAACTATCAACTGACTCACACTCCTAGCAGGGCCGTTATTAAGATCACTTAGCTATGTAACCACATAAACTAATATATTAAACAATCTTAACTGCTGGGAACGCCAGCATATTTGAAAGACAACTTAAGTACTGACAAAGCTAATACAGCAACCATTTATCCAATGTTGTATAGTAGTTTATAAAAACAAGCAAACCAAAACATGTAATTTTATTACTGTACTGGAGTAAAAAGGAATAGCTTCATACTGGCAACATCAACGTTACATTGTTGCCAAGTTTGTCATTTTAAGGAATATTAACCACATTGAAACAAGAGAATGACAATACTGTTTCTCAAAAGTAAACATGCAATTCCCTCATAGATAATATTCAGTGTAGATACAGCTTGAAACTATCTTTACATTAGTGCGAGTTCCTGTTAATCAAGTTTTGTGATTGATACTATTAGCTATTATTCAATTTATTTGTTTAGTTATTGTTACTTCTTAGATAGCCATTGGTTTTTTAATATAGCTGTGGCTATGAGTCGAGCAGGAGAAAGAGGGCTTTTTTTAATGTTGAGCCTTTTATTTGACTTTAACCAAAGTTTAGTCTTAAAAATACAAATGGTATGAATAAAATCAATTGAATTTAGTGCTTTTATTTTATATTTTTAAATTTTAATCTAAAGTTTAGTTGCGAACATGTACCTTTTTTCTTTTTCAATAAACTGATAACTTTACGTGTAGATAAATCCTAGTGTAATAATCAGTGTTTAATTCTATGTGTGTGTGTGCGCGCGTGCGTACTTATCAAATAACACACTGATGTTTAACAAACCATCCACATGACCATATCTTCACCTTAGCAAAGAACTAAACTAATTATAAAGACAATTGTATTTTATTAGTGGAGAAATAAAATACAGCAAAGGATAGTAATGAACATGTAGCGATTTGCGAATGGCAAGTTTATTACATCACTTCTGGGGCTATAAAGGGCTATTCAAGTATTACATAAACATATTTTTAGCCATTTTGAACCCCCTCCCTCTCTTTTAAATACAAATAAACAAACGCCCACTTGCACCTCTCTTTTTTACGTTTTGTTTGTTGAAACTTTTTGTCATTTCTTCACAAAAATAATCATTAATTTTTATGCATTTCATAAATTGCCGGTAATTATTAGTGTTGAGGTGTAAATTAATGATGCAAACTAATTCACAATAAGCACAGTTTTACAATAAATTTAAATTTATCACATTAAACAGCTAAAATTGAAAAAGTTTTAAAAAAAATTATCTGGCAAAGGTGGGGTGGACAAATTACAGCTACCACAGTAGACAAATTGAAGCTTCCCAAAGCCTGGGATGCTCACAATGTGTCCTCCCACATTTTTGTGTGTTTCTCTGTCTTACATAAGCGTTGTACTGACACCCACCTCCCCCTTGTCAGCAAAAATAAGCACATTTTGAACCCCCTCCACCTCTCACCCTAAGTTGCTTACATAATACTTGAACCAATCTGATATGAGCATAGTTTACCATATGAAAGGTAGGTTATTTTGTTCATTTTACAGTGTCTGTTATTACTGGATGATGATAATATATGTATAATGAAATCTTAAACATATCTCTAAATGTATGTAATGTATTTCTTTGCAAATAGTTGGAAAGACAGAAAATCTTTTAATCTTTATTTCACTTTCCCTGAGAGAGAGAATATTATGAATGGGATTTGTCTGATATCAATTTTACCATTGTCGTTTATTTTTTTTATATTTGGAACCCATTATAACACTGCTAATGTTTAACATCTTTAATTAATTAAAATTACTTTATATTAACCACTAAACAAACTTGTTTGGTGAAGAAAAGTGTAAATAATCATTTATCATATCATTTCAATATTTTTGGACCACAATAGATTTTTCCAGACAACTAGCAAATATGTTTTTCAAACGCAATCTTTATTTCTTCAAAATATCTAGCAATATATATATATATATATATATATATATATATATGTGTGTGTGTGTTTTGACTTTAAATGCTTATTTAATTTTTGTGTCGGTAAGAAATAAATTTACCTCATTTATTAATTGGGCTATCCGAATTATGCTTATAATGTGAAATATACATAAGTTAATTGTGATGTTACCTATTATTATGCTGGACATGGTTGAAAAATATGTAATTGAAGAAAATGTAGCTTTTCCACAGTGAAGAATTAATAGCAGGGAAACTGGGTGTTTGGTATATTAATGCTGTTCACAAACAGTTAGTTAAGTAAACACATGTTAAAGATATCATTTAGATAAAAATATTTTACCCTGAGGGTTGTGTGCTCAAATATAATTGGGACAGCTTTTTTTTTTATTATTATTATTTCCTAGTTTTTCTATTAAATATATCAATCTAATATTCTACTTTGCAAGAGTAAAATCTTATTATTTCTAACTTTACAGCTTAATATTAAAACTTTCCTTTGATGACACAGTTGTAACATATTTTGTCCAAATAGGTTTAAAATACTATAGATGAATGGAGAATATAATTCAACTACTGGCCTTAAGTTGAGATGTAGGTAGGACCTTCTTTTCTGGTATAAATTCTTCCCCTTGGGACCCTGTAAATTTTTACCATTCTTTTAATCGAGTAAAAAACTTTAATCATGTTATGGAAATTGGCGGCTGACAATTGACTGACCTTGATGTCAGATGTGAGGTTCTGTATTTGTTTATAGAACACCTTCCTTCCACAAGGTGGCCCTTATAATTATAACACTTTTTATCAAAATCATTTATAGCAAAAGTTGTGAAGCACATGAATGACCTTCATATAAATAATTTTAATACTGGAAATTATTCCTCCTGACAACCTTTAATTTTTATCAAATTTTGTACGAACAGTCTAAAAACTAAATGCATAGTGGAGATATTTATTGATTTTTATACAGTAGACTCTCTTTTCTCATAGAAAAGTTTAATGGTGTGTCACTCAGATTTGTAATAAATTTTGCCCAAATCAATTTAGAACATTAGACTAGGTGAGGATTATGACTCACTGAATAATCTTTATGGAATTTTTTTTTCTAGTAATAAAAATATCTCTAATGGTTCTAAATTTTGTCTAAATCGGTTCATAGCTTTATCCATGGTGGAGAAAAAACTCACTTCCTGAACTTAATGTAGGGCATATAAATCCACTAGAAAATTTTAATACTTTTGTTAATCCAAACCAAATATTTTTCACCCAGCATATATATATATATATATACTTATATTAATTAGATTCAGGTCTAATGGTTGTAAAATGTATTTTTTGTAATCATCTCAACGATTTTGCTAGTTTATTTATTTGATGAACCCAATATAAAAGCACGTTAATTTTAAATTGCCATCAGTTTTTCAGGCCACACAACTAGGGTAACCAAAAGCAACTCTTCACCAGACTTAACATGGTAAATGTAAGAAGTTTTTCATATTGTAATATATTGTAAAATATTGTAATTGGTTATGATAAGCTTTAATTATGATACCTTTCAAACAAATAACACATGTGATTGTAAATTTGTTCAATTCTTTCAGACATAACTTTGAAAATGTAAATATATCAACATTTAGCACTTGAGCCAATAGTCACAAATTCTAATCATTTTATAGCAATTATAACTTTGTTTATTGTGTACTGTGAAATGTTATAGCTCCTGCTTCCAGCTGGTGGGAAGAGAAAGCTATGATTTGAATGACATGCAATCTCTGCTCCAGGATCCTAACAATTCCGAACTTGACCAGATTTATATCAAATACAATGTGCAAGCTGTTCAGGTAATTTTCAAATAAAATATTGAGATGCGAATGTCAACGCTTTAAATCAAGTATCTAAAAATAAAATGGAGATGGGGAAATAGGTTTCCCAGTTGCATGACATTAGAAACCAATAAGATATCAATCTTATTATTTATTAATCCTGTTACTGTAAATATTTAAGAGCATGGAATCTTACAAAGCCTTAAAAATAATGATCACACATGGTTTTTGTCATTTTGAAAAACACGTTCGATTATTTTGAAATGCAACTATACACAATTACTATATTTCTGAAGGCTAATACAAAATAATGACAATTTGGTAGAGTAGGCCTATGTTTTTGTAAAAAAAAAGTGTTAATTCAAATATTTCTATATAGCCTATTTATAATAAAATTTGAGCATAAAACTTACAATCATATATATATATATATGAGATCATCAGCTAGTTAATAGCTATCAAAAACACACCTATATTGGTTCATGGTAAGTCTTTAACTGCCTGTTGTACCAGTTTTAATTAAAGCTGACCACGAGTCACCGTGGCTATGTCTCTAATAACAGCAAACAAACTAATTTTTCCATCATAGACTTCACCTTAAACTAATAGATATGGATGACCTGAGGCACTGGAAAACCTGGATAGCTCAGTGGTAGAGTATTGGTTGCTAAGCCTGAGTTTAATTCCAATGTCCATATGCCATATTTAAACATACATTTAAATTATTTTTTGTGAACAACAGTTATCCATACTAAGTATTAATTTCAATCTATTGTATATGTTATAATGAAAAGATTTGTATAAAGATCTTGGATTCTCCTATGCCTGAAATTAATGCATGGTTGGACAATAAATTACTTATTAAAAAGAAACTCTTGGTCAAAACCTATTGGAGTCAACCAAGGTTTATTTTAATTTTAGTATTTTTATGCCTTTTGTGAAATCATTTCATATTATGTAGGCTAATTAGTAATATTGTAAAATCTAGCCAATATAAAATAAAGAATTTAATAAATAATTCGATTATTTTACTTTTTACTAATCGATTCAAACAATAATTTAGCTCAAAATTATTACTTAACTATTCGGTGTATTGATTATTTCTGTGTGCTCTTCATTTACCCTGAAAGGTAGCAAGCTTATCTGACATTGTTCCACCATAGTGTACCTTATAAGATAAGGCCATATTATGGATCGTCAAGGTAAGACAAGACACAGTAGACTTGTAAAATGCTAAAATTATATTTAATTAATCATTGGTGTTGTATTATTGCAGCGTTGTGCTCTAACTATTGCCAAAGCAGAGGCATCCTGGACACAGCTATGGGTACTTGTGCTAGCAGCTTTTATTGGCATAGCTGCATTTGGTGCTGGCATTACAACATGTTGCCTGTACAGCGGGTAGGTATTTTCAGCAATTGACACTAATATTATTTTCAATGTCACACTTCTATTAATGAACCAAAAAATCCTGTTTATAGAGCTTAAATGAATATTAATCCAAATGTGTCTAGTCTA
The DNA here is from genome assembly GCA_039000515.1 of Timema cristinae. Lineage (NCBI taxonomy): Eukaryota > Metazoa > Arthropoda > Insecta > Phasmatodea > Timematidae > Timema > Timema cristinae. Next base: position 67,050,280 of record JBCFYV010009882.1, on the reverse strand, counting down.
TGACAGGGCTGGATGAGGATCAGGGTTGAAAAATTAATCTGAAGTGTCCCTTTTTTGTATACTTTTTTTTTTTGTAGTGCTATAGCTCTTAAATGGTCATTTAGGCTATCCACCATACACACTAATTTAAAGTCACAAGACAAAGAAGATATATTTTAAAGAAATGCATAAAAATATTAATAGAATGCAAAACAGAGTGAGTTTCAGGTTAGATTATTTTTTTGACATTTTGACCATCGGGCAGGGTTTGTAGTTACATTAACCTAGCAAGCCATAAAACATTTAAAATGTATAGTTGAAAAAACAAAAATTGTATACTCTTATTTCTGGCAACATCTTATTTTAAGATTCTTAAATTTAATTAGTATATTTTTATTTTACATTGAATGGCCTTATGCTGTTTTGGTCATTTACTCTAAAGTATTGCATGTAATCAGTAAGGAGCGGATTCTTAGCCACCAAAAATGTTTAGGCAGGTAAATAGGCATCAAAGTATGTAATATATGCACCAGAATAACAGGGGTGAAAACTGGTCAGAAAAGTCAATAAAAGTCTGTTTTTTCATCTTGTTCAGTAATGTGTCAGGTTTTTTTCTAATTGGTCAATAAAGTTGTTTTTTTCTGTCAGCAATTTGTGATTTTTTTTTGTTTTCGTTACTCCATTTCGGGTAAAATATGAATACTTTCCAGTAAGACAACATATTTTTTCAGTTCATCTCAAGGTAAGACTTTTTTTTCTCACTTTTCCTAACCTGGTAATAATTATTACTCTGTTGACAAATTGATCCAATGATGAAAATGTTTCTTGAGCATTCTGAAAAGGAAAAGCTACTATTTTTAATGGGGGCAGAAAAAATGTCATAGCAGTCTGCAAACACCTTTTACTCCAGTTATCTTAGGACAAGCACATCCTCAGATATCTTCACTGTTTAGCTCCAGCACGAGTCAAAGAAGGAACCCATAAGGATATAATGAAAGTAGCAGCAGCACTCCCAAGATATATTCCACTGGACATGATTGTGGATGAATGGAATTTTTGGACTTGAAGACGAAACTGTCAGTGAAACTTGCCACATAGATACGTACTGGAATCCGTTCTTTGAAAAGACAAAACCATTCAGAGATTCTAAATACCCACTGGTTACCAAGGTGGTAAAAGCAGTATTATTGCTATTGCATAGTAGTGTGGACATAGAAAGAAGGTTTTCAAAATCTGGACGCATTTTGACTGATGAAAGAGCCAGCATATTAGATAACTTTGAATGCTCTCCTGCTGCCAGAGGAAACTGTATCATGTATATGAAAACAAAGTATATCATGTTAATATCACACAGGAGCTTTTACAAATGGCAAGATCAGTTCATGTTCATTACAAGAAATTCTGTAATGAAAAGTGTGCCATTAAAGAAAAGGAGCAAAATGTAAAGAATTAAAGGGAAAAGGCAGAGGAGCTAGAAAGGTTTAAGGAGATAGACAGTGAAAAGGGTAGCATTCAAGAGAGTGAATCAATACTGAAAAAGCTTAGACAAGACCAGAAAGAGAAAAAGAGAAGTTGAGTGCTCAAACTTTGCTTAGTGATGCAACCAATTGTATTAATGAAGGCTGCTGAGAAAAAGGACATGGTGGGTTTCAACGCAGCACAAATTATGCTAGAAGGAGTGGAGAAATCAATAGAAGAAGAGGACAAGAAAAAATTGCATGCAGATGCAGTGAAGGAAACTCTTGAGAACCAAAAAAGAGTTCGTTAAAAACTTTTTTTTTCGGCAAAATACCATAGACCAAGTAAAAGTTAAGTCAAGTTGTTCCTTACATTAATGTTTTGTTTTCATATTTATTTTATGTATACTTTTAAATATGTTTTGCTGTTTCATTACTATTCTATTATTGTTAAAAGGGATCTCCTCCCCCCCCCCCTTGAATTTTTAGTACAGTATTAAGAACTTTATAAAATAGATTATTTTTTCAATAAAAAAGGTGTGCGATGGCTGGCTATGAGGTTGGTGGAGGCCAGATAATTATTTAAAAAATGTTTTTAATGAATCCCAGTTGTACTTTTAAAACTCTAATTTATTGATAGGCTGCAATTTAATTTGTCAGTATTTGCTAATTTTTTGGTATTTTGGTCAGTAAAGTCAGTAATGTTGACCCTTTGACTGGTTTTAACCCCTGGAATAGGTACTTAAAGAATAAAAAGCACACGCTAGTCAATTTAAAATTGATTTTACTACCAACTATCTTTTTACTTACAGACAATTCACATTGTTTTTTATATACCACAACTCTCTTATCTTCTGGGCTATATGCATATGTTTTACTAATTACGATAATATGTTAGGGGTTAGGAAGGTGGAATTTAAAGGAAGTGTATCTGCACTAGCTTGGAGGGAGAGTGAAATCCATTTAGTAAAAAAACACCTTAAGTACACTGGACCAAAATTCGAATCTCAATCTCCCTTTCCAGTCTACTGCAAGAGTTTCGCCAGTCCATTCAACAATGGAAACGGGTCACATACCATAAATTTCTATGTAGTTTTCTAGATTTTGAGTAGTAAATAGGTTATATTTTCAGAAAGAATGTTTTTTTTTTATAATTTTAAAAGCTCAGTTCTACTTCACACTATGTCGAGGGACAAAATTTCAAATTTGCTGTTTCCGAAGAAGTTGAACTTTTCTCCTGCAATGGCAAGTTGTTTCCTCCCAAGATGTCTACCACTGCTTTCATTTTTCTCCACCCAATTTACGCTCATTGGAATCTATTCAACATATGTTGAATTTCAAACATACTCCAAACAAATATGCTAAAATATAAAATTCTAAGTATCTGTGGGTACACTTTAGTGGTACTTCTCTTTTCCATAGTAGGTGTCTTACGCAAATGTAGAAAACCTCTCCCTGCTACCCCCTTTTGCCTCAATCACACTATCAAGGCACTTTATATGCTCTTTGCTTCTTTTGAATCCACTCCAGTTCTCTCACCTTACTTGGTCTTGTTCTCTGCCTTTGTCATCACCATCACTTCACTCCAGACTAAATTTAATTCCAAACTTTTTCACTTCCTCATTCCAATCCTGCAGCTGTTCCTGTATTTCCTATTCCTTTTACCCCCATTCCATCAAGTCATCTGCAAACACCACTGCTTTCATTTTCTTCTCACCCAGTTTCCCTGCCACTCTATTTATGGTCATTTCCATCACCAAGACAAATATTAGTAATGGTGATAGGACACTCCCTTGTTTGACTAAGTTTTTTTTAATTAGAACCACCCTCTTTCTGTCTTTACACAACTCACATTATTATCATACATATACCATACTCTCCTAGCCACTCCTCTTTTTACTCCGGCGTCCTCCATTGCTTTCCATACTTTCTGCCTATCCACACTATCATATTATTTCTCTACATCCATAAATGCCATTACCAAATCTCTTTTCCATCAACTGTCTAATTACAAATATTAAATTTCTGAACCCATGTTGTTCCTCTCTCCATCTTCTCTTCACGCTTTTCCTCATTCTACTTTTCAGATTCTTTTTCGTACATTTTTTCACATTGACACATCATTGTTATGCCTCTATAATTTTTGCACCTCTTCCTATCCTCCCCGTTTTTTTATTTTTAGCCCTGCGTTTTACTATATGTTCAAGTTATACTATTATATACTAATTACACTAATGGGTTAGGGATTAGAAAGGCTTAATCTAGAGGAAATACACCCACATTTGCGTGAAGGTAGAGTGTAAAACCATTTATGAAAAAATCACCATCGGTGCACCTGTCTGGGATCTAACCCCAATTTGCCACCACCCCCTCTATCTTTGGCAGTCTAGTCCAACACAAGATTAGCGTGTTAGACCACGCGGTCACTGAAGCGGGTATTCCCTTTCTTGAGTATTGTTAATACAATACCTTTAATCCATTTTTCTGAGACTTTCCTTTCTCTTCACACTGCCCTTACTATGCCATACTACCACTGTCGACACATTTCTCCTGCTGCCATTATCATTTCCACCGTGAGTTAGTCTATTCCTGGTACCTTTTCCTTCCACAACCTTTTCAAGGCCTCTTCCACTTTATTCCATGTTACGTCTGCTACTTCCTCCTCCATCTCTCTATTCATTTCTTCTTCTTTCTCCTGTACCAATCCTTCCCCCTCCGGGTCCAACAATCTCTCAAAATATGATTTCCACAGCTTCTTTATCTCCTCATACCCCTCCATTTTCCTTCCTTTTTCATCCATCATTTGGATCTCTTTCTTATTTTCCCTCCTCCTTTGGCTCACTTGACTACACACTAGTTTCTTGCTCCCTTCCACATCCCTTTTGTAGTACTTTCGTCCACTCTTCCATCAATGTTTTTCTCCCTTCTCTATATTCTTTGCATTTCTCTTTTCCTCCCTATACTTATCCTATTCCTTTTTGTGAACCATTCTCTATATTGTTTTGTTCTTAGCATTCACTGTTTCCTTTACCTTTTGGTTCCACTATGGAGTTTCCTTCCATCTTCACTTTCTGCTCATTCTTCCTCATATCTCCTCTGCCGCTTCTACCATGCACTTTTTGAACTTTTGCCACTCCTTTTCTCCTTTTATATCATCCTTTAACATCTTCCGATTGTGCCTCTTTTACTCTTGCTTTAAAGTTCATTTTCTCCTACACTTGGCTTAGCTTCCATGTCCATATCCCCTTTTCCTGCATTTCTATCTGGCAACCTCTCCTCCAGCACTTCATGTCGTTGACCAATAGTCTATGGTTCCCATCCATAGACACACTTGACAGAACCTTAATGTTCAATGTGCACGCCTTTGCTTACCTATCTAATAGGAAATAGTCAATTAGGTATTTTTTCTCACCATTCCAGCTAATACGCGTCCCTACACTTCTTGAACCAACTGTTCCTGACCTTCCATTTCTTGTGTAGAATTCAAGGCGCCACTTTCCTTCTTCGTTTCTTTCTCCCAACCTATCAACTCCTAGTACCTCTTCAAAACATTTATGCCTCCATTAAAGATAATGAATGATAATGTAAGGACCTTTTAGTTTTTACATTTTATACATTGTGAGGTATTTACTTGCTCTTTAGCATTAGGAACACGAAATTTCATTACCACACTTACTAAAGTACACCACCTATCCCTATCTTGAGCCACTGATAGTTTTATCCAGTTCACCTCATTACAACCTATTTCAGGTCCATTCTAATGGTATCCTTCCATCTATATACTTCTAGATCTTCCTATCATGAGGTATACAAATCAATAATGAGAATAAAATGAAGACCACAAGTAATAGACATAATTTCAATATTGCTAGTACAAATATTTTTAAGACAGGCAATGTCCACGATAACTGTATTATTTTTTTCCTTACTAGTGAGTAGACAATATCCTTCATTATGGCAACATGAACTTGATCAGGACTCAGAACTCGACATAGTACATGCAAGGATATTGAGTGACATTAAGAACTATAAAATTATTTTAAGAAAATATGTAAGACACTTTGTATGTGACTACAATAATAGCTTGATATAGTTATAAAGGAATAGTAAAAAACACCTTTCAAACTTGTTTGGCTGATTTCATGATGTGATGCTCGTATTTAAGGGAAGAAAAATTTAAATAAAATATACAAGTTGGTTGAGAAATTTATGTTATTTGATTTGGTTGGTGATTTCTTCAGGCGCTTTTAATCCTTGGTTATTACTTCCATTGTATGGCACTCTGAACTGATATTCGCATCTATAGTCATTTAATCTAAAGTGTCAAGCTCGAATTAAACTGAATTAGTGGCAACAATGAGATTAAGATTCGACTCTCAGCCGGGTGGGTGCACTGGAGTGGTTTTCCGTTCTCTCCCATGCTAATTTGGGTGCACTTCCTCTCAACCTAATCCTGGCCCCTTATAGTAACCTTTAATAATTCTTGAGATGAACATAAATATTATAATAATACACTCTTAAATAATGACTTCTGATTGCTAATGTTTACTCTAAAGTCTCCAAATGTGATTTAAAATAAATTCCCCAAAGACCAAAGCATTAGAGAAGCAATTGTATGTCCTTGGTCGTGGCAAAATGCTTGTTTATTTTATTATTAATGAATTTTTATTCATTCCATGAGGTAAATATGCTGGTTATTTCTTATTATCACACAAATTTTTAAATATTAATCTTTGATATGTATACCATAGTTAGTTTATTCCTATCTTATTGCAGATACAAGAGTCAGTGGAAAGGTCACCTGCTTCGAGAAACTCCACCGATGCCTGTGTCAAACATTGACTACCTTCCAGGTTCAGGAGGCATGATGATTGCTTCATCAGGAAGAACAGATGGACCCCATATGTATGAGTGGGTTCATCAAGGTCAAGTGCTTCAATCTGGTCAAGATAACATGTCTTATCAAAGTTACTCTGCAAGATGATATCTTACGAGTTTTAATCAATGTATGTCTATTCATCCTTACTCTAAAATACTATTTTTATTTGAATATGTGTTTCATAAACCACAAAAATGTATTTTTTAACTAATTTATTTATGCAAACAAAATGTTCAGTTTATGAAAATAAACTTGATTTTGATCCTACAGGTCTATTTGTGGCTCATATTGGGGTAATTTATTTTAAAACATAAGTACAATTTTATATTTCGCTAATATAAAGACACTAGAGCAAACCTTAATTATTAGTAGCCTATTTTAATTTTACTCAACTTAAACTAGATTTTTAGGGCCAGGTTCCATCTTTTTGAAGTTTGTTATACATGATTTAGAATTATGTATGATTTGTAATGATAACTATGGCCTCCATCTTGTTATTTGTTTTAATATTTAATCAAAAATTCTTAACATAAATGGTTGAATTAATCGATGACTTAGTACACTAAGCAAATGTATTATAAAAACCACTTAATTCATTAATCTAATTGCTTAAATGTATGTACAACTATTGTATTATATATGGCTCGCCCATGAGCTGCTTAAAGTTTTTAATAAATTTGTGTTAAATTTTTAGAGAACTGTATTTATTTATTTCCTATGCATCTTGATACCCTTTTAATCTAAATGCATTTAAATTATGTTATGGGGGAAGTAATGAGGAGGGTTAAAAAAAAACACATTCATCACAAATTGTACCCAACAAATACAGATTTTAGGAGTGTTCAAAACCTTAGAAACTTTGCCCTAGCTTTGAATATTTGTTGACTTCTACTTTGTCTCTACATAACCTGCACCACATATAAACCGACAAATTCATTCTCCAGCAACATAACTAAAATAAATTATCCTATAAAAGACCACCATTCTTGTGATTCCGAAAACTTTATCTACCAACTGGAATGCAACCAGTGCCAAGCACAATACATTGGTCTCACAACAGAAACACTAAGAAGGAGAATGAATGGTCATCGACATGACACAAAAATGAAAAATAAAAATAAGCCTGTGGCATCACATGCCGAAACCCATAATCTGGACTTTAATCACTGTTACACAACAAAGTTGGGTAAATCCCTGAACAAAGAAATATGCAACCCTTCACAACTAAGGATATGGGAAATGGCCCATCAATATATCATCAAATCCAGACAAGCCCCTAATCTCAACCTTAAGTAATTCCTCTCCTTCCTACCAGCACACTGATTATTAAATTCAATGTCACAATAATAATACAGTATATAACACCATTTTTAGTTTTTCTATATATTTATTCATAGTGCTGTCATCTATTCAGTGAAATCATAACTGATAAACAGTCAGCTGTGGACAGTCAACCTTGCAGTTCAACCAAGAGCATCAATCTACAATCTTGACCTGATGAAGTTGTCTGTGAAAGTGAAAGCTTGTCCTTCTACTCCAGTATCACCGAGTTAAGTGTGCTGGCCATCCCTCATAATTTAAACCATAAGTCTTAACACATAATGTTAATGTTCATGTATGCTTTATATATTGATAATAGGGTTAAGTTAGGCTATTGATATAGTGCTCAATGATAAATTTCTCAGATGAGACGTAATGCTAGAGTATGTAAAATATAAGAAAACTATTTTTGAAAAAATTGAATTACAATTCAAATAAAGGGATTACTATGGTTAGCTTTCCTCAGGGACTTTATATTACATTGAATACTAACCTGGATGAGACTAAACTTAAAAGAATTAATACATGTATATAAATTTACTTTTGATAGTTCCAATATCATAATTTGACTTTATTTGGTTTAATAAATCATTAGGTTAGGATTTAAAATGATCCTTAGCATCTTATAATTGTTAGAGGTTTGTTAAGTTTGATGGAAAGATCTGCTGACTATGATATTATTTATGTGAAGCCTCGTAAACGTGAATTTGAAACACATCTCAGGGTGTAGGTTTGTTTGCCCCCATAGAAACCTTGTCATCTCCTTCTGGATGTTTACATCGTAGAACCTTATCTCAGTCAAGACTATATATCCTTGGCATCATGAATAAATATGCTAGTTGATGAACGTATGAAATACTGGCCTCTCAAGAATGCTACAGCTTCCACTCTTGAGTAAAATACTGCCATCCATCTCTCTCTGATGGTTCTTCTTGGGGAGATGAACTGTGCATGTCCTATGGTACACTGGATGAATGGGATGCCTTAAACAGTGCCACATCCGGGATGGTTTCTCCAGGATAGAGGTATTGCCAATGATTTTTCTTGGTGGTGGTGGTGGTGGTGGTTGACCTTAGGGTAGGAGGATTGAAGCGTGGTGGACGCTCCAACCTCCCAGTGGACGTCTTAGCCCAACCACCTCCACCTCCCCCCGTATTCTTCCAATCTACCCCCCTTTGCCTGGTTGCCACTGTGGCTAAACTTATTCTGTGGCTCTGATCATGCAGACTATTTAATTCCATCTACTAGGTCTCTCACCATCCCGAGTGTATCGGGAGTTCATCGAGGGCTTCTTTTGGAACTGGCATCTGGGAGACCTCTGATTTGAGGGAATGGAGCCAACTACATTGATATCTTGGTGCTGGTTGCACAGTGTGTGTTGCAGTGATTGGTTCAACGCCCTTGTGCCTTGCGCTCAGATTGGGTCACTGTGTGGACTCACTTTGAATTAGGCTAGTCTCATTTACCAGCCTTCCGGACATGAGAGCCACTGTTATCAGAGTGTTTGTGCTTTGGTCGCTTGATGTGATTGAGACCAGAACCAGACCTTGTTGCATCGGTCCTGATTGGATCACCCATTTTTTAGTGTAGAAACCCAAATGTATGCCTGGACTTTTGTGTGGTATTATAGGTTCGCCTCCTGGCCCCTATTTTGAGAGGATTAAAGTACCTACACTGAGACATTATTTCCAAAAATTCACTCGTTGTGGCAGAACTGGAATGGAATCTTTGCAATCCTACATGTCATGTAAGCATCATATTTATGAGCATATCCCTTAATATTTTGTCGCTGGCTCATGAAATGTTAATTGTTAAACTGTGGTCAGCTTTTTTTCTAATCGTGATGCAAGTCTTGCCATTAAATAATTATTTATTTTTATTGTATGAAACTTATACTTAAATAAATTATGTTTTGAGCATCTCTTTGAAAATAACTTTTGGGCTTCACTCTTAAATAACGCTTTGTTATTGTTTGCAATAAAATGTGTTATGAGATTCTCACTGAAATTAGCTTTTGGGCTTCACTCTTAGATAGTGATTTATTACTGTCCACTATAAATTATGTTTTAAGCTTCTTTGTGTTTTTAGCTTCCCTCAAAAACTAGATTTTGGGCCCACTCTAAAATATCTTTTGAGATTTTCTCTGCAAATAGCTTTAAGGCCTCACTCTTAAATATCACTTTATTATTGTTTGTAATAAAATATGTTTTGAGCTTTTTCCTGAAATTAGCTTTTAGGCTTCACTCGATTCTTTAAATTTTTTTTAATTGTACGCAATAAAGTATGTTTGGAAGTCCTCTCAGGAATAGATTTATATGTTGTTTCGGAACCCGGATGGTTCCTTTTCAACCCTTATGTCTGACTTTACTTGATTAAGTTGCATAAATGCTTCTAAACCATCATCGAGATTCTGTACCTCCTTGTATGATGCTGTTGTTGCATATGATACATCGACACTTAGTTTATATGTATCTTGCTTAATAATTATATATATTTATTAATTTCCTTATAGTTTATATATTGCTATCCCTGGTTCCCTTGGTAATTTGTGGTCTACTTGCAGCTAGAGTTGGTACTATACTAGCAAGGAACACACACTAGAACAAGCAAAACCACAAATATTACTGAATGGCGTTTCACTCTCATTGGCAGATAAAATTCGACAGGCCTAACTTCAAGACATAAATACTAAGGAGGTGATCGCCATACTTCAAACATTGAAGAGAGAAACTACAGGGCCCTGGACTAAAACGTGGCAACATCTCTGTTATGTTCTAGACTTTCCTTGGAGGATACCTTGCATATAGTACAAACATGATAAATTGATATGGTTTTAGTTTTACACTCTGTAACGAATAGTCTTTGAGTTCACTTTCTTAACTGACTACTTTGTCCACACCCACTGTCCTTCACACTGGCGTGTATATCCCAGTGTAGCCAATCACTCGACAACACATTTCCTCACATTCATAACACTCCTCCCTCCTTAGTCTGAACACCCACCACCACCACCACCACCTGACCACAAGAATTGAATTTATTGAGGGAGGAAAAAAAACACCTTCACAAAATTTCTTCTCTTCAGAGGTTGAGCCTTGCAGGTAGCTTAATTACGCGGCCACTCCTAGTAGAGGTCAATCGAGCTTGCGTGCCTCTTGAGGCTGACTCTTCGTTGATGGGCTGCCTCATCTCTTGGGGTAGGTCCAAAGGCTTACTCCTGGGTGAGATTCTTTCATGGGGAGGGCTGGTTCTCTTCTCTTGAGTGGGTGAGTCCAACTGACTCCTGGGCGAATTGGATGGCGCTGATATCAATGGGGGTTCAGATGGCTCAACTGCTATTGACCTCCTAGAAGGTCTTGGATCTGAGCTTGGAGTCTGGCTACTATTTGTGTTCATATTTTGTCTACCGAGTTCCTCCCCCACTGGCCTCATCTGATCCACATGGCGGAAATAGGTGTTATCCCCTTGTTTTATTAAATAATTTAAATCACCCTTTTTTTCTTTGACAATTCCCAAAAGCCACTTCTTGATATATATTATATTCAGGGAGAACGCCTAGTTTTTTAATTCATTTCTAAACATCACACTTTGTCCTCCGAGATATGTCGTACAGCGTGGTTTAGATTTAAATCGCTTATAATCCAAATAATAGGTTGACTTTGGAAGTAAGACGTTACCGAAATTGACCAAACCAATTATGTAGTCGTCGGGCGTTTCACCCATGATTTTAACATTTGAATAAGTTTTGTACATTTTTAAATCCTCGAGATTTATGGGTTCTTTGGACTTTACCTCCTCCTCCGTTGGTGGTGGGCACGGGGGTGGCTCTGTCTGTAAGTACTCTGCTGACTCTGATGTCTGGTAGGCAGGTGACTCTAGCGGCTGATACGCGGGTGACTCTGGAGGTGGGGGTGGTGACTGCGGCGTCATGAAGTGTGGTGGCAAGTGGTGTGGAGTTCAGAATGGTGGTGGAGGTCTGGGCAACACGGCCACAACTTCCTCTTTGCGGAAATTGTACACAGCGCATGTCATATCACACAGGTAAGACTCCTCGATTCTCTCTTAGGGTAGTACTTCAGTCGCTCTTAACGTGTGACAGGTATAATCGCAGAACTCGATGCAGCCTCGCTCCTGTGGCACACCTCTGTCGTGGTTAACTACTTTGTAAATTACGTGTCTATCGCTCTGTTACATTACTCCTTCACTGGACTAATTTGGTAACGTGACAAACAAGGTGAAATTTGAATGGAAGGATAAATTGTTAAACAATAAATAAATTTATTAAAACAGATATTATAAGAATTAGGTTTACAATAATATTACAAGATTACAAGTTTGAAGCTTGTTTCGATTAATAAGACTTTGTGAAATTTGATTGTCTTGCTGTAGCTACAAGGGCTGAGCTGGACCCAGGCTACAGGTATGTGTTTTCTAAAGGAGAAAACAATTAAGTAGTAATTAACATAATGGTATTGGACAAGATATGCATATAGACTTAAATCAGTTAGCTTGACTGGGTCTTAAGACAATGTCCTTAAAACACTTTTGGTTAGTAATAAAAAGATCTGTAGATAACAGTGGTCGATGGCTAGCAAACTGGTGTCGATTAACAGGTACTATGCCTGGTCCCTTTCCCTATTGGTACTGCCAGAGCATTCAATAGTACAAACAATGCTAATAGGAATTACACCTAAAAAGCAACACCAAACCAATAGGAGCCAAAAAACAGGCAAAGACAAAAAGTATTATTTGCGCGGACCCCATTATGACACAAGCGGAGTTCCGTGGTTTGCTCACCCAAGCTTATACCGTTCGTGAAGCGTGACTACTGTGAATATTTTCTGCTGTCATATAGGCACGTCCCGCAATCGTATGACCCACAAACATTAAATTAATATAGCTGGTTCTAAGCAGAGTGAGTGTACCTGACAGATAAACGTGCTGGATGGTTTGTAGGGTCCTTAACTTGTCCACTGACTTTATACAGAGTACTATATCCCTAAACCGGTGCAACACGATATTAAACTTCTTTTACTTGTGCACTTGTATTAACTGCCCAGTTGTCCGATGTTGTTGTTAACTGCTTGACTCTATGGCCCATCTCTTAGCACGTTGGTATGTATTTTTAAACGCGTTCAAACTTCACATTGGTAGGTGAACCGGGTTTTACTCCGGCGCAGGTAAATACGAATTTTTCTTTATTAAGCTCGCACACGTCTTCATCTGTTAGAGTACCAAAACAACAGGGTAAAAATACACAAATCTCACCATCTAGCTAAGCTATTAGGTGTCTCCTGAACTTTGTATTGACTGGTTTTAATTTATCCACCGAGTACTTTTGATCAACAATTAGATCACACAATTTTACGAGCTGCACTGCGTCAACAATATTTAACAGCTGCTGTAACTTTTATATCTTGACCCACTTTACAAACGCTTATAAATAGTTGACCAAGCGAGCCCCCCTATATATTCAGCCCCCTCCCTTCCACGATCGACGTCACGTGGTCTTGCGGTTGTACGAGATGAACAGGGTCAATAACCTCACTGTTTTAAGATCGTGATATATTCCTGTCTCGACTTGTCTTGTTGAGCCGCCAAAATGGTGCCAGGTATGAGTCATCAGGGAAACCACATTTCCGGGGGGTGGATTGCGACAGCACCCTATCCTGTCTCGACACGTCGAGTCGGCCAACTGGCACCGTATTGTTTCCCGTGATTATTCTTGTCCCGGCTTGTAAAACCACCGATTTGGTGATAGTGAGTGGTCGATTCATGTTAAACAGCATATATTTACCATTACTCGTCAATTGTGCTCACGCATCTACCGAGTGCAGATGTACTCTCAGGAACCTTCCAGTTGAGGGGCATTATTGTAGGGTTTTCCCACACCAAACTATACCTGGTATAATTATACCAAACCGAATATCTGGTCGACCAGTTTTAACTGATTTTTGATTTCGCCTTATTTTCGCTCCCGCAAATGCGGGGTACACTAAACAACGGAAATGGCGCATTTGATTGGATGACCGTTCTAACAGACAGTAGCGTTGCTAGCCCTACGAAAGATATCAAGGTTCTAATCCCTGTAGGCACGCTGTCTAAAGGTCAGGTTCATTTAATTCTGGCGGGGGACTTGCAAATGCGGAGTACACTCAACCACTGGAAGGAAGCATTTGATTGGATGACTGTTCTAACAGACATTAGTGGTGCTAGCACTGCAAATATATCGGGGTTCGAATCCCTGTTATCACGCCGTCTAAACTTCAGGCTCATCTAATTCTGGCGGGAAACTTGCAAATGCGGGGTACATGCAAACACAGGAAGGAAGTATTTGATTGGATGATCGTTTTAACAAACATTAGTGGATATATCGAGGTTGGAATCCCCATGGGCACGCTGTCTAAATGTAAGGCTCATCTAATTCTTGTGGGTTGGTTGTAATCGAATCCCCGCTGAGTAAACTGTTGGTAGTTCTCCCTCCAGGTAAAATGCCGGAACATTTTCTTAATCATCCCTACCACATTATCTTAATTAATGTATAGAAGTTTAGCCAGAAAGGGTGCGTGTAGCTCATATAGCTATGGCAGGGGAGGTCGGGGGTTCAAATCTCCACTGAGGTGTACTCTTACTAGTTCTCACTAAATGGTTTCTCTCTCCCTCACTCCTCGTAAACGCTGGAACATTTCTACCTTACTCATCCTTACCACTTTATCATCGCCAACAGTAGGTCCATGTTGGTATGGTGGATACCTACATCCACGCGTGTCGACGGACGATACCATACAACCAATTTTAGTAGACTTTTGTGGGAGGGGGGATAGCGGCCCCTAACTGAGAATAGTAAATCACTGTGAAGCTTCCATTTGGAGAGAGGCCCCTGATTGTGCATAATCAGAGCTGTTTTAATGCTCTCTATCTAGTTGCAACATCACCCTAATGAGCGATAATGTCATCGGGGGAAATCCATCGTCACATAGAAGACCACGTCGTCATAGAAATACGATAAATTCCTGTCTTGAATTGTCAAGCCGCCAAACTGGCACCAGGATTGCGATGACGTCACCGGGAAAACCCATCATCACATAGAGGGGGTAACGGGGGTAAGGTGGCGACACCAAAATACGAGGCGTGTTTTTTTAAAATAAGTACCGTTTTGAAATTAAAAACACACCAAGTGTACTTTTTAATCAATTTTATTTTTACGTGAACGCCTATACTTTAATCTACTTTTCAACATAATTTCCACCAATATTAAGGCATTTGTCGTATCGTACAACCAGCTTTTGAATTCCATCCTCATAGAAATCTGCCGCCTGATTTGATAACCACAGCAACACGGCCGTTTTGAGGTAATCGTCATCGTCGTGGCGCTGACCACCAAGATGCTTTTTTAAATGCAGGAACAAGTGGTAGTCACTAGGCGCTAGATCGGGACTGTACGAAGGGTGATCAAGTTGTTTCCAGCCAAATGATGCGATGAGATCTTGGGTACGATTAGTACCATGTGGACGGGCATTGTCATGAAGCAAAACAATCCCCTTACTCAGCATGCCTCGCCTTTTGTTTTGGATTGCACGGCGCAGTTTAGTTAAGGTCTCACAATAAGTCTCAGAATTTATTGTGTCACCACGAGGCAAAAAATCCACGAGAAACACCCCCTTCCTATCGCAAAACACAGTACACATGATTTTTTGGGCTGAAATTGTTTGCTTGAACTTCACTTTCTTGGGTGATGTTGAATGCCGCCATTCCATGGATTGTTGTTTCGATTCCGGCGTAACATGAGCCACCCATGTTTCGTCACCTGTGACAATTTGACTTAAAAAATCATCACCAAAATCACTGTATTGCTCAAGGAAAGTCAACGCACTGGCTAAACGTTTCGTTTTGTGCACCTCAGTCAACATTTTCGGTACCCAGCGTGAGCACAACTTACGATAATTTAAGTGTTCTGTCACAATCCCATAAAGAACACTTCTTGAAACTTGAGGAAACTCATTAGATAAAGATGAAATCGTAAAGCGTCTGCTCTCTCGAACTTTTCCATCAACTTTCTGCACCAAGTCTTCAGTAATGACAGAAGGTCGCCCACTTCTTTCCTCATCATGCACATTCGTGCGGCCATCTTTAAATGCTCTAATCCATTTTCTTACCATTCCTTCGCTCATAATGTTTTCTCCATACACTTCACTGATCTTCCGATGAATTTCAGCCGCTTTCACATCTTTTGCATGAAGAAAACGAATTACAGAGCGTATTTCACAGTCGGCGGGATTTTCTATTGACTGAGTCATTTTAAATACTCACAGAGGTAAACACGGTCGAATACTTCAGTAATGGCGTCTATGGCTAGCCAACAGATGGAGGTACTCTACGCGCATGCGCGGAACGGCAGTCGCAGCGCTGCAGCGGCCAAATTTCAAAACGGTACTTACTTAAAAAAACACGCCTCTTAGATTCAGAGTCTTGTGACAGAGAGACTGTGCCAGTAGCTCACACTCTATGTTAGACAGCCGTCGAGAAAGGATGCTCCAACACGCTCCCGCCCTCACGGGCAGAATTGGTGACATTTTATGGGACGTCGTGGAACGTGTGCCCAACGCCCAAGATTGCATGCTCCCCACTAATAAATAAAAAACTCCAACCCAAAATCCTCCCCTGGGACACACTGATGCAAACAAATGGTACACATATTAAATAATCAAATAGGGCTAATTTCAAATGGAACAGGAACGAACCAGTTTGGACATGAATAAAACCCATACAAGACAACCCAATGACACCCACCCCCGGATAAAAAACCACGATTAAAAACAACAACAAATGTGATGAGTGTTTTGACCTGTCAGAGGATGCGGAGTTCCCAAAGGTCAATCACGCTACTCACGGGTATTAAGCTAGTTACAGATATAAAGGTTACACCCCTACACCATAAAATCACTTACATTTATATATTAATACAAATGTACACACTCAAATAATACTCCATTGACGCATTTTAGTGACTAAATGGCCTCTCGCAAGAGACTGAATTGCCGATGACGGAGAGTTTGGGGTTCAAATACCAAGGGGCTATACTGAAGTTAGTTTTCCCTAAATGTTTTTTTACTCTTCCTCCACGCAAATATGGGTGCACTTCCTATAGAATTAAACATCAATTTCCCTAACACATTAGCTGAATTAGTTCATATGTGGTGTTAAAAAAATAGTCAACCGTATTAATTCTTAGAGATTAAAATTACAATTTTTCGATGGTGAAACCCGCCTCGGTGGCGTAGTTGGCTAACGCGCTAGCCGTGTTGAGCTAGACTGCTGAGGACGGGGAGATCGAGATTCGAATCTCGTTCGGGTGAACTGAGGGTGTTTTTTCCTAAATGTTTTCCACTCTCCCTCCACGCAAATGCGGGTTCACTTCCTCTAATTCAACCTTCCTAATTCCTAATCCATTAGCGTAATTAGTACTTAAAGCGTATAACCCGAACTGGTAGTAAGACGTGGTGCTAAATAATAATAATAATAATAATAATCGATGGTGAAATAAGCATAAATCAACTCATCCAAAAAAAGTCATCAAGCTCTCTTGGTTGTATAGGTTTGAGTCTTATTCTAAGTGCATTGAGGATGTTTATTCTTAAAAGGTTTCCCACCCTCTCTCCACGCAAATATGGGTAAACTTCCTCTTAAATTCTACCTTTCTCCTTCCTGTTCCATTAGTGTGTCTATTAATGAATGCGTAAAATTATGTCCGTAACGGATACTAAGACGTCGGGAAAAAATATATTTACTCTATTTTATTATAATTAATTCAATAATAATAACCCACCTCAGCTTTCTGGTTGGTTATCAATAAAATTGCTGCCAACCAAATAAAAACATGTTCCACTATACATTTTCCAAGAAAGGATTTAAAATCGTGACACGCAAATTTGAGGAAAAAACACGCTCAGTCAGAAAAAACAAAATTAATGTTCATAAAGTAGAAAGCTTAGGATCCAAAAAAATTTAGTTTTACTTAATATAATTGGTGTCAAATATTTGGTTAAGAAGCATTTATTATTAAAGTGATCCAAATTGATGGGCACGCTGGCTAAGGGTTCAGTCTCATCTAGTGTAGTTTGCTGTTCTTGGTAAGGGTGAGGTTCGAATCTTGGCTAGGTGAAATGATAAAAAAAATTCAAAATAGTTGCCCTCTCTTTCTTCACGCAAATCAACTACAATTCCTCTAAATTCTACCTTTCTAATCCCTACCCAGACAGGGTAGTTAAATGCTGAGAGCCAAAATGGGTAATAAGACGTAGTTCAAGAATAATATTTTAATAACAATTATGTAACAAAACATTTTGAGTTTTAATCAATATTACTTAGCTTTACATTTCTCAAACATAATATTAGTGACCAATTTTAATTAAAATTAAAGATAAACAAAGAAATTATAAATACAATACATTCAATAACATTGAGTTTTAATTAAGATTTTTAAATAAAAATGCGATATCTTTTGATTAAAATGAAACACTTGTAGTTATAATGAAACATAATCGCTTCGTCTCGATTTACAAATGTCAAAGTAGTTTTAATTAAAAGTGAAACGCAAGACGAGTGTTTAAACCTGATATTTATTACATATCGTGAAACATTTAACAACTTAGCTCTACGTGTAACATTGAGGTGAAGTCACTATTCATATAGAATCAGGCAAAACGAGTTCGAAAGCTATATTTGTAAAAGATTAAAACGAAGTGTAAAACAATGATTTCAATTATAAGTTTCGTTTTTATGCTAAAATTCATCATTAGCTGCGCTTCGAGCATTGAATATGTAAACGAAGGTATTTGCTTTATTTTATGTATATTTTTAGTATATAGACAGGTCATTTGGAAGAATATTACAAATATAACCACAACTAAGCATTTTCTAGTAAAATATCTTTGGTCCAATTTTCATAGAAAGAGCCTTTTTGAAAATGCGAACAGATATTTTTTTGCGTCAGCATTGAAAACGTTTAACTATATTACTAAAGTTACTCTATAGGTATTGATAATAGCTATTAAAATTGATAAATGAAAATCAGATGATCTGTTGTACTGTACAAATACGTGAAAATATATTTAGTACGGTAACTTCTCTAGCTTTCAGATAAGGCTCGTTCTATGAAAATGTTGTATTATATTACGAAATTAATTTTGGTAATAGTACAAATTAGATCATTAAAATTCATAGATTAACATATTTTTTAAATTGATATTGTTAACATATATTAAGGTTTGACATTTGTGTTGATAAATAAAATATAAAATTAATTAGAGGATTCTACTTTCTAATAGTAACGTTACATTTTCTTAAGGGATTTTTTGATAACATTTTATAAATAGATGTATAGTTATAATTATCGATCAAAAGTGGAGGGATATCTCTGAGAGTATCATTATAGTAAAGCCAAAGTATCTCACAAAGGTTTAGTAACGCTATAAGAGAAGAACTAACCAAATTTAATATCTTCATCATAAATAGCCTAATGACGTAGTTAACATTTTGAAAATAGGGAGACCTAAGTAACAAATGAGATTCTCTTGATCGTAATAAATCTTCCTATTAATCGGTAGCTAGCTGAAGGTTCTTTTGAGAATATACTTCACTAACTAATTTTTGTTCAAACAAACCAACAAAGTTGAAATTGGCACTTTTAAAAAAAAAATTATTAGTTATGCTTTCTTTTCTAAACTCGCTTGAAACTGACTAGTTTTGTAATAATATATACACCCACATTACACTTAGCAATGTATTCACAGTTTTTTACCTTCTCATATCAAGAGAAAGTATTGTGAACTTTTTTTTTTTTTTTGCGTTAGCCCTTCAATTAATGGTAGTTAACAGATGAGTATTTTTTTATTCGAAATTTCTCGAAAATGGCTAAAACGATTTTGTTTAAAATACATATCTAGGATTTGTTTGACATGGAAAATAGCACTAAAAATTAGTTTTTGGGTAAAAATTCAATGAAGGGTAGTTTATTAAAAATTCATTTTCCAAAAACTTGAAATATTTTACAAATTGCTCCAACGATTTGGATTCAAATGGGTATTGTTATGCATGCGAGTGCTAACAGAGGTAGCATTATAACAGCGAATATAATAGAATCACTTCACGGCCGTTACGTACGTCACAAACACTGACGCTACACTCATTTGTCTGTGTCATGGTGGCTGCGCACTTCAGTTGTTTCTCAGTTGTATACAATGCTTTCGGCACTTAACAAGACTGGTATTTTATATATATACAAGCCCCCTTCCCCGTAAAAAAATATTGTAAGGAATCCTGTAAAACAAAGCTTCAAATCATCCATCATGTCAATATAAAAACAAAACTTTTTGTTTACTTATTTTTTTAAAAACACAGTCCTACCATCACTGTATAGCTCCCTCCCTCATTTTATCCTCCCTCCTATTTTCATCTCATTCCTCTTTCCTCACCCCTACCCCCGCCCCCCCCGCCCCCTTCACCAACCCCACTTTCCCTTCAACAACTTTTTTTTTTCCAACGACTATATAATATACTATCGACATTTTTATGAGGAATAAATTAAATTTTCAAAATGAAATAGCCTATGCTACTCGCTGATAATGTAGCTTTATATTGGTGAAAGAATTTTTAAAATAGGTCCAGTAGTTTTTGAGTTTATCCATTACAAACAAAAAATCAAATCTATCCTCTTTATAATATTAGTATAAATTAGTGTATATATATATATGTATATACATACACACACACACACTACAGTCCTTCCAACACAGTTAAATTATACCTTCTTTTTTTTTTTTTTTCTAAAACTATGCAGTTCCTCCCCCACTCACTAATAACACTTTTAATCAGCATAACGAGGGTTTGACCGCCTTGTCCTTTGTGGCCTCAACAAAGGTGGCTCATGCGTCCTTCCTCTGAGTTGGTGCTTGGTTTGGTGTTCACTGGTGGTAAACAGGTTGATTGCTGTTGCTGCTCCTTGCAAGGCCTTCCACATTTTTGTGTTGCCTGTTGGTTTTGCCCACTGGTTTGTCCAAGTTCCCAGAACTTATATCGTGATGTTATCATCTCATGGTGTCTTTCCAACATTGGGGATTGTGCCTGGTCTGGTTCCTGTTGCACTGGTGTGTCCTCCCACAGGAATAGCTGGGGTGGCATGTGCTGTTCTCTTTGAGAATATTGCTGCTTACCTGTCTGGAGTGACTTTGAAAACTGCCTTAGCTGGTCAACATGCCTTCTCTGTCTACGACCATCCTTGTTGGTTACTTCATACATCTATTCCCCTAAGGATTTTTCACTGTGCCCTGGGTTCACTTGGGATGGAAGTGTCGCTTATGGTGTTTGTTTGTCTCCTGCTTTCCTTCTCGGGGTGTGGTCCGGATGGAGCATTTCTAGAGCCGTTTGCAGTTTACGACCCATAACCAATTCTGCCGGAGTCACTCCGGTGGTTGCGTGTGGGGTAATTCTGTGGCTAAAAAGAACACGCGCAATCTCCCTTGACATGTTGTTTTAGGACTTTTTTATAGTTTCTACTGCCCATTCAGCCTGCCCATTACTTGAAAGGTGATATGGCGGTGTTTTCACATGTACGACCATTTTTCCTCAAGAATGCAGCAAACTCGGCAGACACTAACTGTGTACCATTGTCGCTAACTAGTATGTCTGGGATTCCGTGTCTTGCGAAAATCTCTTGCATGTTCTTGATAAGTGATCCAGATGTCATTGAGCTTATTGTGGTGGCTTCTATCCATTTGGAATATGCATTAACTACCAGGAGTAGTGTGTGTCCTGCCACTGGTCCGGCAAAGTCAACGTGAGCTCTGGACCATGGTTTGCTGGGGTTTGGCCAAGGATGAGTTGTAGCCTTGATTGGCTTATGTTTAAATTCTTGGCAGGTATTACATAAGTTTTATTTCCCCTCCTCCCACCCCGTAAGTATGTAAGGGGGTTGCGAGATATGTGCACCTACCAATGTGCTACTTCAGCATAAACAAGTTACGGGATCGGATATAACATGTTATCGATTTTATCCTAAACACTCTTCCCAAAATGTCGTCTAGAGTTTTGTACCCTCCAGAAGTAGGTCATGGGTGACTGAAATCTGTGCATCAAATGATGTGTAGAAAGCTGAAGTGTGTGGGAGTATATACAGAATTATATTTACTTTAACAAGTATAGCCGTATTAGCTGTGATCAACTCTTCATAACCGTTGAGAATTGAGATATATCTGAATATTTCATAATGAAATTTGATACAGTCAACTCTCGATTCTACGACCCCGGGAATAGCGTCCCTCTCGAAGTAACGACCCTTTTTTGGGGAACCGTGAAAAATGTGGGGAAAAAGGTTGAAAAGTTTAAGGAAATCGGCTGTAAAATGTGTTTGTTGCATTTATTTAGGTCTCTGCTTTGCAATTATCTTTGTGAGCACTGTATTACTAATAACTGGGGTGGGTCAGGTATAAAAATAGACACTACCTCATCAATGCCAGCCAATAGCACTTGACTCTGTCCACCCCCTCCCACAAGCAAGACAATGTTTCCCCGCGCGCGACTGCTGCTACATCACGTGCCAGGCTTGCTTTTGCCATTGTTATTTCGATTCTCGATTTGGCTTCTATTTTGGTTTGATTTTGTGAACAATTCTTGACGACCCATGCTATTGTTTAATATTGTTATTTTGATTTGGTTACGTTTTTGGTTGGATTTTGTGAACGATTTTTGATGACCCACGCTATTTGTTGTCTAAAAAATGCTATTTTTTCGTATGAAGGTCAGGGGTGGAACAATATCTGTTAAAATTCCAATAACGACCCCTTCGAAATAATGACCCTTTTCCAGGGAACCGTGAAAGGTCGTAGAATCGAGAGTTGACTGTATTTTCTTACATGTTAGAAATATAATAAACTATCTGAAGTATTAGGCGTTGCCCAGGGAAATGTTTTTACTTTAATATGAACATGTTTGTGTACAGGGTTTACTAACTTTTAAAATTCCAGGCCTCTGCGTACGTAGAACATTGATAGCTTTGTACTAATATAGTTATTTTTAGAGCGAAAGTAACAGCTTAACTCCGAAATACTTGTATGACTATTTGAAAGTAGAATTAGTAACTTGTATAATCTTCTAATAAACTTCTTCCTACCAAAATACTAATATAGACTAGGGGGTAGTGGGTACGGAGAAGGGGGCGGGGGGCAGCAATTTGTTAGCAAATACTTAAACTAAACTTTAAATTATTAATGCCAAGCAAACAATAGTGATTAGAGATGAAAATATTTCCCTAAAATAAAATCAAGTCAGTACAAAACAATATGATAAAAATATTTTTAGAAGTTGTACACATCTCTCTCCACGCGGCTGCAAACGTCATCCAGGCGTGAACAGAAGTTGTATGCAGTCCGCAAGCAGAAGATTAGAAGAGAAATATTTTACATAGTAATAATTTAGTTTTTATTTTCCTTCGGGCATAGGTGTGCGGCACAGGCCTAGCACACATAGAAGATACGCAATTGTAACTAATTTAAAGTTCATTGATTTGAGTCATTGTGGGTGTAATTTTGTTTATTTATTATGTTTTAATGTTAGAACTTAGAGCCAATTTATATTTATATTTTAAGAAATATGGTTGATAATTATTTTCATCAAAAATGAATCACTATTCATACATAACGTATATTTAAAAGTGAATGTTTCCCAACACATAGTGCGCCAAAAGTTTAGTTACATTATTTTTTATGCTCGTGCTAAAATAGTCTGTTGCTAATGGTAGATCATGGTTTGAATCCCAGTTGGGTCTACTAAGGATGATTTTTCTTAAATGGTTTCTCACTATCCTTCTACGAAAATACAGATATATTACTTCTAAATTGCTTCCTTCCTTATCTCTACCCAATTAGAGTAATTATAATATATGCGTGTAACTTGATCAGGTAGTAGGACGATGTGAAAAAAAAAAATTGTGAATAGTGAATAATGTGCAACGGGTAAAGTTGATATAATTTTTGTATGCGTTAGGGTTCGGCCAGATTGACAAGCGTGCAAGCGAGCGACTGGGTGGCCAAACTGGCGAGCGCGTGATTGACGGATAGCTCTTGATAGTTGTTGAAAAGGAGACAAAGGTTCGAATCTGAGCTCAGTAAACTGAGGATGGTTTTTGACAAGTGATTTATTGTTGTGGTTTTCCCATCCTCTCTCCACTCTGACGGTGATTCTTATTTGTAAAGGCCTACTTTGATTATATTATTGAAGTATTTTAATATATCATTTTTATAGATATATACAGTATATACATATTTATATATAGGTATGGTTTATAATCTTACCATTAAATCAGGCCGTTAGTAGCAAGTGTGCTAAACCTATCGATAGTAATAAAAAAGTCAAAATGAGACGTTTTCTTAGCGTTCAATGAGCCTACATAATATAATATTGACCAGCGCCTGTAATCTAGACTGTACCGATTCAAGCGCATGCGTTTGAAAATAGAACCAGTTCTATCTTTAAATCGCGTGCGCTTGTTCGCTCGCTCGCTCCAGTTTGGCCACTTCTCATTACAACCACTGTGTTTAATTTTATTTTTTTAGCCGATCGCGCGCTCGCTCACTCAGTTTGGCCATACCCTAAATGCGTGTATTTGAGAATAGATATTTCTTCTTTCAGCCAATGAGAATGCGAGGAGAATCTCTAGCCAATTAAACGCCAATATACATAGCAGGCGAAAACTAGATTCTGGGTTGATATTTGAAATGCTTTGTGGTTGATATACTTGTTTATTTATAACAAATTTTCTTTGTTTTAGAATCAACGTAGTCCGTTGGTATAGTTATATTATACTTAAAGAGGAAATACTACATTTTTTATTATGTTCATGAGAAATAAGTATACTATAATATTTATGACAGTAATAAAATCAAAACCAATTAAAGACTATATTTAATTATGTAATCGAGAAATAGGTCTACCATAGTTACATAATAAAATCAAAAAAATCAAATTTGATTTAATAGTACAGGAAATACTTAAATAAGGTTTATTTCAAGTTTCTACAGATACAATTTTACTTACGGGATCTTTAGAGTAGATCCTTTAATAAAGTATTTTTAGAAACATTAGGATATATGGTAGCTAAGTAAAAGTGGTTAGGCCATTTTTTATTAATAAAAACAATCGATTTAAGTAAGATTTCAAACACTACATTCATTATAAAACGTTGTATTTCTCTCAACCCCTCAGAAAGAGAATTATTGTGATCGTCAACAAAATTGAAGTTGATATTTTTATAGTTAATGTCGACTTTTCCATGACCCCTGAAAAAGAAAAGTGATTTTTGAGATTCCGTCTGTCTTTCTATTTGTCAGTCTGTATCTCGGCCTAGACCCAAAACTATTCTACCGATCAGGCTAAATCTTTGTATCTAAGGTTTTCATAGGGTTTCCCTGAGAAGTTTTTGGAATTATCTATCTATCCCTAAAATTAAGTACAATTTACTAAAGGGCAAAAAGAAAAAAAATGACTTTCTCAACATCCGCTTTAACGATTTTGATTACATTTTGTATCTATATACTGTTTAACATTACAAACAAAATGAAAATTCTTGTTTTCCCATGAAAATTAATTTAAGGGATTAACATTGAACAGTCAAAAATAATGGGGATTTCAAAAAATGAAGAGCCGCTGAAAATCAAATCGGAAACCAAGAGTTGGAAAACATAGAGCAGTTCATGTACCTGGGAAGTCTGCTGACAAAGGATACCTACTGTACCAAGGAAATTAGGCCGAGGATCGCCATTGCCAAGGAATCTTTCAACAAGAAGAGGCTACTGCTGACCAGAAAGTTGAGTTGGAACTGAGGAAGAAACTGATGAAATGCTACATTTGGAGTATCCCACTGTATGGAGCAGAAAATTGTACTTTTAGGAATATGGAAGCGTATAATCTGATCGGATAGGGTATTATTATTATTATTATTATTATTATTGTTACTAGACAGATGGAAAATAAATACTTGAATACCTTTGAAATGTGGTGCTGGAGAAGACTTGAGACGCTCAGGTGGACAGACAGAGTGACAAATGAAGAAGTTTTAAGAATAGTGGGTGAGTAGAGAACCATTTTGGATGGGACTTCGGTACAAAGCAAACTTGATTGAACATATCCCTATGAGGATCTTTCTTCTACAAGACCTCGTCATAGTAAAGGATGAGGGAAAGAGGAAATTAGGAAGAATAAGGATTCAAATTTTGGATGACTTGAAGGAAAGAATAAAATTCTGGGATCTGAAGAAGTAGTCAGAGGACAGGGGGCATACGCGGTCTGAGTTCACTGATAAAAGGAATCTACCTGTCTTAAGACAGAACACCCAATAATAATAATAATAATAATAATAATAATTGGAGATTATATTGAAATTTTAATCCGAACTATTTTTATTTACTATTTATTTTAAATGGATAAACAAGATAATTTTACCGTTAGATAATATATAGCCTTAAAAGAATCGCATTCATGGTTCGAATCATGCATTCAAAATTTAGCTGGTCTACGTGTAAGGGTTGGTCAATGGGTCAGTTTAAAAATGGGCAGCAATTTATTTTCACAAATTAAACATAATTTAAATTTAGTCGCATATTAGCGCTACGTCTTCTAATAGCCATCGTGGAACTGCCAGTTGTTGCACATGTGCACTGGCCATGTTTCTAATAGCCTATCCACCTGTATCATTTGGCTACAAGCATAGAAGTGTCGAGTCAGGAAAATATACAACTTACCCCATTTAACTGTCCTTGCGTCTCGGGCTACGAGTCGGAGAGAAAAACAACACAACCGAGCATAGCCGCACCACGAAATAGACTAACCTCTGCCATCAAGGTTCGAACGGCGCCCAATAGAGTGCGCCACATAACCAAAGGCGTTCCAAAGAGCTTAAGCTGTGAAGAGAGGTTGTTTTACTATAATCTAGAAGGTTCCAGTTGTTTGGAGTGTATAGTAGAAGTTATTGCTGTCACGCGTATTCCCCCCTTGGTGATCCATATGTATTCCCCCACCATGTATCCTGTTCTCCCATGTTCTCTGGGTTTTCTTGTATATATAGTGCCGGCGGGGCAGCTTGTCGGCACTCTTGGACTAGCTTGAATGGAGGAATAAGAAGCTAAGACTTCAGATATTAAAATGTAAGAACCAATTTCTTTTTCGGCTTAGTATTACTTCATAATTATTAATTATTTATTTATGTATTTAATTTCTCAAAATTCTTGTTTCGGCAATATATTATTAATTTTGCAAAAAAGAAATTTATAATGCAAGTAGATCTTATATCAATGTTGATTTTTGTCACCATGAAAAAAGTCGATTATTTTATAGATATCGATACTTGATTTATTTTTGTAGGTATCGATGCTTAATTTACTATTGACGATGTCGATACTTAGATTATTTTTGCGGAGATTGATTAGTTTGAGGATACAACCTCTGATCTGATTGTGAGACGGAAGAAACTTTATAATGAGGGTTAATATTGATATTTGGCAGCCAAAACATGTTTCACTTGTAGTTTAAAATTTATTATTGAGAATATCTATTGACCTTATTATGATTGTGCAATTTAGTTAGGATTTTGTTTATAATGGGAATGTGTATTGAGGATTTGGAAAAGATAAGGGAAGTTTGAGAACTTACCCTTGTAAATAATGAAGATAGATTTTGTAATTGATATTTGTTTACGTTGGGTCACGTAACTTTACTAGTTTGTTCCGTGTGGAAAGAAATGATTTAATTTTTATTGTTCTCTTCTGATGCAGCTGTTTTGAGTGTAAAACTGCTTTTAACTTTGATATATTTTTTTAAAACTTCTATCATTCTAAATCTAAAAGAATATTATTTGTTTGCCAACTCGACTATCATTATGATTTAATTATATCTCTATATATTGTTCAAACTTATTCATATTCTTATACTTTTATATATATATATATATTAATTATGTTATTTATGAATAAATACCAACAATGCAACTTCAACTTTTCTTAACTGTTAGGAATAGAGATAATACCCTTAGGTCATATGTGTGTTTTCTTATCTTTTTATTTGTGGGTACACATATACATATACATAAATATAATTTTCTTTGAGGACGACCGTCGACATATCATTCCCGCAACCGGTGTGAGTTGCGTGCTCTGAGTTTCGAATGTTTATACTCAGACATTCAAAACAAGAACTCCAGCTACCCACTTCTATTGCCCTTTTTTCTGCCCTTTTTGATGTTCATTTGGACCTCCTATTGTGGTTTAGTTTTGCTAAGGAGGATTCACACCCTAAAACGATACAGTATGGCAAACATTCTTGAAAAATGAAACCACTGTCAACACTGCTCTTTTGTTGTGAGACATTGAACCGACAGAAATTCACTAACCATCAAGCGCTTCATCCTCCTCAGCACAGATCCCATTTTGATCGATGAAAACATCCACCTACACGCTGACCGAGTTACACAAACCAAGATCACGGCATTAGTTTGGGAACACCTTGACATCGTCCCCCATAGCCCTGACCTGGATCCCAGTGAATTGGTTTACTTCATTGAATAAGGAGCTGTAATGTCAACGGTTCAGAAAATACGGAGAATGAAGAAGTTGTACGCCAATTCCTCCATAAATATACAACCACTTTTTTCGCAGAATTTTAAAAGTTGTTACGACGTTGGGAAGAATGCCTTATATTTAAGGTGAATATATTAATTAGTAGTGGAAGTGCGTGGCTAATTTTTTACTGTATATTTAATTTTTTACATTAATTTAAGTCAATTTACAACACCCGGAAGACTTACTTATTTATCACACCTCATAATATCAAAGTTATTTATAAAATAATTTTCTGATGATGTTTTCAAAATGCACTAATTTTATAGAATATTTTCTCGGTAGGTATAAAAGGGGTTCATTAGTAGGTCTACACTTTAAATACAATTGTAGTTATAGATTGAGCTACTTCCACACACAGATCAAAGATCCGGAAATAGACTACTTACCCCAAAGTATATAAAGTAAATATATATCAGTACCTATGGCATAACCCCTACATTTACAGCTCAGAGTGGGTAATGTGGGCATGATCCTCACCTACAGTATGCCCTTTGTAAAAAAACAACAACATTGAATTGAGTGGAATAGGAGAGAAATGGGCTTAGCATTTTCAGAGAGAGAAACATATCTGACGATTTTCAAGGGCCCAAGATTAGATACACCTAGATAGTTCTCATTAGGAGTTGTGGGAAAAAGACAGTTTGTGCTCTGAAGTAAGAGCTATAAGGGCATATTACGAGAATAAAGAGAAAAAGTGCAATAAAGAGAACTTGTATTAGAGGAGACATTAATCAAAATATAAGAGGTAAACGCAATATAAAACAAAAAATTTTAAAAGGACTCAAATATACTGGATTAATAAGTTGGATAAAAAAAATTGTAAATTTATTATGCTTGTGTTACTAGCTTAGGTTAACATTTTATAGCATTTCAACTTATATATTGTGACATAATAAAATAAAAGCTTCACTTAAAACTTTTTACTCTTAAAGGTAAATGTTATTTTTGAATAATAGCTAATTTACACATCCAAGGGAAAACTAAATCTTGATATTTAATACTAAATATACCTAATATAATATTGAGTGATAAATAAATATCAATATATTTTTAACGTGAAAATGTTTTCAGATAAGCTCAATTCATCCGAATCATCAAGTCCAAGAAAAAATTATAGCTCAACTTTGGATTTGGAATCATTCCACCTGAATAAAGAAAATTTTACTACCGAACAACTGAGTTTGGGTACGTTCTTGACAAAATATCACTATATTT
The DNA here is from genome assembly GCA_039000515.1 of Timema cristinae. Lineage (NCBI taxonomy): Eukaryota > Metazoa > Arthropoda > Insecta > Phasmatodea > Timematidae > Timema > Timema cristinae. The sequence continues at coordinate 67,020,767 of JBCFYV010009882.1, read as the reverse complement.
TATACGTTATCAATGTTAAAATCATTTTTAAAAACCAAGCTTTATTAAAAAATAAGAGATAAATAGTTATTATATGCTTTGAAAATAACTTTAAAATGTATATTTTAGAACTTTATTTTTTGAAAATAATGTAAGCCAGCTCAAAGTTTTAATATTATTAGTTAATGCAAAAGAGTTTAATCAAAAATGATATTAATAGCCTGTTCAATTTAGATCGAAGTATTTAATTTGTCCTACTTTGATAATTAAATGATTAGTTTCGATATAATGTTTTATGTTTAATGTTATATACTGGAATAAAATATTAATAAAGTTGATATGAATTATTATGTTGTTAAATGTTTAAGTGAAAGAAAGATTAGAATTCACACTTTAAAACTAAGATACAATTAGATAGTATGAAATTAATATTTTTCGTTCCAAAGAAATACTACGTAATAACTTGGACTGTAGTTGTTTAATTAAAATAAAATGCTGGTTTAAAATTGAATATTTCCTATTAATATGATTTAAGTGAACTATTAAATTGATTACTGATGGGTGAAACAAAGTTGTGATTAAAGTAGTGAAAGAATATTCAAGCCATGTCCGAAATATTTAGGCCACCATCTTGGAAAATGGTGAACAGAAACCATATTTTCTCTAATAAGAGAGAACCGTGAAAAAATTAAATATGTTGGAGGGCCCGAAAGTGTTTGTCGTAGAATTACAAACAATTTGTGCTTCAAACCCTTTTTTGTGGGCTCATAAAAAAGCCGCCATGTTGAATTAAATGGAGGCACAGTTTATGGTTTTCTCAAAAAAGTTGCAAACAGCTAAAATTTCGCTAAAAATATTCACGAAACAAATTATTATGAATTTCTGTATGTTATTCCCTTTTTCGAAGAGTGGGAAACAAATCCGCCATAATGTAAAAGGGGCGGATAATTTTCCCGCTAGAGGCAAAAACTTAAAAATTCTCCCAAGTCTACAAAATCCTTAGCTATTACTGATGCTGCTCTCATGTCAAGTTATCGACATAATTCTGATGTAAATAAATAGTTTTAGAATAAATAACCATGTATTTATTCCTCCCATATTGAGAGCATGTCAAATAACAATATCATGCAATGTTTAAAAATGTTAATCATAAAAGAAATTAGTTAGCAGCACTGTCCATCACATGTGCAAAAAAAAACAAAAAAACACTGTATTGTAATCCTTTTTAGAAAACACTATTTAAAAACCAATGTCACAAGAACAAATTAAATTTATTTAGAGCACTGTTCATCACACGTACATAAAGCAAATTGAGCCGCTGAGCTGGCACTTGAAGCTCTTTACACACATCGTTTTGCAACGGCAAATAATAAACTAAAAGCATTCGTTGGAATCTTGTGGCAAAACTGTCCAAAGTGGTTCATACCCATTTTCATCACCAACCCAACCTGAGGACTTCCATCCTCAGCTTGTTGGATTAGGTATGTCTGGTTGAAGTTGCAATAAATGTATCCAAATACGTGAATGGATCATTGGTCGCTTCAGGTGTTTACGCAATGCTTCTTTGGTTAGAGGTTTATTTTCCGCAGTTCGGTTCTTTTAAGTATAAAGTATTCGTTTGCACTCATTCACTGTTTCCATTTGTCTTCTCACATCGTACATGAGTACTGAGAAGAGCTGTATTTTCTCAAAATCCTCTTCATATACTGTGTTTGATGTTGAAAATCAAATTAAAATATCTGTTATAATTTACTTCGTATTCTTCCAGATAGTCCACGCTTTTGTCTTATCAATACCATAAAATGTAGATACTTTATCACAGCTAGTATATGTATGAAAAAAAACTTAAAGTGCCTCACGCCTGTTAAGAGGAATTATTTCCAGGAATATTGGGAGTGAAAACTGCCTCCTATTCTTTCAAACACCATATTCAAACCAAAGATCCTGTATACCTAGTTTCCTCAAGTAGTGGAAGGCAGCAGCACCGATAACAATCACATATGAGTCAAATTTACTTATCAAAATGTTTTTGTGGCCTGAAAACAATGCACTTTTTACGAGAACACGAATTCTGCTGTCCACTTCTTTATGTGAGAATGTTGCAAGATCGTCAATATTAAGGGGCCTGCAGAGTGCAGATGTTACTGAACCTTCAATAGTACAAACCCTTAGCTTGCCTTTAAATTTAAATGAAGTGATTTCAGTTTCTAAAAGGTGGAAGGGTTGTTTTTTTGTTGTGACCAACCTGCTAGAACCTACTGAAAATCTTTGGCAAAGGTATTGTTGGTCTAACAACCATCTCTTTTCCAGACCCTCGTTTCAGCCGTGTGTCAGTTTTAAGGCTACCTGGCAAGTAACTATTAAAAACAATATCTACCCAAAATTCAGGAGAAAGTATTATCTTTTTGTACAAGAAAATGTATTTGATGTTTTTGCAATAAAGAAATGAAATGAGGCAGCACCATCTATAACAACAGCTAAATGAACAACGTTCAACAATATCTTGGTCCTCTTCTTATTCTTCTTAACTACTTGGACTTTCACAAAGCAAACGGGTAATGACATCAGATTATTTGTTGCCCCTTGAAGTCTTCCAAACTCACCTATGAAGGTGGATAAACGTGATTTTCAGGATCAAAAAACTTTCACACGTCTGTTTCTATACTCTTACTTACCACATATAGCTTGCTGTTAAGGTTTAGCATTATAAACCGTTCATATCAAAATGTGTTAGCATAAAGAAGACTACGTTGTAAATTGTAACTGTATTTATGCCATGTACAATACTGGTAGGACGAAAGTGACATAGGCCCTATTTTCTAGGCCTATTTCCATTTTTCACAAATGAATAAAGTAAATACTACCGAGTCATGTATTCAACACTTAAAACATACATTAGCTTCTTTCCTAAGATCTTATATCTACATTTGAAGCTTTGATTTTGTTGTTTACTTCTTGTCATTGAATAATGCCAGATTAAATCGTTTGATGCCTGCATTTACGAATATTTTCCATTAAAAAAACCTCTCTTGAATGTAGCGTCACAGAGTGACATTCCTTTATTTTTAGATTCTCTCACTGACTTTTCTGCATCTGCTCTCATTCCTTTATTTTTAGATTCTCTCACTGACTTTTCTGCATCTGCTCTCATACAAATATTGTTAACTGTTGAAACAAATTATCTTCTCAAAATGGTTTCCGTAGTTTTGGAAAGACTCTACAAACTCTATAAAATGCATTTTGGATCTCTTCTCAAACGATTCATATTTTCCCTGGGATTTCCTGGGATTCTTTCTCATCAATTTTTTTTTTTTTTTCATCTTCAGTAATTGAAACATGTTTTTCAAATCCAGATATCATTTTCACAACGTACGGACCACTATCCATCAATATGAAAGGCGTTAAATGATGGTCTAGCAATCCAATTGCTTCGCCAATTTCCTTTATCTTTTTGTTATTTTGTTCGTGCAACTGATCATCAGCTATTGTTGAGAATAATGGGTTGGTCTTTTGACTAAAAAACGTTCCTTTTGTAAACTCTTAATGTCCACTAGGATAGTTCTTCTCTATTTCTTGTAGAGTCTTCACAAAAACCGGCAGCTCTTGCATAGTTAGTGCTATCTAATGAAAACATCCACAAGCAAATGCCTACACGGACACTTTTGAAAATAAATAAATTACCCTCGTGCACATTCTGCGGGTAAGAAAGCTTGAGTACCTATAGTTCAATGGTGATCGATCCGAAAAGAAACTGAATTGATTATTCAATTCGGCTACTACACCACTCATCAAAATATAAATCTGATTCCCCATTAAACATTGTTTCGTATGGTATTGCGATCTAGTAGGAGTATTTTATGAATCCATACTCTCCTGTTAATTTCGAAATAAAATAAATACAAAATATTGTGAAATTAGCCGTACTGCGAAATAATCCTATTTAAATAAGAGCACAATACAATTTTTATAAAGTGTATAGCATGAAGAGGTTTATAATTGTATCGTCATGAGTATTTTTTAGAAAAACCTTAGCCGTTTTCAATTTTTTCTTTAGAAAACCAAAAACTATTCCGCTATTTATATCAAGATGGTAGCTTTCATTATAATCCCATAATGTTTAAGACAAAAATTGTTAGTCCTTTTATGCTAACGAATCCACATCTGAAACGATGTTGGGAAATGGGGGTGGCTGATGAACATCTGTAAACTGGTCGCTGCCCTCGTCGTGGAATTTATGTGTCACAACATGTGTTGTCTCTCTGCTGTCCTCATTTCCCTGGTTGAAACGGATGTTTTTAATAATAATATTTAGCACCGCGTCTTACTACCCGTTCGGGTTATACGCTGAAACGGATGTTAATCCTCGTGGTGTCTGCTACTATGTAAAGGCCTCTTTTGTATTTTTGTGACAGCCTTGTTTGCTTCCGTTATTTGACGTCCCTGGATTGGATAGTTTCAAACTTTGACAAACCAGACACGTTCCTTTATGTAGATTATAATTGAACTAAAAAAAATTACGTATACTGACTTTCCTATGTTTTGATGTCCCGTGTTTGTGATTTTTGGATCGTTGTTCCACCCAGCTACATGTGGGTGGACTGGGTGGTCACCTAATTCATTTTCATGCCCAAAATACCTGCCCTGAATTAACGAAATCTTTCTGCAGCGTGTCAAAACATCAAGTCTCAGGGAGGGACAACGCGATCGACACAATGGCCACAAGACAACAAATTAGTACAGGGGGAGAGGGGGGGAGGCTTAGAAAACCACGGCGAAGACGTCACAATATGCTCTTTAGCTCACATTCAAATATTGGACTTTAGTCAATAGAGCTAATAAAACAAAATAAAACCATTATCATTATATGCCACATTAATTTATTTCAGAAGGTTTGGTTTATATTTTTAGTAAATAACTAATCTCAAGCCTAATATAAGATAGTGGATAATTTAGAATAAAACTACCGGCAAGTTCTGATATGTTATCTCTGTTTTAATATTTTCAGATCCAATCAATTCCTCCACCCCAATTGACGTCAAAGAAATGTTGAATTCGTCTTTGAATTTAGAGCCATTCAATATCGTTGAAGAAAGGTTCGCACGTAAGCGACGCAGCTCAGGTATATTTAGACACACAAAATTTCTTTTATAATACACATTAATATATTTGTCATTTTATTCAGCCTACTGTATTACAAAATATGAAATTTTACCACTTAAATTTTATCTAAAAATTTTAATATTAAAATTTAGATATGTATTTTTTAAAGTTCGTCAATGATAATATTTTTGGTTTGCTACTGTTAAACCTCTAATTTAAAATTAGGGAATGTTTATTTTATCTTATGTCCACAGTTCTTTTTATAAAACCAACACGAATGAAGCTGGTTGTTGTGAGATTTGTACGTAAACAAGGTAGTTAAGATAAAAACCTATCCATTTGCATTTTTGTCTCAGGAAAAATTGTATAACTTGATGATTTTTTATGATATAATAATTTAGAAACTTTTAAAACATCCACACAATAGGTAGCATATAAATTATAATATTATTAATTATTTGCAATACAAGCCTTTTTATATGATTGCTGTATGATTATTTGGTAAACGACGCAGGGTAAATATTATTAGGACCTCTTGATTTATCATTGACTCATTTGATTCAGGTAATTAAACTTTCGGTAATCTTTTGCCTTTAGAACGTAAAGTTCGCAGTCCACATACCCTTCTAGAACTACTTGGTCTCGACACTAAGAAAGAAGATGCCATAAAAAGCTATAATGGTGACAAGTTTGGATTCGATGCATTACTGAGTGGGATGTTTCCTATGCGTCGGAGTCTACCCGAAACTGCAGAGTTTTGTCAACCTTTCTTGGATGAAAACATTTGACTCTTTTTGTCCTATGACATAAACGAGAAGAATTGCTTGGCAAGAATTAAATGATTTAAAATGAATAAAGATAATGAATAGACTCCTTCATTTCGATTAGAGGTTACAAACTTGTTGAAAATACTGTAATTTAAATTTTGCTATTTTTCTAACCTCCGTGATGTTCTTGGTATTTTTTGGTTTGTTGTTCATGCTATTACTAGCTGATGACATTTGGATGATCTTTTAATAGTTATACTCGTTTGAACATAACCCACAACAACATGTATAAAGTTGGAATAAAAGGATTTTTGTCTATTCATTAATACTATAAAATAATTCCAAGTTTTAATTTTAATCAACTTTTTTTTAATCGTATGGCACATTTTACAGGGAGGGACTTTGACGTCCAGGTTCGGTCGCCCTTATGTTCTCAATTTTTAAAACAAGTAGTAGGTTCATCAAAAACCCCAGTGTCAGCATCAAACACAATAAATGAATACATTTTCAGCAATGCTTATATTTAAAAATGAAAAATTATGTGTAAATTAAAAGTCGTTGAAAGGGAGTGTCCGGACCCCCTGTAATTTGTTGTAACCCCTTTAGGATGAGCTGAGTACGAGGGGTCCAAGAAAAGGAGGCAAACATTTTTGCTATCACCTGTTCATTTTTACTTGAGGAATTAACAAGAGGAAAGCGCAACTTATATTAAGAAACAGCTGTTAGATATGGAATTTGTAGCTTTTGTAGGTAGGCTTAGTACCCTTCCCCAACAAATTTTTTAACACACCTACTTAGACCTACTCAAAATATTATTTTGAAACTATGAAAAGTATAAAATCATACACAAAATTTTTACAGCATTGCTATTTATTAAAAGGTTGTGAAATATTGTGCTAGGAGAAGGAAATCATTGGTTAAATAGTAGTGGCCTGTTGCTTATATCATAAATATTAGTTTTAGTTAAATAAAAATATGTCATATATAAAAATGTTGCGATGCAACAATTAGATGTATTTCATTCTAATAATATGTTCCCCTGTATTGATAGGTCAAGCCGTATGAATACAGCTGTCACTATGGATATATCATCAATAACTATAAAATAACGCTAAAAATATGGCAGAAAAATTTATTTTATAACTAGAAGGTCCTTAATGTGACAGTTGGACTGTAGATGGATCGTCATAAGAAGAGTCTTTTAAAATATATAAAATATAGGAGGGACAACATTATTAAAATACATTTCCTTTTCTATCAGTAGCTGTTGAGATTAAGACTATGTCAAAGTGACAACTGCAGAACACTTTCCACGACATTTGACAAAATATGGTTCTTCCTATTACAATTCGACTATATCTATCGGTCAACAGAAAAATGTGAGGTCTACTCATCCTCTTCTGGAAGCAAAGTAAATTGTCTAGTTCCCGAGTCCAAGGGCGGTACAGGTTTATGCAGTATGATTTTGGTAAGAAGAGCAGTAGAATTTAGTTACTAAAGCTACTAAATCAATTTTAATATAGTCATTCACCAAGTCATGCTATCTTCAGCTGTCACCTTTAATAGATATTATCAAAACCTATATAATGACTCAAATAATATAGTAAACTGTTATGAATGTTGACCTAAGGAAATATGTTTAAATTTTCTAAACTGTTTTTCTAACCAAAATCAGGGTGTATTTACTCTCCATAACATCCAAAATGATTAAACTGGGAAGTTGGGAATAAAAATATCAAAACCTGAAACAAAGGTTCACGAACGTTTGTCTTCTGCATCCTAAATGTCTTGAAGAATGTTTAGGAATGTCTTCATTTATTTTATTCAACTATAATAGGTGGGCAGTCTAGAAAAGTCTTCAATCTAGTCTTGTCCTGTTTGCCAGTGACGAAGAGTTCAGGATTTATAACCCGGCAGTTTATATGTAGATGCTTTATTCTTAAATAGCCTTTTACTGTTTATCACGTAAATGCGTGTGAAATGCATATTAATAAATTCTACCTTCCTTACCCCGTCCTCCTTAGAAAATATATCAAAATAGTTTTGACGGTTAAAATGTTGTAGGTCACATAAAATAGCACGGAAAAGTGGCCGGGCGGTCTAAGAACTAAGCCCTAAATGAAAATCTATCATGGAATCTAATTGGCCTTATTAAAAAAAAATCTAATATGAGCAGGCAAAGTTCTGCACAACAAAATATAGTGTTGTGTTTTATGACATGGATATTGTGATTTCTTTGTTTCATAGTGTTTACATTAAAAATATAAATAAAATTTTAAATAATATAATGCAATTTAAAATTAAAAAGAGTTAGATCTTTACCTTGTAGCTACAATTTTTATATACTAGCTACTAAAACTTTTTAATGAAACAAAATTGTGTAAAAATTGTTTAAAAAAAAATTGGATGGGATTGGCAAAGCTAGAAATCTAATATTGATACTATTTTATTAATTTGAAGCAACCGCTGTCACATGCTAGTAATTAAAAATGGTTGTGAAAAGGTAACTCTAGGAGAGGTACGTAGCTAGACTAATCTAAGGCTGCCCCCATTAGTTCTTGACTTTTTCAAGGAATCCAGAGATTAACCGGCTGACAGCATTCTAACAGCACTGTCCTCTTAACCCCTTCACCTTTGTACTTTTTTTTTCAAAGCAATGTTTCGAAATAACAAAACCTACTCACTGGCGAAACTAGCGACATCTCTTAGTGAGCATGGCAACTATGATTCACCCCAACCCTCACTCTCCACCATCAAAACTGAAAAGGAGGTCCACTATAACGCACACTTAGGGAAAGAATTTTAAATAAAACTAATGACAAACTAAACACTTCTTAATTTATTAATAAACAAAAATCTTTATAAAGTGTCTAATCTTTAAAAATATTTAAATTAAGTATTAGAAGTTAGTGATTAACTAATGTTGAAATTAAATCTAATACTATAAGATTCCTTAAATTATTGAGTAATGTTGTTTTTGGGGTTTCCTATTGTTCAAACAATGGTATGTAAGAGTGTAATTTAAAAATTAGTTTTATAATAAAATTAAATAAATTTCATATCAAGTCACTTCAACGATATAAGTTAACAATAAAGATAAAAATGTAAAGGTAAATAATATGGATACAATAGCTCTTTGTTACAATTGCATATAATTAAAGCAAGTAGCGTTAACTAAGACAGGGTTGTTACAATTCTATCCAGCCCAAAAAAACCACATTGGTTTTTATTAAAAATACCCACTTAAAAACACAACAAAAAACTAATTAAATTTTGAATACAAAGCGAGTGTCTGATTTTTTAAAGTAGTTAGTCTATTTTCCTTTTAATATTTAAAATATGATTAATTACTTTAAATAAAAATGTCGATAGATTGAAAATGGAATTAAACATACTTACATAGTACTAGATTAAACTTATGTTATTGGATATTTTAAATAATACACATACAATTTAAATTTAAAACATTCTTTTCTAAGAACCAAATTTTACTAACATGATTGCATGAAATTTTTATTTTGAATTTTGTTAACCAGTGTCTATTGTTTGTAATTCCTTAAAAAAAATATATCCTACTGCCCACAGTTTATAAGCGAAGGGTATCCAAACTAATGTATATACTCAATATAATTCGGTCATTTTCGGCTTCATACAATTAATATAAAGAGTTAAACAAAACTCATCAAAGTAAGCAGGTCTTTACTCATATTCTGAATATTGAAAAATGATATCTAGATGGAGTAATCCTCACTAAAAAGCATAAATAATAGCTTTGGCTATTTGATTCATATCTTTACTCGCAACACCATACTTTAAAATTAGCAGGATCAATCTTGCTTAAAGTATTTAGAGGTTTGAAAAAATAAATAAATGGTACAGTGGTGCAGATACATTCCCTTATGGGTTACTGACAACAAATTTATGATCATTTGATTCCTAAATTTAGTATACAATGGAAGTAAACCAACTCTTGGCTAGTTACTATATGAGAAAGTATGTAAGATTGTGTCGTACTATTCATTTTAATTTACGTGGAAATGTTTATAAAGTAATAGTTTTCCATTAATTTATCACAATAAAAATAATGTCAAAAATATTTCAAAGCAAAAACAAAATATTCAGTTATTTTAGTAGATATAATATAGTTATGATAATCTATAAATGACAGCCTATTAAAATAAAAAATTTAAGTGTTTCCTCAAATTGAAGCTATACAACCAAAAAAAAGACTAATACAGAATTTCTCTGTTTGTTCTTTCTTGGGTATTATATACTCGTGTATATGTATATATATATATATATATATATATATATATAGTAGTTGCTAAAAGTACTGTGCTCTTTGGTTGGATTGTAAGACCGATAAAGGGAATAGGTGGAGTAGTATTCCCTGGATGATTTAGATAGAGGGATTCTGTTGACGGGTGAACGTCGTGAACTTGAGATGATTGTGGTTTTGAGGAGGTGGTCAAGTGAAGCAATGTGTGGTATCTTTTGTTACAGTGTATGCAGGTTCGCGTTGATTTACAATCTCTTAAAGTGTGGACATTTCCGAGACAATTAAAACAAAATTTACTAGTACATACGAAGTCAAATCGTTCTTGAGACATCTTATTTTGAAATTGAGCACACTATTATATACTGTGTGTGTTTTGGTGGCAAAATACACAATTCTTTGGGGGTTTTCCCACGCCAGTCAGTAAGGCAGTAGGCCTAGAGGTTGGTTGAGTGTATCGAGGTCTTGAACTATATAGTTGAAGTTTTGAAGTGACGTGAGTGTTGTGTGAGGGTTGAGAATTTCTTGTAGTAAATCTGGAGACTGCTGTTGCATTTTCTAAATGCTGGAATTTGGTTTCTAAGTATAAAATTAGCTCAAGTGCATTTGGCATATTTGAATTAATTCCACGAGAATCTTCAAACCGCTTTCTTGTTTCGTGGTCCAACTTTCGCAGAAGAGAAGTGATTAGGAGCGTTTCCTTCGTAATATTATAATCTAGGGAAAATATAGCTTGGCTATTTTCGGAGTAGTTAGCCAAGAAATGTTTTAGACTATTTAGAGAGCCGTGAGAAATATTGGGAAAGTCAAAAATCTTGTCATGATGGAGAGAAACTAGTCGGCGCACCTGGTGATATCTTTTTTGAATTAGGTTCCAAGGGATTGAGTAATTATCATTGGAAATGGTGAGGCTTTGAATGACCTTAAGCGTATCACCTTGAAGAGAACTTAACAAATATTAGAACTTTTCTACAGGGTCAATGCTGTAATTGAGTATATTATTCTCTCTAACAAATTAGTGAATACCATCCATTGTTGTAGGTTTCCATTAAAAGTGGGCAAATTCAACTTAGGCAACCGGACTACGTGGGCATGAGGAACAGGAGGGGTGGGGACAGTTGCGTTGATCTTAACAAGTGGTTTCTGAATTACTGGAATTAATAACTTAATTTGACCATCAATTGTAGTGTGTAAATCTAATATAGAGTCTTGCAAAGTGGCTAATAAAGTTTCATCAAAGTCTTTGGGATCAGATTCTAAAAACTAATCAAGAAGAGCACTGAATTCTGGGGTTTTTGATTTAGCTTCTTTTTGACTATATAATAATCTTCGAGTTTGCTCGTCACTTAATTGTTGGGGTTCTTCGACCGAATCAATGTAACTGTTGATTGTGGTTAGCCTATTACTAATTAAGCCGCTTTGGCGTTGAAATGTACTAAACTTCATTGTTAAGCGTATTAGTTGCAGCGTGAGAATTCAGATGGGATTTTAGTGTTAGCAAATTTAAAACAATACTAAAACAATAGCAAAACGACAGTCACTGAGCAATTAACACTTAAAGCTTATTAAATTAATATGCATCAATATAAATCTTGTGTAATGCGGGTTGAGTACTCATTAGCTAACAATATAAAACTAACAAAAACTACACTTACTGAAAAAGTGTTTGTGTGAGCAATTAAAATTTATTAAATTTGCAATAATATAGCTCTTGAGTAATACGAGTTTAGTAATAACTAATTATATAACACTTGAGAATTGTAAGAAATAAAAAATGCACATACACACGAAATTATTTATTTGGTGCAACAAAGAGTTGTTAAAATATTTTTAACACTGGATTAGCAAGATGACAATAAATGAATGTTATTTCCATAGCACGTGAACAATATTACCCGACCCGGAGGACCAAAATGTTTTAGCGATCTGTTTATTAACCTTAAAATTAATGTAAAATGTAATTTAATTCCGGAGAACCAGTTTTAGTCACACTAAAACAGAGGTGGGGTATGACCGTTAGTATATAAAAATGTATTTTGAGGAGCTTACCTTTGAGTGATGTCTTTGGCTAGATATCCGGGAAAATCTGAGTGCGATGGTCTTATCTCCGAGTATTATCGTCTTAGTAATAAATTCGCGAGATGAACTCCCATAAACACTCGCATTTTATGAGTACATCTTAGATATAAAATATAACCCACAGATTGAACATTATTAACATATTATATACAACATAGTCGCGCACTATATCATTGACACGGAGGATTTGATCAGTTCTTTTTAAGAAGGAGAACGAGAGTGCATCACCGAGATGTGACTGAGAATTGTGTTCAACGCACCCACACTGTTTGTAGAGTCCCACACGCCAAGTGTAACAGGGTCGACTTTTGGATGGCGGAAGAGGGTAGAGGGTGGCAGATTCCGAGAAATCTGCAGGCACGCAGAGTAGAGAGAGGGGAAATAGGGGAGGAAATAACCAGTAAATGGTAACTAACAACGAGCAGTGATTTTAAGTGAATATAGCAAATAATAGAATATTCAACATACCGGCCCCCTTGAACCGATAGTCAGATGGAGAGAGCGTAAACAGAAAAGAAGAGAAACTAGTAGAAAAAACAGACACGACAAAGCATTAGTTGAGGGGTAATGAGAAGGCCTTAAATGCAGGTCGAGAGAGAGAACCTAAAGAAGTTTGAAGAGTTATAACTCGTACTATGCTATAAGACCCTGGAAATGTTGCGGTTATTCTTCCAATGCATCACGAGAAGGGAGAGTTCATTTGTCCATGAACTATCACTAGGTCACCAATCATTAGGTTATTAGTCTTCACTGTCCACTTCAAACGTTGCTGAAGAGTATGCAGGTATTCCGTTTGCCACCTGTTCCAGATACGCTGAGAAAAGGCCTGCACTAGTTAGCATTTTTTGAGGCGGCTCGTTGTTACTTGTGCGAAATCGAATTCGGGAATTGAGTTGAAAGGGGATCCAATTAATAATGCCCTGGAGTCAAAGCATCGATTTCAGAGTTGATGGATGTTCTTACAGATTTGTAAAATTATGAGGTTTTCCATAACAATTTGTTACACAATATTGAAAAATATTTTTGAAATCTAGAAAGATTTTGTTCTTCTATAATTTTACTTCATGTTAAAACTCCCTGTATTTCACATTTGTCTGAAAAATATATATTTGAAATATTGTTTAAGTGAAATATAATCTAATAACAGATGAGCATTTTTTGGTAAAAATATACTAAAAATAATGATATAAATAAAAATAATAATAAAAGTAGTAGTAAAAGTCACCCAAATAAAATACTTAAATGCCACTGAGACCGTAACGTCAACCTATGGAATTACTGGTAACTCTCCTAGGGGGCAGCACATACGCTGTAAACATTTAACAACAAATTTAATATTGACTTTACTGATCTTTGGTGAGTAAATTGATCTGTGTAAAGTACATGTAATCTATGAGGTATTAACACTTTCAATTAATTGGTTACGTATAGTTTTTAAATGTAAATTGTATTTTGCTTCTAATTAGTTTTATATTCCAAGTCAAATAGTATTTGTTTGTTTATTTTTGTATTTAGAGTTCTTATACAAACTTTATTTTCTCTATAATATAATATAAATAAAGATTTGATTAATAGTCCTATAATTGATTTGCTAAGTCTTACAGAAAATTACAGATGCCAGCCAAAGTAAGGCCTACATAACATTGGATTTTAAATTCCCCATGTATTTTCACATTGGAACAATAACAAAAAGATAGTGACTTTTTTTAATGGACAGGGGCGCTCAACTATGGCCTATGTAAATGTTGCTGAATGGAAACCTGAACAAGTTACTGAATGGTTAAAAGGTAAATACATATTTATATAAATGGTTATTATAATTATTATCAACGCGTCTTACTACCCGTTAGGGTTATACGGAATTACGCTGATGTGTAATGCTATTGTTTAGGGTGATTGTGAGATGAAATGGAGTACCTACAGTTTAACGTGGGATCCGAACCACGGTGGAGGCCTGACACTCCACACATTCACAAATTGTGATTAATACACGTCTTGTCAGAGGTGAAGGAAGGGTTTGGCAGTCGGATAAATCCATGCCGTGACTGAGGATTAAACCCCTGATCCCCAGCACAGAAGTCTGACATCATACCTCTATACCACTAGGTCACCTTTATATAAATAGTTATTCACTGTTGTGAATTGGAAATTCTAGCTTAACTATAAGACACTTTAAAAACATTGAATTATTGTGGTAGGACCCAATGTATTTTAAGGGGATAGCAAATAGTAGGCTAGACCTAAATAACCTAGCTATAAGTGTTTAGTAAAAGAGTTTTTTTTCAAACTAAATTGCAGACGTTCTTGATGCTCTGACTGAGTCGTCCGTGGTGTTGGATTTTCCTTACTTGACATGTGCAGCCTAAGTCAGACCAACAAAAAAACAAACACAAAAAAAACAGCCATTTACATAACACTATTAAGATAGAAAATGTTTATGGTTCCATTCAAGAAAATAGCCTAGGCTAGTTTCTATAAAAAACTTTCCTTCCAGTGCTATTTGCACTTCTATATAACACCAAAAAGTGTTGCACATGAACATTTTGATTTGTTGATTGAACTATTGATTAATTAAAATTTAGGCCTAGGCCTTTATAAAAATACACACATCACAACTTTTGTAAAAACATATTTTCTCGAAAGGAACCAGAAAATATTTGCTCAACTCACCTATTTCACAGGGTATTGATCGGGGATAGTATGAGCCAAATGTGTCAAATTATTATAAATTTATTTTCTTCTAGCACTAGGCCTATGAAAAACAACACAAGTTAAAAGAGTACTAGAAAAAAAATTCACCTGAGAACGTTCCGTCAAGCAACTTCCTAGAACAAAGAATCCACCCGATGCTATGGATGTATTGAAATTTTATAATATATTTACTGTAGCCTACAACTTAATATTTGGCAAGACCCGGTAATATAACTGTATGTATTGGTAAACAAACATTTTCTAAAAAAGTTCCTTGTGTTAATGAAACTTTCCTATAACAGTTTCAACACCTTAGATTATCCCCAATGGTGATTTAACATTTATTAATTAATATACATTAAGTGTTGTCAAGTACTACAGTTTTATTTTTTCTAAGTAACAAACCTAATTCTTTTAAATTAATAATAGGCTAATAATGTTATTATCTTGATTAAATTAATATTATTATTATTATTAGCACCATGTCTTACTACCCGTTCGGGTTATACACACTTATGCTAATGTGTAATGGTAGGGTGATTGTGAGATGGAATGGAGGACCTACAGTTTAACGTGGAGTCTGAACCATGGTGGAGGCCTGGCATTCCCCATATTCACATTATATCTTGTCAGAGGTGAAGGAAGGGTTTGGTAATCAGATAAATCTGTGTCAGGACCAAGAATTGAACCTCGGACCCCAGCACAGAAGTCCGACACCTTACCCATAGACCGCCAGGTCACAGTTTTTATCTTGATTAAAAAAAAACTTTGAATGTGTCCTAGCGAAACAACCTAAAGTAAATCATCATGCATCTTAACTGCACATGATCATGTCGTCAAACATCTCAACTGCATAAGAAATATTTTAGTGTAATATTTTTTTAAATGCACACTATTTATAGGTCTATTGTTTTAAACATAAAGAAAAAACCAACTGAGCTTAAACTGGTTTTTCATTTGTAACTAAATAAAATTCAGAGCTTAACCAAGGTACCCTTTCATGGGTGAATAAATACTATTTTTTATTAAATATCTAGATCAGTGGTTCTCAAAATATTCTCTCGCACGGCACAGTATATCTCCTTGAGATGAAGCGCAACACACCGATCATTTAGGTGGCAATACTTCAAACTGACTTCAGACACACATGCGCTGCTAGTCCAATAACATTACCATTCTCTTTGAGTGTATTGTGAGAGTTGTCTGCTGGATGTTTGATGGGTTTTGAAATTAGATAAAATGTGTTTTATTTAAATTTTGTGTTTATTTCTAGTATGGTTTTTAATGTTAAAATGGATAAGTTTTTGGTAAAACGAAAAAAAAAAATCACTAATTAATTCGTGGAATATCAAAGTGGAAATAAACATGAAAACGAACAAGTTGCAAGTTTGAGTTCCATGCAATCTGCTCTGCAGGCAGTGCCGTTACTTGGTACAACTTGCAAGTTTGAGTTCCATGCAATCTTCTCTGCAGGCAGTACCGTTACTTGTTACAACTTGCAAGTACAACAATGGTTACCTGACTTTTGGATTCACGTATGCTGGCCCTGAAAACTTAGTAATAAGAGCATAGTTCCGAGTAAATTATAAAGACACTTAAATACAAAACACAGTCATTTGACTGGAAAAGACAGAACTATTTTAGCTGTTTATTATCTTATGGTGTAAAACAAGCAATATCTATGAAAAAATAACATCTATAGCTGAAAAATCCCAATTAGCCAACTATAAATTGGCTGAGATAGTAACAATGAAGATGCAACCTTACACCATTGCTGAGGATTTGATTTTTCTTTCATGCAAACAAATTGTTAAATCAATTTTAGGAGATGCAGCTGAGAAAGAAGTATCTTTAGTACACTGGGAAAGGTTCAAGAAAAATTCCTATTTGAACGTCTGCTTAGGCATAGGAAGATTATAGGTATGCACCAGCAGCAGTATGGCTTCAGAAGGGGCGTGTCTACAGAGGATGCTATTTGTAGGACAGTGGAGCTGATTGACTCCGCCACTAAGTATGTGGTAGGTATCTTCTTGGACATCTCAGGGGCCTTTGGCAACCTGTGGTGGCCTGCATTGTTTAAAAGTCTGAGTGATTTGAAGAGTCCAGGAAGCCTATATAAGAGCTTCAAGGTTTAATATAGGAACAGTTATAATGCTCAAGAGCAAAGGTTCAGGAGGTACAACTAAAGGTTGTGCTAAGGGATCAGTCTGTGGACAGGCCTTCTGGAGCATTGGATGTGAACTCTGATTAACGATGTTGGAGACATTCCCCGAGACACATGGGGTAGTCACATTTGCAGATGACCTTCTGATAATTGTGGAAGGTGGCTCTAGGAAGAACATAGAAGAAAAGAGCAACCAGGTGCTAGAGGGTCTAGACAGCTGGTGTAAAAGTGTCAAACTGAAGATGACACTGGTGAAGACGACGTTGATGTTGTTTAGGGGAAAGCTAAGTCGTAATCCTAGCATTAATATCGACGGCAAGGCAATCAGGAGAAGCCATATGGTCAGATAATCTGGGAGTCACACTGGACGAGAACAGGAACTTCATGGCTCATATGGAGGAGGTGGTGGGCAAAGCCCAAAAGGTTATGAACAGGATCATAAGCATAGGTTAGCAGAGATTCCACTTACCTATGCGGATGATCAATATGTACCATTAAACAATATTCCTCTCCACTGTCGGCTCTGGAGCTTGTATATGCGCCCACAGACTGAACAACGTAGTACGGGCTAGAACCATTCGGGGGATTCAAAGGAAAATTCTTCTGAGTCTGTCGGGGGGCCTACCGGACTGTGGCAGCAGATGCCCTGATCGTGACCCTAGGTGTGTGGCCGCTGGATCTCCTTATAAGGAAAAAAGGAGTTGGATACTGGTTGAAGAAAATAAGCGGGGAAAAACGAAGCTGCTAACCTTCCAGGAAGTCAACAAGGCTAGGGAGGTAGAAGTGGCACAATTAGCAGAGTGGCGGAGACGATGGGAGGAAAGCAAAACTGGGATGAACATTTCAACTGTTTCTGAATGTTGTGGAAAGACTTGAGAATGGGCACCTAGAAATGTCCCGGGATCTGGTCCACTTTATAACTGGGAAAGGACCATATCCAGCATCCTTAAGGAAGCAGGGATCATTTGACTCAGGTAAGTGTGTCTCTGGACAGGTGGGAATGCCAGAACATGTATTGGAATGTGTTCAAACCCAAGAGGTCAGAAAACTCTTCCAACTGGTAATACAAGGAAGACTTGTAAGACACATTCTGAGAAACCCAGTTATGTGGAAACTCCTGAACACTATTTCATCAGAAGTATCAGCAAAAGCTAGGATTACCTGGTTGCACTGAACGAAGCTAGATATAGAAGACCAAGATTATACAGACAAGAACTACAAAATAGAACTGATGACAGTGATGATGATGATGACACAGTGAGTGACACTAAGACTGACACCAGTGATACTCAATAGCGGATATGTCAGAATAAGTAGAGAGGTGGAAATTTACGTGATAACGTAAGCAACCCCTTGGGAGAGGAGAGGCAATAAATAGCCGGAATGTGACGCACGCGAGATGGGACCTGGAAGACCAGTTTGGCTAATGGGTCCTGAGGGAGGTTGGGGATGCCCTAACAACCTGAAGGACCAACTTTCCTGCAGAAAAAAAACCTTGAGACGTGACATCACCCGGACACAGGAGAAAACCTTAAGCCGTCTGATCCCTTCTCTTGGCAACAAGAGAATGGGATTGAGGCATTTGGGCCTTCTGGGGCAAGATGGAGAAAGTTGTCTTTTTGGCATCCCCTTGCCACCACCGGGCTTAAAGTAGAGATCCCGGCAATGAACATCTACTTAGTAATAAGATTTAGTTAATTTAGTATAAGGTACGGGGGTTAATATAGGGAACTAGGATAAGGTAGTATTTAGGTGCTTAGCCTGTTTGTAATTATACTTTAAATGAGAAAATGATACATTATAAAAAAAAATATATCAAAAGTAGCATAGAAGGCCAAACAAATCGGAGGGGCGATATATATATATATATTTA
This sequence comes from Timema cristinae, assembly GCA_039000515.1. Lineage (NCBI taxonomy): Eukaryota > Metazoa > Arthropoda > Insecta > Phasmatodea > Timematidae > Timema > Timema cristinae. The sequence goes on along the minus strand of JBCFYV010009882.1, from coordinate 67,001,838 downwards.
GTACCATCATCAAATGATACAATTTCTTGCCGTATCAATGACATGTATTCAGATATTGTGAAAAATTTAGCTGAAACATTCTGCGATGGGTGAATATTTGCCCTGCAACTTGATAAGCCAACAGGCATCAGCCAAAAATGTATTGTATTGAGCTACATCAAATTTGTTGACAATGAGGAAATCATTGAACAATTTTTGTCGTGCACAGAATTACTTAACACGTCAACAGGATTTGATATATTCAACTCAATCTCTAATACATTAGAAAACAATGGACAATGCCCGAAAAAATGTGTTTCTGTCTGTACAGATGGTGCACCAGCAATGACTGGAAGATTCAAAGGTTTCATTGCAAGACTAAAACATGAATTTCCAAATGTAGGCTCCACTGATGCTTCATACATCGTGAGGCTCTAGTGGCGAAAATTCTCCCAGCCAAACTTAAAGGTGTTTTGGACTCCATTATTAAGATGGTCAACCATGTTAAATTATGAGTCTTAAAAACACGATTTCTCAAACAAATGTGTCTTGAAGTGGGCCCTCCCCATGATACATTATTTCTACACACTGATATTCGTTGGCTGTCAAGGGGAAAAGTCCTCATAAAATTTTATGAACTTAAAAACGAGTTATTTAACTTATTTACTCCTGAAAATCCGGACTTTATTTCCCAATTAAATGATAAGAAGTGGTGTGCCAAGCCAGCTTACTTGGCTGATATTTTCAGCCATTTAAATAGCTTGAATGCAAGGCAAAGAAGAAACTTTGTTAACCTTAAGTGACAAACTTGGTTTCTTAAATAAGCTTATACTGTGTAAACTACGAATGGAAAAGAAGCAGCTGAAAATGTTTCCTTCTACAGCTGAAGTAGACCCTCAAGGAGAAATTACATCGAGATTGATCGTAGAACAGCTGTCAGTTCTTGAAGATAAAATTAAGCAGTACTTCCCTGCTCGCACTGTCAACAAATATCACTAGGTGCGCAAGCCGTATGCAGTATTGCTTGAAGCAAAAACCCTACTCACTCTGGAAAAAGTTGAAGAACTTGCGAACTACAGGCAGATTGCACCCTACAGCTGAAATATGAAGAACTACCATTTGCTCAGTTTTGGATGTTTACAAAGAAAGAGTACCCAGCAGTATCCAAATGTGCTGTAAGAACGCTGTGGCCATTTTCTACTACATACCTCTGCGAACTGGAATTTTCGGCACTTACAAACACAAAGAATAAGAAACGAGAATGACTTATTTCTATTGAACAGGAAATGCTGGTCTCTTTATCATATATACATCCAAGAATAGAGGTTTTGTGCAAGAAAAGACAACCCCATGTTTTGCATTAACTTGAGTTATTAGTATTTATTGTTTCAGCTATTTTAAATTATAATTATATTTCAAATGCTCATATTTTTTCCTCTTTTATTATTCCTATTAATATATTTTTATTTAATATATAATTTTATTAATAATCAGTAAAATAACAAAAATTTCACGGCACACCCTTTGAGAACCACTAATCTAGATAGTACCATGGTTAACAATAGCAATTAGGTGAGTTTTCTAAAGATTTTCTTAACGATTTAGAGATTTTTCTCAATATTTGTTGTGTTACAATCTGAAATTTTCTTATGGTGTTGTGTATATACCTAAGTGCTAGAAAACATTAAATTTCTCCTAATTTGACAGATAAAAAAATTTCGCCTTTGGCTCATATTTGAACCTATTGTTCCACCATACCTATTCTTGATAATCTCCTGAAACACCTGAACCTTGGAGGAAGCATTAATATCCATCCACAAAAATCTATCAATAAAATGGGATATTCTAGAGCTTTTAGTTATGCTGCATTAATAAAACTCTCACACATAAAATTAACCCTAATAAATAAACTCAATTAACAACTACACAATTAAGACATTAAAATAATAGCTACAGAATGGTCTTAGCTTAAAAAAAGCTCACAACACCAGAACATTATTTTTTTTAATCATTATAATTTGATAAAAATATTTTAAATATTAATAACAACAAATTACCCAACCATGACTAACCTAACCTTCCCTAGTCTATGCAAATAAAAAAAAATAAAATTTGTGATGGATATATACATTTAGAAATCATTTCCTCCCAAAGTTGTCATATTCATTTTCCTAAACTATCCATCCCGATACCTAGAATGTATCTTGGGACCTAATTCTACAATCTCAATATTTTAACATCATTTACAGGCTGTCTACTGTGTCCCAAAAGTCACCAAAAAAAGCTACTAATTTCAAAAAAAGGTCACAAAGGTCCCTGAAAATTCACAAATTTTCAATATTCTAGTCATAAAGTCACAAAAATATTTTTGTTTAAATTTTCTGCACATTGTAACAAAGTGAATGCGTCGAATGTTGAGTCACCCACTACCCATGATGCCATGCGCTAGCTGAAAGTTGTCTGATTGTTTTTACCGTTATACCAAGGACAAGGTTAACGTTCACCATCTAGTTCAAGTTTAATATTGCGTGTGAATGCATTATGCATTATATAATGTTCAACCGTTTAGGGAAGACATTTTATGGTCAAAAAAAGGTCACCATAAAGTCACTAATTTTGGTTTCTCCAACTCAATAGACACCTTAATTTAGCTGAATCCTTTATTTACTATAATATAAGTTGGACTATAGCACCTAATCTAATGTCCTTTTATTCCTAATACTAATCCCTAATCCTACTATTAGGTCTGCCCCGGGTATATTACGCCCCTGGTACCCTGCCCTTCTGGGTGTCTCACCATCATCTGGATCTAAAGTTGTCATAGGTGGATATTCTGGCAAGGAGCTTTAACCAAGATTCTGTGAATCTATTAGATACATTTTAATCTTCTTAGACAACAATAAGTTAGGCCCTAATTATTTATTTAATCATTTGATCAAAATATTTTGAAGGTTAATGTTTCTTTTGTATCCAATTAATAATGTCATTAGTTTTTTTTCCCACCAGTCATCTCTCTGGGTGAATAACAATGCTGATATTAGTTTTGGAACTTAACACATTGGGTGACTGAATCAATAGTTGACCACTCATTAGTGACCACTGGAATATTAGCCTAAGTGTTAAGTTAATTGGCTTAAGTTGTCATATCCTTAAATTATAAATATTGGGAATACTTTTGTTAAGCCTTAGACATGTAGCACCGCTTACAATCTAATTTTCATAGAATAATCATTATTTGAAAATCAGAAACTTATGTGGCCACATTGGCATAAATAATTAGGCTCTATAACAATTGTAACCTATTTATATTTTAGTTTGTTTAATCTATAATAATAAAAGTAAGTGTTTGTCTGTGTGTGTGTGTGTGTGTGTTTGCGTGTGATGCCCAGCCAAATCTACGGCACGCAGAGATCTGAAATTTTTAAGATAAGCGGACGGAATGCACCTCAAAGCCAGCTTTTTAATTGACTTTTTTAGTTAGGTTATTTTTAACAAACTTTCGGTTGGTCACGGGCATCACCGTGCGGGATTGCTAGTTAGTAATAATGTAAAGATAACTTATATCGTAATCCTTAAGAAACTTATATTAAAAGCTTTTGATAACTTTTAAAATAAATTTTATAATAGTATCTTATAAAATTAAAACATAACTCACCTCAAATCACAGAAGAATGTATATATATTTAAATTACTGTTATGTAGCCTAACTGTTACACGGCACCAAAAGTATTATAAAACACATTTAACATTTTAATTAGTACAAACTATCCTAACATACCTTAAACCTAACCTGCCACGTGTCAACATATTTTTCCTGAAATAGTAAAAACTATAATATATATTGCACCAATCTATGTATAATTTACTGTGGTGGTCACACAGCATTTGGATCATAGTCATATTAGAACTATAGTCCATTCTTTCTTGTAGAACACTATTAAAGAAATACAAATTAATTTGCAGTATTTCAACAGTATTAAAGATTAGAACCTATTAGGCCTATATTATTTGATGCAATTAGTGTGCACTTTCTGAACTAATTGATTACATTAGCACATGGCTTAGGCCTCCAAACTAACTTAAAAATCTAGAACAGGCACATTACCCTTTCCTTGGCCATTAATTCATCACCTTGTTAAAATGGAAACCCACACAGTGATACATTATTTGGCCATGCTGGGAATCAAACCCAGAACCATTAGCTCAGTAGACAAACACTCTACCAACTTAGATGAAGTTTCGGACTTAGAATAGCCTATAATCAAAATTGCTATTTATTGATGCATGAAAGGCTAGATTAACCAAGGTATGGTATGGTTTTCATTATAAACATTAATTAATGTGCACTAAATATATAGGCCTAGGTACAGTAAACTTATATATAATTGTGAAATTAAATATCTCCGGTGCTTGCAGTGATCAGGTTATACTATTAATTACATTTATAATGTGGTATTTTCAAGTAGGCTACTTATATTGATTGATAACACTAGACAGTTGAGATATCTTGAAATTTGAAGACTTAGAGGCTTATAAACTTCTTAGATCAAGTTCTATATTTTATTTCATATTTTTATAGGAATTTTTCATGATGTTTTGGCCATTGAAATAACTTTTTTTTTTTTTAATTTCCTGAAGCTGACTTTCCATGAGATTGTGCAAATTTTCATATGCTCTATTGATTCTAACAGGCATTATTATGTACTTCACATGGATGCAGTGATTCCTGAATTGTTTATACTGATGTTAACAGTATATAATAGACATAGTAGTACATGACCTTATTAAGTTATAAAATGTGTATAGTATTTTGGTAGTTACATTCACAGATGAATTTAGAATAAGCCCATCACAATGATTTCTTAACATTTTTGTTTTTGAAATGTCTACTGACTTACTACCTCAAACAATCCATTTATCACACACATCTTTTTTGAAAGCTATCCTATTCTCACATAATATACGGTTTGATACATAACACATTCTTTGTGTGTTTGGTTACTATGAGAATCAATGTTTCTACAAGTCATTGATAATAATTTGTTCAGAAACTTTCCACTGTTTGCTTTTTAAAACACTAATTTCATATTATCATTAACATGACATAAACATGTGTTTCAATCACATTGTTTGACTGTCACTATACATAGCAAGGCCTTAAATATGACAATTATTTTATTTTATTTATTCAGTGTTTACAGGCCCGGTATCTTACAATCTTTAAATCCGGGCTATTTTTCCACACAACTTTTACTTTATTTATACAATTTTAATATGAATTTTCTTTTTAACATTTCAACACATATTTTGGCTCTTAACTTAAATGAAATTCAACTACCCCTAGCTCAATATGGTCCACCCCGGGTATATTACGCCCCCAGTACCCTCCCCCGCTAGGCCCTTCACAATGCCCGGGATTTCACTCCCGAGTCCGCCAAGCGCTCAGCAGAGGTGGGCATCCCCATAATAACCACCTGGGGAGGCGCCCTATCAGAGTTGGTGCCCCACCTACTTTCTAGCCACCATACCTCTGTTTTCACCCTTCCTTCCACCCTTGGCAGCTGAATTTCCTAATCTACCACCTATCTAGTTCCCCCGTCCCTAATTATCTATACTAACTACTAACTAAGCTAAGCTAAATTACGCAACTATTCTATTCCCATTTATGCCGGGGAACACCATCACCCAGATGGTACCAGAGGGCTGCAGGGCAGCCGCCTTTCTCCATCTTGACTCTGAGGGCCCATCAACCAAAACCTACCTCTCTTGTTTCCAAGGTGGTGGGTCATACGGTGCAGGGAACCCCTCAGAGTTCATAATCATTCCACTAACTTTTGTTAATACGACTGGAAAACTGTCTTTTGGATCTCAAGGGCATCCCCCGTGTTCCTTCAGACACTCAGTCGTACTGGAATCCAGTTCCCAGGGCTTGCGCTTGCTCCTCCCAGCACATACACATTTTTTTTTCCCCCGGCAAGGATTGTTACAGCCTATTCCCTTTTAACAATCCTTTTTTCCCTACTCACTTCCCGCTGAGACCGCACTAGTGTCAGTGTCAGTCCCGTCCTCTGTGTCGCTGTCATCTTCTTCATTGTTAGTGTCAACGTCCCGTCTTATTCGTCCCTGTGCCTCTTTAAGTCTGTCTATGTAGGCTGTCTTTGTTCTATCTGACGCTTCGAGTGCAATCTGGTCTAAGAATTTCCAATAGATTGGGTCCCTCAGTACTTCGCCTACTAATCTTCCCTGGATCTCTCTCTGGTAGTTCCTTCTTGCTTCTAGTGTAATGACACACTCAAGCACCACATGTTCAGGGGTTCCCTCCTCACCACATTGACAATTCCCCGACTCTATTAATCCCAGCTTCCTTAGAGATGCCGGGTACGGTCCCTTCCCCGTGATGAAGTGGACAAGACCCCGAGATGGCTGGAGGTGCTTATTCTCTAGTCTCTCAACCACATTTGGGAACAATTGATAAGTCCTCCTACCTGTCCCACTTCTCTCCCAACGTCTCTGCCACTCCTTCAACAGGACTATTTCAGCCTCTCCAGAAGTTGTCACATCGGGTGTGGTGAGGAGTCTCACCTTCTCCAAGTTTCTATTTTTTAGCCAGTACGCTACAGCTTTCTTCCTTATGAGGAGGTCCAACGGCCATACACCTAGGGCCACACTCAATTCATCCGTTGCTACAGTCCGGTAGGCTCCCGTCAGCCTCAATAAGATGTTCCTCTGCAGACCTTGAATCGCCATAGCCGGAGCGACATTGGTTAGTCTGTGAGCCCAGATGCACGCCCCATAGCTCACAATGGAGAGAAGGATCATCTGATGGTATGTTCTTATTATCCGCATAGGCAGATAAAACGGTCTCTGTCCCATGCTTATAATTGTATTCATCACCGACAGAGTTTTCCCCATCACATGTGCGCTGTGAAGTTCCTGTTTTCATCTAGGGTAACTCCCAGGTATCTGACCGTATGGCTTCTTCTTAGAGATTTCGTACCTAACTTTATGGTCGGATCCCTAGCCAATTTACCCTTAAACATCATGAAGGTCGTCTTCGCCGGTGCCATTTTTAACTTGACACTTTTACACCAGGTGTCAAGTTCTTCAAGCACCTGGTTACTTTTTTCCTCTAAGTTCCTTCTCGAGTACCCTTCTATTACTATTAGAAGGTCGTCTGCGAAGGCAACCACACCCTGCGTCTCTGGCATCCCCTCCAACAAGTACAACACTGGTTCCAGGCTGACATCCCAAAAGATCGGGCCACATACCGATCCCTGGGGACATCCCTTCGTCAGTAGCTTCTGAACCTTATTTCCTGGACATCTCAGGGTGGAGTATCTATTACGACAGTAGTCCTTAAGACTCCTATACAGCTGCCCCGGACACTGAATATGAATATGAAAAACCTGTTCATGACATGACATTTCCTTAATATTTACATTGTGTCAAGAAGTTATTGTTTTTATTCTCTGACATTATTCTTTGTTAGGCCATTGATACATTTTTTAACATTAGCAAAGCAATACAACTATTATCATATTCCAGGAACAAATGCTTTACCTTGTTAATGAAGATCTTGCTTTTCTTCTCAGCATTCCAAATTGTAGGCCTATGTGATTTCTCCACACAAATTTTCCTGCCTAAATTGTAATTTTTGAATTTTCTTTCTCACGTTTAGTTTCTTTGCCTTTTTTTATTGATTATTTGTAGTCTTAGATTATTTGAATTTTTGACTTTCTTACATACTAATCACTTTTATACTTCTCTAATTATTTTCAAACTTTTCCATTTAATAATTCACAATTCTTATTGGATAATTTTCAGAAGGTTTTTCTTTAATATTTATTCTTAGGAGCGTCTGAGTTATTATTGCTACTTTCTTCCTTTTACTCAACCATTTCTTCTTGAGTATTTGGCAAGTCTTTAGGCCTGATAAGTTGAGTTGACTTTATCTCTATATTGTGCAGCAAGAAAATATTGTCTCCAAGTGTGTTTGAAACTTTTTTGGGAGACCGGAATGAATTCATTGTTCCAGGTTGTAGTTCATTGTTTTATTCAGACTGTCAAAATTAATACCTTAAGACATAAAATGAAAATTTTATGAAAAGTGGAGAATCCATCTACAAGTGTGATTCTTGTTGCTTAGTACTTCTTTATATTATATTACTTTAATATTAATTCAATTATTGTTTACTTAAACAATGATGATAAGCTATTTATTGTATTAATTAATTATTATTTTATTATATTATTTTTTTGGTCTACTGCCTTTTTAAAATTAATTTATATTAGTTAGGGTGGTACATTTGCTCTATTATGTTTTTGCGCTGACCTTGTCCGCAGTCAGCAAAGTGGGCCGAGAGTAGATGCTCAACACTGTGGCTCAACCTCTTTATAGATTTACAGTGATGTAGACTAACTAGTTAACTACCTGCTTCTGCGGCCGCATGGTCCAAGTTGTCACTCTAAAACTAGACTAAACTGCCAATGACAGGGAGATGAGGGTTCAAAACCTGGTTGGGTGTACTGAGGGTGGTTTTACCTAAATGGTTTTCCACTCTTCCTCTACACAAATATGGGTGCATTTCCTCTAAATCCAACTGTTCTCATTTTAAAAACCATTGGTGTAATTAATACATACACATATAACCTGAACAGATTGTAAGACATGGTGCTAAATAAAAAATAAATAAATAATTAACTACTAACCCTTGTAGCCCCATTTATGTCCTCCAAGACAAAGGCAGGCATACAAAGTTACAAAAAAAAAAGGGGGGGGAATGAATACAGAGTGAGCTGACAAGACTTAATTATGAATATATTATCATATAATATAGCCTATTTGTTCATGTTTCCAAGTAATCCAATCTGCATCATTGTGATAGACCAAAAGGATAGACTTAAAGATAACGAATCTGCAACATAAGGAACAATATTCTCGGAAACATATATACAAATTAGCTTAATTGAAATAAAGTTGAAGTCAACAAGTCACAAGTCAATAAATAAATATTTGATTTATTTAATAATAAGTATTAACAAAGATAAGCATGAAAAAATGTAGATTAAAAGGATATAAATATATTAACCAATGGAACCAACTCGAAAGTTTGTTACATTATTCTTTCTATGATTGTGAAATAGTTTCAACAAAGTCCATTATTATAAAATATAGATTTTTAAGGGACTAATGATGAGGTTCTATAAATAAACACACAGTATTAGTCAAAAGGATTTGAATAAATACTAACAATTCATTTCCTTGATTACACCAAGGACTAAGAAAATAGTTTCCTTTAAATTTAACATTTCCTAAGCCAACAACTCCCCTTTTATCACATTTCTATACCACTAGTCGGAAGGATAATTTTTTATCTCCTTATTTCCTGAAAGACCTAATGATGTAGTACAGGATTTAACATGATATAACTTGAGTCATCAAGAGACTATCCACACCCATTATTTAAGTTTAATTTCCATTAGTCAGAAGGACTTTGAATATACATAAACATTTCTCTCTTTATTTTCTAAAATCTTTGCAAGCTAAAAAGTGAACCTACATCAACATTATTTCATAAAATATAACATATACAATATTTATTTTTTCACTGGGGATTTTTAATGTATAATTTATTAAAACAAGGATTATATCAGCACACGAGTTAAAAACTAGCTTTTAACCACAACATACATAACAGTTTACTAAAGTTAAATTACTGACTTTACCTGTAATCGAAACCTGGACCCTTGGCATAGTAAGCACACGTGCTATCGACCTAGCTTAAGTGTCTGTTAAAATATAATGAGAAACTTACTATGTAAAATATGATAAGCCACTTTAAATAAATGTTAAAACATTAATTTAACGATCGAAGCATAATTGTGGTAAATAATATTCAATACCAAAATTGGATTCAATTTGAATGTTGCGCAAGTTGATGCACCTCATGATGATTCTTGACACACAAAGTATTAAATTATTTACATTTATTTTGTATTGATGAGTGAATATTTTTCTAAAAAACACATTTATTTTTATATTTCTTTAATGATAAACTTTTTGGGGTTAGTGTAGCCTTTTGAATTGTTTGTAAATGATATGCTATCAAGTAGACTAGGGTTGGACTGAGCCTCCTAAAGGGCGCGGAACTTGTATTTTTAGAAGGCGTAAAGTATTTTGAAGAACCCAAAAATGTTTACCTATGTACTGTAAAATAACTATAGGAGTGCTGGTAGAGTTAAATCATATTCATTAATAATATTAGTAGTTAGTGAAAGGACTTCTAATTTTCTTTTTCTTTCCCCATATTGCTCAAAGCATTGTTTAATATGTGAATTTCATAAGTTATTTTTGAAAATAAAAATTGTATAAAGATAAATTTATGGGCTAGGTGAATTTTGTTTCACAAAAGTGAAAAAACATCTAGCATTTAAAGAATATATTATACAAGATATTATACTATATCCTTGGCAAGGATCCTCGGACTATTTGAATACCACCTGTCTCAACAACATTCGTCCTGAGCATACAGGGTTTGTCTCGGATAAAAGGAAGCGTAGACATTACAAACCCAATTACCTAAACTAAACCTGACTTGTTTCACCGGTGAATACAAGTCCCTTCAAAGCTAAACATTCCAAAGTAAATTTTCATTTTCACACCAAGAACAATTTTTAAAATTTTAAAATTATTAATTGAATTAAACTTTACATATTCAACTACAGAGATCGTAACACAACTCCCTCCCCCTCCCTGGAATAAGTTTTGACCACAACACTCCCTCTATCACCCTTTTCCATTTCTCTAATTAACTTAGTGTGACTAGTAATAATAAATGGATACTACAAGTATTATTATGTTATGAATGGGATTTATTACAGCTTCCTTTCCTTAATAGAATTATTATTATCTTCACATCAACCAATGAAAGTACTGTTCACTTGTCTTTTGGACAAAAAAAAGTATGTTAGCCGAAAGATTAGAAAAAGATGAGTTTTGGAAAATTGAAATAGAATTAAAATTAACTAGAATTTATTTAAATTGTATATTGCCAGAGCTAATAGATCCTAAGCACACGAGATCAATGAAAATAAGAAATCCAGGATATATTTTGAATGCAAAAAAGTCTAAAACTAATTAGACAAAGATTTCGGAAACAAAATAGTTATATAGATTTTTATTCTTTATTTTAAAAACTCACTAAAATACCATTATTGATTAAAAATGTATCATATTGTAATATATTATAAAATGTATTTTATTGTAATGGCTAATAGATATTTCTACATAGTGCTATGTTCCTGCAATAAAAGTAACTGAAGATATTAGCTATAGTAATGACTAACGCTGGGATTTTTATATAGTATCATATAAGAAAATATGTTTTAATATTCAAGGAAATATTTAGACAAATATGTAGATTCATAAAAAATCTAACATCATGTAAAACAAATATTTAGCAAGCATGCATTGTTTACCCTATTTACACTCTGAAAACCACATACATTGATGGATTACTTGTACTTTGGTATGAATTTCAATTCTTTCTGTGGTCATTGATTGCCGCTTGTCCGACAGAATATGTTTGTAGGTGGAAAATGTTTCTTCCACGTCACAGTATTTCACTGGGGCGTGTTTCAACAGAAGAATTTTCTCAGGAGAAATGTTCTCAAGGGTGTCTCCATCCGATTAATATACTGGGTTCCTTTTGTGACCTACCCCCAATATTATCCCCACACAAATAACACACAGAGGTAAGCACAAGAGAGTTATAAATTTATTGAAAAAACAACAGTACAACTCAATGAGGGAGCGGCGCTTAAGAGTAATAGCATTAAAGATAAGCCTGAAGGGCTATAAGGCACAATGGGCACCGCCAGGGCCTGAAGGGCATTACAACAATAACATCAGGCGGCTCCATGTACTCTAGACGACCCCAAAATGGCCTCATCAGAGACTAGCATAAGGATCTAATTAATTGATCTCCTGATACACAAAAACAAATAATATAAAATGTCTACCAACTGCATGGGCAGAGAGCCAACACCTGTTCAAGGTGTGAAACATTTAGTGAGTCAAGGGCTCAAGTCCCTAACCTAAATGAAGGCACCAACATTAATCTAATATTTGACATAATATAAAGTCCAACATTAGTAAGAAAACCTAATCCATTCAATAACAATCAGGATGCCTACAGTAGATATAAGCACTAGCCGGCTCGCGGCCCCACATTTACCCAACCTTGGTAGAAAACCAGGCGGTAAAAATATAAACTAATTGCAAACATTGAAGATACCAAAATATTAATGGAGACCAAGAGTTCTTATAGTATAAGATCGCCATAGGGGCGGACGTAACAAATCGTTTCAATAAAACATTATTCGTAGAAATATAAATGGAATTTTGAACGATCAAAATTTACAGCCAAATTGAATTTAGAGAATAGCGTCCATCCTGTATAAATTAGGCTATTTACCTTGAAAGCCCAGAGTGAAATGTGTGTCCATACTCTGGGTTCCAACCATTATACACACAGTGAAAATCATGCGTTCTCAGCGCGTGGCGTGACAGGAGGGATGTTCGAGAAGGATCTCGAGGCCTGTGGGCATTGGTCACTCGCACAAATATAGTCCATGGAAGTTTCTCTGAATGTGCGTGCAGCTCGCTCTTCTCTTGTTCTCTCGGGCGAAGAGGAGGGGAGAGGTCTCGACACAGCCAGTGGCGAGCCTCGAACTTTCAGTTGAACGCGGATTTTGTGGTGAAGTGCATCTCGGTTTATGTGGACGAGTCGGAACGAGTCAACAGGGGCTGGCTTGGTGAGTGTTACGACTTCTTCTTGACCATGTTGTAACAAGGTTACAATGTCTCCCCTTTGGGGAAGATGAAGACGTCCTCAGCTCTGGGCGAACGACGAGGGGGCGCCACCCCCGGCATCCACACCTGGCACCAAGGATGGTGATGATGGTTTTGTCTCAGGCTTTAGAAGGCAGCCACTTCCAGACACGACCAAGCCCCTTAATGACCCGTACACGGACTCCATGGCAGACTCTCTTACAGGATGCTCCACTCCCACACACGCTGCTTCCCATATAGTTCACAGGAGAAGGCGGTGACAGTAAAAAACAGCTCTGCCTCACACCATGAATAGAGGCGGTGCACTTAGTGGTTAGCCCGTAGACCTCGCACAGTAGCTCGGCTTCCCGTCGCAGAGAGAGAGGGGAAGGAACTGGAAGGAAACAGGAGGCTACTCTGAGAACACATAATACACAGGTTTACCATGTCTATAATTAAGTCCACAAGTCTTCCACAAAACATGTCCACCAATGGCACACATGAGTCCAATAGACACCGTCTTTCACCAAAGTTCTCACAAGACCACACACAATTCATTGCCAAGAGGCGACACAGCACTCGCACCGTTTAGCTAGTCCGGCTAAAATCACTTGCCCTCAGGCATGGTCCATATACGGGGCGAGTAGCACTGTTGGTGTCCCAGACGAGGCGGCGCATAACAACAAGTTCCACAATACCATACTTGAGCATGTATATATATAATTGTCCAGGTAACCTATACACTAGTATTATATAAAGTAGATACATAAATTAAAAAGGGCAGAATTGAAGATAAAGGGATGACAATGAGTAAAGGTATGAGAACAAGTTAAAGGGGATGACAACAAGTTAAGGGGTGAGAACAAGTTAAGGGGGCCCCCCATATATAAATATACCTAAACTATAAACAAATATAATAACAACTATAAATCAATTACATGATTTTGACACATTCTCATAAATAGATAATTATTTTACAAAAAGGGGACATCACATAGGCGGAGACCAATTGACACATTACACTACGGCTTTCAAGTGGCTTACGTGCGCTCTACGCACCAAGGTGGGATCAGCAGCATCACTTAACATCACTGATACTGGGGTGAGGAACTTGTCTATTGACCAGGTACCACTCCACTTGTAAGCCAATTTTGCCGAAATCTGTCGGCAGCCAAGCTAAGGGGGAAACACTTGCACACAACTTTGTCCCCAGACTTAAACGAGACGGGAATGCGTCCCCGGTTGTAAGCTGAAGCTACCTTTCTCTGAGACCCTTGGAGGTTCTTGAAAGCTAGCTCACATCTTTCCTCATACGGGCGATCACTAGCGTTGTCCAAGAGCGAGTCAATATCCCAGTTGGTTAACAGGGCGTGGTTCAGATCCCTGTTGAGGAGGATTGAGGAAGGGGTGGCCTTGACTGACTCATGAAACGCAGCATTAAATGCGATGTTCAAAACACAAATGTCTTGGTACCAACGAGAGTGAGCTTGGTGATGGAAATTCGTGAGGGCGATATTAAGTTACGATTGAATCGTTCCACATGGTTAGGGGACGGGTTATACGGGCTGGTAGTCACATGCTTGATTCCCCAAGAGAAACACATATCCAAGAAGGCACTGGACCTAAAACACGGTCCATTGTCACTAACAATGATCTTCGGGGTTCCTAAGATCTCCCACACACGCCTACATAAGGTATTAACCGTCGTCATCGCCTTCATATTCCTTAAGGTAATGAGAATGACTAATTTGGAAAAGGCGTCCATAACAACGAGAATAGACGTGTTGCCAAGGGTGAATCGAGTCAGCGGTCCTACCTAATCAATAAAAACCTTTTCCCACGGCCTCTTAGCCACATCTGCCGAGTGGAAACCAATTTTAGAGTTACGAGCGGGCTTTGCTAACTGGCAAGGTTCACACTTGCTTACCCAGTCCCTAACGTCTTTAATGAGGTGGGGCCAAAATAACTCTTTGGATATTTTGCGTTCAGTCTTAAGGACACCACAATGTCCACCAAGGAGGGAGTCATGAAAATACCTGAGTAACATCGGCCTGAGTTTCTTGGGCACAAAGTATCTAAGTTTACCATTAATCCTAACAATGAGTAAGTCTTTATAGATACCATAACTACCTACCTTCTCACCCTTCTTTAACCTATCAATAACTTGCAAGCAAAATTGATCTTCAGACTGGTGTTCCTTAATAGATACAAACGATTCCGAGATAGTGCGTATGACGCATAACGAGTTTCCTTCCCCATCATCACCCATGGGCTCCTTATCCTCTGACATGCGGGACAACGCATCAGCTACTACATTGAGTTTGCCGGCAACATGGTGGGTGGTGAAGTTGTATCTGGACAGCTTCCAGACCCACCGACCAATCTTCCCGAGTTGTTTAGGGTGGTTCCACATCCAACTCAACGCCATGTTGTCGGTGAATAAGTCAAACGGACGAAGCTCAAGGTAATCCGTGAATTTCTCTATACCAAAGATACAACTAAGACATTCCTTTTCGTACACGCTGTATTTCCTTTCAGCCAGGCTAAGAGTCCTGCTAGCAAATGCTACTGGCCTACTCCCTTCAGGTGTCAGTTGGGAGAGAACGGCCCCCTGCGCTACCGAAGATGCATCAACGTGCAATTGAAAGGGAAGGGAAAAGTCGGGCATACGTAAGACAGCAGGTTACACGAGGTGGCGCTTGAGCGCGATAAAGGCACTAGTCTGTTCAGGTCCCCACGTGAACGTGGCCCCTTTCCTCTTTAATGTGTTCAAGGGGTTAGCCAACTCAGAGAAGTTAGGGATGAATCTCAAGATCGGTTTGACTCGCCCGGGGTCGACGAGGAGGTTCCCTTCAGAAATAATGTAACCAAGGTATGGGACCGATCTTTTCGCCCAGGTGACTTTCTCAGGGTTCACAGTCAATCCGGCACCGCGCAGGCGTCGTAAAACAACTTCAACATGGCGCAAGTGGTCCTCAAAGGATTTGCGGTAGATGCAAATATCGTACAGATAATTGAACACAAAGTCGTATTTCAAATCAGCCAAGATGTGGTCCAATATCTTACTAAGTGCCTGCCCCTCGCAGCTTATACACAATGGGACGCGGTTGAACTCGTAGACCTGCCAAGGGTGATAAAGGTGGTGTACTTCTTGGAGGATTCAGAGAGCGCGCATTGGAGGAAGCTGGCATTTAAATCAATAAGGCTGTAATATTTGGCTCCACCGAGATGCTGGAAAGTGGATTCAATACTGGGCATGGGGTAGGGATTGAAAACAATGTTTTTATTAAGTTTTCTATAGTCAACAATAAGCCTATGTTCGTGACCTTTCCTCGGGATGATGAACGTAGGACTAGCATATGGTGATTTAGAAGCGCCAATAACCCCTTTATCCTCTAGATCATGAATAAGATTCCTAAAGATCTCTAACTTAGGTGGCGCACAGGAGTAAGGACCAGATCTGACGGGAATGTGGTCCAGAGCAACAATGTCGTACGGCAAAACGTCACACTTCCCCCATCTGTCCGCGATGACGTCAGGAAATTGGCCTATCAAATGATCAATAGCCACACGCTCGTCGACAATCGAGAATAACCCTGGGGACCCTCGCCGATACAAAACGGAATTCGTACACTCAGCTCAAAGTTGAAAGACTTTTCCAAGCG
Source organism: Timema cristinae (assembly GCA_039000515.1). Taxonomy (NCBI): domain Eukaryota; kingdom Metazoa; phylum Arthropoda; class Insecta; order Phasmatodea; family Timematidae; genus Timema; species Timema cristinae. The sequence continues at coordinate 66,985,362 of JBCFYV010009882.1, read as the reverse complement.
TCCTAAATCCAACTTAACCTGAGTGTGGAACATAAAATCGTTCCCTAGAATGATGTCAAAGGTTAATTCCGGGACAATGTAAAATGGGCGTTTCCATGAAAAACAACCTATCTTAATTGGGACAATCACCTGAGAGTCTACCACTATACTTTGACCGTTAGCTACAGCTTAGGTTTTAGGAGAGACCAAGTTGTATTCACATTTGACTTTGCCATCCAACTTCCGCATAAACTTAGCGCAAACAAAAGAATGACTGGCTCCAGTATCCAACAAACTATAACAATTCTCTTTTCCCACCTGTACCGTGACAACGGGCGTGGGGACACGTGGATTAAGGCAACTCAGCGTGACCGAACCACGGCTATGGGCACGCCTTACCAGTTTCCCGCCCTACACTGTTTCTGTATGTGACCTAACCTCTTACACCGTAAACATTTAACACGTGAGAGGTCACGGGGCGTTGAACTCCTAGTACTAGCGCCCCTAGAAACATTCCCCGGAAGAGGATCAGGCCCGATAGCTCCCAACGAAAAAGCCATATGGGCGGGCTCGGGAGTCGAACCCGTACGAGCGCGATACGTCATCGCGGGCGCATACGCCGACAGATATTCACTCTGAGAAAGCAAGGTATTTTCCATCTCTGAGGCAATAGAAAAGAGATCCTGCACTGTGCGAGGCCTATTGGTAAATACAAAGTGCCGCCGGTAATGGGGGAGACATTCTCAAGGATAATGTCAACAATCTGTTTCTCCGGTCGCTTCGGTTATAGATAACACGAAGTTCTTCAGAGATTAATGGGTTATTGGAATCGATGGATAACCTCCCTACATAATTTTTCCCTTACCCTGCTAGGCAATAAAGTCTCCAAAACAAGGTCGATAAGAGACCTGCAAGATAAACGCTCTCGAATCGCACGGGAAAATAACCGAGTTAAGAACCCAGATGTCTTAGACAAGCATATGGTCAAAAACTCATCCTCACTAGCTAAATTTAAGCAAGAAGCGCTATTAATTTCAACTAAAAATTTAAATAGCGGGGAGTGATCCTGGCCGTCACATACAGGGACATGGCTTAAAATCTCAGAAAGAACTTTGTTTTGACATTTATTAAATGTTGTGGGCGCGCGCGGGGTGACATACATAGGTGGAGTGAGGTCTTCGCTTTCATTCGCGTCCATGCCCAAGTCATTCATTGCCGCCCCAGACCTGCTAATCTCCCCACATAGTATAACTTTGAGCTCACCCACATTTTCACCGGGGGAACTTCCAAGCCTCTGGACACTAGCTCGGCCACCAACTGATCCCGGCTCAGGCGATACACCTCTGTCTTATAAGAGATGAGGATAGACTTGTCAGCTTGAAGAGCAGTCTCCATGGCCACAGACAGCATGAAAAAGTAAACAAATGGAATTAGCACAGAGAACAATTATATCAAAAAATACCAATGGGTGGTTTCTACTCTCAGTCCTATAACTCCTAAGCATGCGCCAACTCCCCTCAAAGAGAGCAGGGTGGCGCAGCCTCTCTCTTGTGACCTACCCCCAATATTATCCCCACACAAATAACACACAAAGGTAAGCACAAGAGAGTTATAAATTTTGAAAAAACAACAACAGTACAACTCAATGAGGGAGCGGCGCTTAAGAGTAATAGCATTAAAGATAAGCCTGAAGGGCTATAAGGCACAATGGACACCGCCAGGGCCTGAAGGGCATTACAACGATAACATCAGGCGGTTCCATGTACTTTAGACGACCCCAAAATGGCCTCATCAGAGACTAGCATAAAGATCTAATTAATTGGTCTCCTGATACACAAAAACAAATAATATAAAATGTCTACCAACTGCATGGGCAGAGAGCCAACACCTGTTCAAGGTGTGAAACATTTAGTGAGTCAAGGGCTCAAGTCCCTAACCTAAATGAAGGCACCAACATTAATCTAATATTTGACATAATATAAAGTCCAACATTAGTAAGAAAACCTAATCTATTCAATAACAATCAGGATGCCTACAGTAGATATAAGCACTAGCCAGCTCGCGGCCCCACATTTACCCAACCTTGGTAGTAAACCAGGCGGTAAAAATATAAACTAATTGCAAACATTGAAGATACCAAAATATTAATGGAGACCAAGGGTTCTTATAGTATAAGATCGCCTTAGGGGCTGACGTAACAAATTGTTGCAATAAAACATTATTCGTAGAAATATAAATGGAATTTTGAAAGATAGGAATTTACAACCAAATTGAATTTAGAGAATATCGTCCATCCTGTATAAATTAGGCTATTTACCTTGAAAGCCCAGAGGGAAATGTGTTTCCATACTCTGGGTTCCAACCATTATACACACAGTGAAAATCATGCGTTCTCAGCGCGCGGAGTGACAGGAGGAGGGATGTTCGAGAAGGATCTCGAGGCCTGTGGGCATTGGTCACTCGCTCAAATATAGTCCATGGAAGTTTCTCTGAATGTGCGCGCATGTCGCTCTTCTCTTGTTCTCTCGGAAGAAGAGGAGAGGAGAGCTCTCGACACAGCCAGCGGCGAGCCTCGAACTTTCAGTTGAACACGTATTTTGTGGTGAAGTGCATCTCGGTTTATTGTGGATGAGTCGGAACGAGTCAACAGGGGCTGGCTTGGTGAGTGTTACGACTTCTTCTTGACCATGTTGTAACAATGTTACACTTTTTAGCACTGCCTGAAACTTAGTAGAAAAACTTTCACCAGTTTCGTCTTTCACAGCATTTAGATTTGAAATTGTGCTTTCTATGATAACTATAGATTCTTGTAGTGGAAATCCAGAAGTTTCCAACTGTTTAATACTCTCTGGAAGCTAACCAAAATTACTCCTGGTGTATGCAGTTGAACTTGTACTTTTGGATCATTGGATGAGTTGAGAGATTCACATACATATATCATACACTCATGGGCGAACATATCTACTACTCACTTTACAACTCCAAATTGTCCATAGTAGAAGTTGGCTGTTTTATCCATGTTCCTCATCTTGTTAGAATTAATTGCAGGGGCAACAGCACATCAAACTAGAGTTAGTAAGTTTTGACTTGATGGGAACTTTCACAAATAGGTTTAGTTTTTTTTGTCACATAAATTAATTTCTTCATTTGTAAAGACTAGACTCTAATGTATTCCACAACATGATGTTGTTTATGAGCCAAACATGTAATATGGATTATATAAGAATCTAACAACTTCAAAGCACTTGTGACTTTCATTATATACGCTGTGGCATCTAAATATAGCACCAGGACCTTCTCTACATGAGGTCACCAAGGCCAAAACACTTTCAATTCATCACTCACGAATCTTGCAACATGATACATATGTTCCAGCACTTTTCAGTAACTCAAATATGGTTTGGAAATATCCTTAGGATCCATTTACTTACCACAAGGCTCACAACAAAATTACCCTAAACGTCCGTAATTTCATCCACAGCAACCCATATGATGGAATCTCCTATGTAATTTATTATCTTTCCATTGCTTCTTCTTAATATATGTGCAGATAATTCTTTCTTAGTATTGATTGATCAGGAATTTGTCGCTTTTATTATTGTCACAAGAAGGATGCAAATTCAGGAAATTGAAATTTAAAACATAGAATGTTCGCAGTAACCATTGCACTACACAAGTCCTTACATTATTAGTATATTTAACTAGAAGTAATACACCTGCACCTGCATCTTATTTATTTATTTTTTATTTTTTAAGGATTCTTTGAATAACTTAGATTTTTCTTTCGTACGAAGTGTGCGCCACACATGTTGCTCCAATTGTGATTTTATGGAACATGCAATTTTTTTGTTGCAAGCTTACACATTACAACTTAACCGTCGGTTTTGAAGGAGTCATTGATCCTAGCCCATTACTTTAATTTACTAGTCTGCAAGACTCAGCTGGTGTTATGGTGAAAAATTAAAAAATCTGATTATAGCTTACTGTTAGACATTCACTTTCAACCAGTTATGGTAAACTAAAATCACTTGGAGATATTACAAGATATTAATGTAAGTAGTTGGACAAGTGTGTTGGAGGGGAGGGAGGTTTCAGACCGAAATTCCTTATATGTTTGCTAAATTCTTTAAAAAATGCTTCAAAGGTTCATTGTGAAGAGAGAAGGCATGTACTTAGTGGGAAAATACTTGACTACCCAAGTTGGATTTTACCCTTTTCAATAGTTCATAGAAAAATTCCTTTCAGCTGTTTTATACAAACCAAACCATATCAAACAATGTTTAAATTTTCAACAAATTTGCAATTAGTATAAATATATATTAAAACATCACAAAGCAGTTAGCTTTATGTAAAATCACATTAAATTTTTAAACATGTCATAAAAGTAAAAATATTTAAAATGACAATCAAATAAAACTTGATTTTCATTTTATATATTATATTAACCCTAATATGGTGATTTGTTGAGATTTCTATTTTCTGGACATCAAAATGGCAAGGAATAAAATATGTATTTATATAGAAATCCCAGCTCTAGTAACGACTTCCAGAGTTTTGTAGCTTTAGTTTTTTCCTACAATCCAACTATTAAAAATGTTTTTGATTGTAATTTAGCTTCTATATATTTCTATATAATTGTTTTATGCTCCTGTGATCTAGTGCAATAAGAGACAAATGCGTTAGTCAATTGGACAACTAAAGTATGCCTCTCCAAAATTTGTTCAACATTAACACTTTCTAGTAAAATCTATATTAAAATGTGAATTTTTTACACAATGGGGGAAGGATTAACCCAAGTCCAAAGCTACAATAACTGTTACATCGGTCCGAGAAGTGTATAATGTCAGAAAAAACTTCTTCCGTTGGTAGTTAAGGGGGTGGAGGGTAGCTACCCCCAAAAAAAATTTCTTTCCTACCAAATGACTTCCCACAGTAAAAAATTAAATCCTACATAGATGTATGGCTCACACCGTTTTGAGAGTAGCTCCTGAATATACTATGTACTTTTATCAAATGATTTTCAGCATGTTTAGAAACTGTATGAATAATTTTCCATATGATTTTAAAAATCTAGAGAATCATTATATCATACAATTAGTAACAAATTAGTTTTTCAAACAACATAGCAATAAGCAATAGGCATATGAAAATATGTTTTCATTAAATGCAGATTTAAAACTATTTCAATTTACCAGAAAAATAAAGCAGTTTTCTAAGTAGTGTATATTATAAATAGGAACAAATCTTATTCAATGAAGCCCGTATATTCAAACACTTTGCAAACCCAAAACTTCAGGTAGAGGCGGCCGACCAGTCTCTGCTTTGTTTGGTCATTAAGAATACAGAAAACGATTCAACCAAAATAGTGACACATGCCAGGGTGTGGAAAGTAATGGAATGGTGGGGGTAATGTCTCTCCTCAAGCAAGTACTCATTTCAAGAAGGAAGATAAGATCCAAAATGAAATTTTGTCTTCTATTCTTCTGCACCTTAACATTTTTTTATAATCTTATGGATGTAAAAGTCATTACTAAGGGGAATAGATAGTTGGGATATTTGATATGAAATCATGTTATCGCTTAGAATACTTGTTTCTGAGTATTTTAGATTTTTAAAAATTGCATTAATATAGTTTAGCATCTTAACTGAGTTAATAACATTGGTTTCCTTAAACCCTTAACTGTGAGATGTAGAGTTTTTTATATGGTATTAACTCACCACAATTGAGCGTATCAAGCTTTCATTATAATCACTCACACAATTTTTGAACAGCTAAACCTTTACTGTCACAAAGAAAGCTGTCATTTTGATAATGTTTTTACTAATTTAATTTTTTTATTGTTAGATAAATATTTTTTTTTAAATATTTAATCTACAGTGGTTTTGTTTAACAGTATGATCCATTTATTAGAAAATTCAAACTTATTTGCTGTTTCATATTTTTCACTAAGTTGAGAATGAGTTTTTTATATTCAATGGTGTTATGCATTAGGGGTGTTATCAACAAAATTTTAGTTTTTGAGATAATGGTATTGACAATCCGCACTTTTCATGCTGAATCAATTGGCAGTAAGGGCGTTGTCATAGCTTCATTAATTTAAAAGATATAGAAAAATGTTAGGGCGCTATCAACACTTTTTTTGTTCGCTAGTGTGCAGTAAGGGCACTATCTGTGATGGTTATGGCAGTATCTGTACAGTCACCTATGCATTTTTGCTGTGATTGAAGTTTGTGTTTGTGGTATGTGATTTTATTTTTACTTATCTTTGCTTAGTGACACTCATTTGTTTATTTACGCATCCATTTTGTTTTGAGATAATTTAGTGATAAATATAATTATTTATGTAGAGGCTAGTAATTAGTAGTTTCTATCTTTGTTTTGTGACCTCATTATTTGTTTATTTACACATTTTACTGTTGTGTATTATTGGATTATGTTGTTTTTAGATACTCTAGTGGTAAAATTGTGTACTGAGGTTTTACACTTTGTTAATGGACATTGTAATACTTTATTTACCACAACTGATATTGAAAATGCTGACATTTTGTTTGGTGATTTTGTGACAGTAAGTGATTTGGTAGGCGATATAATTATTAATGATAATTCTATTTGTGTACCAGGGGATGGTACGGTGGATAGTATGGTGGATGGTACAGTGAATGATACAGTAGATGGTACTGTGGATAGTATGACGTATGGTACAATGGATGTTACTGTGGATGGTACTGTGGATAGTATGGTGTATGGTACAGTGGTTGGTACAGTGGTTGGTACAGTGGATGGTGTGGTGGATGATACAGCGGATAGTGCGGTGGATGATGCAGCGGATGGTACAGTGGATGGTGATAATGAAGTTGACCAGGAATGTGGAATTGAAGACAGAAGGAAAAAAAAAAGTAAAGAAGAATGGAGCAGACACAGATGCAAAAGCCAAAGAACTAGGGGAGAGCCCTATATCAGTGACAAAGGATCATTTGTGTAATGCTGCCCAATCTATGCTATGGTAAAATGCCCAAACACTTGTTAAACTTTTTTACAGAAAATGAAAGAAGAATTGTTCAAACAAAATAGGGGACTTTCTGATCGCAATAAACAAAGGGATTGGATTATATCCTCTGTAACTCAAATACAGAACAAAAGAAGGTGAATCAAAGATCCAAATAAGCAAAGGAACACATTGTCTTATTCTTGCCCAAACAACGGAGCACAACTCAATGTGTGTTTCAATTTTTTTTTTTAAACCTTAAACATCTCTGAAAAAACTGTACGTTATGCTTGGGAACATAAAACAGAAATAAGCATTTCTAAACCTGATAAACAAGGTAAAAATGGGCCTGCAAACAAAACCCTACTTATCTGACAAACAAAATAGATGCATTCATCCAAAAGCTACCTGCAATGCCATCACACTACTGCTGTAGTTCATCCACCAAAACTTACATTCCAACAGAGTTTAAAAGTTTGGAAAATATTTACAGAATGCACCAAGAAGATTGCAAAGGACAGGAAGTTCCATATGTAAAATCTGGTGTGTTCAAAATATGTGGAGGAAGAACAACAACATTGGAATTCACATTAAAAAAAAAGACAAGTATGCTATGTGTTTGGCAGATGAACAAGGTAATATGGAAAGTATTGGCTTCTCTCGGGGAATCCTTTGAACCTCATTTGCTTGAAAAAGATGCAAATAAAAATTATTTTGCGCAAGAGCAGAAAGCCAGTGGCACTGATGTTTTCATATGTGCAAGTTTTGACCTGCAAATGGTGTTGAACACCACACATGGTGACAACATGTTACTGTATTACAACAAAAAATACTCAGTTTACAACTTCACGGTCTATGAAAGTAACACAAGGAAGATGTACTGTTATGTGTGGGGTGAGAGTGATGGCAATAGAGGGTGCACTGAAATTGCCTCAATGCTGTACATGTATAGTCATAAGTTGACAATGACAAAAGTACAACAAGATTATCACTGTACTTTGATAGCTGCCCAGGGCAGAATAAGAATCATGTACTAAGTATGGTAGTGTATGTCCTGCAAAAGGCATCTATTCTTGTAGGTATTACGACTAATTTCCTTCTCCTAGGTCATACATACATGCCTGTAAATTCATTTCATGGGCCAATTGAAACAAGCTTCAAACATAGTTGTATGGGCTCCGTCTGAATGGCCTACGTGGATAGAAAAATGTCTGTAGATCACCAGAGCCATATTCAGTTATTGTCATGAATCATTCATACTTCAAACAGTGGAAACCAGTCGAAACAAAATTTCTGCCCACACAACAGAAGGAACAGCTCTTGGGAGAGAAAATTAAATTCAAGGAGATACAACAAATAAAATTCTGCAAAACCTCCGGATTTGTGGATGTAAAATAGTCTTTAAGTGAAGACAGTGAGACAAAGGCCATTGTGGTTGGTCCACATCAAACTAGAGGCAGGCCATGAAATGAAGAGCAAGAGAAAGATCTTAAACCACTGTACAAGGCCAGAATCTCCATCTCAGCTCAGAAATATAGAGATACGAAACAACTTTATGAGAAGAAAATTATACCTCATCGGTTCTGGAACGAGTATCAGAAGATTCCTTGGAAAGGTTCAGCGAAAGATTGTTTGCCTATAAACGACCAGGAAGATGATGATGATAGCATTTTATAATTACGTTTTTTGTTTTGTGACTTTTTTTCTAGTGCCTAATTTTCCCGATAAACTGTGGATATTGCTAACTGGAATTTATATTACTTATGCTACCAATTCAAACATTGTGATTATTACTGTACCTTCCATTGCAACACAAATCAAATTGGAATTAATGCCATGATAACCTATCATACAGTAAGGCCACTATCAACATGTTATTGGTCACTATCAACTCTTGAGTGCAATCATTCATTCAGTAAGTGCTGAATCAACATAAAAATTAAGTTTAATTTGCTTGTTTTTAATATGAGTCACTATTGGTTTTGCATCATGTGTTATATAAATAAACAAAACTTAATGCAAGTAATATAAAAATTCCTAATTTTCATTCTCAAAACTCAATTTTTACTACAGTCTTTTTTCAGCCCCTGAAAAATCTATAATTTTTTGATAGTGCCCTTACTGCAAAATACTATTTGTTTTATTTATATTTTGTTATTTATATTATATTATAATTGTTTTATTATATAAATAATTGTAATGTTTGCTAATATTTCTAATTGTATTCTGTTAGCGATCAATGTAAGACAACAACGTGGGCCCAGTTTTTTAAAATTATTCATTATCAGCACTGTTATTATTTTTATTCACTTGTTGTGCCATCAATTGTGTCCTTGCCCCCCACACACCGCACCCCTTCTGGGGTGTTTTTCCTTTGCATTTATTATTTTTATAATTAAGGCCTTCTTATCATAATAGTAAAATCACAAAACAAATAATGTTAATGAAGCTTAGGGCCTACTAAACAAATGACAAACATTATTACTCTGGTGATTAATGTTTATTATTATAATAATCATAATTTAGGTGTTTTTTTTATCTATTTATTATTGATAAAAACTCATTGTTTGATTGAGTAATGTTTTAATCTTAAAATCGAACATTGCCTACGTCAGAGTTAAATAAGCAATATTTCTGGAATGAGTTCTAAATCAAATATTTATTAAATTAGATTTCACAGTGTTAATTTTTCAGTTAGGCCTCTTACAAAAATTATGCTATGCGGCGCTATTTTTTGCATTCCGTGATCTTTGCTACAGTTGGTTAAAAAGTCTATGTAATAAACCAGTAAAATTAAAAATAAGTCAATGTGTTGTCTATTTTAGGAATCCCCAATCCCCCTTACAATAATAATTGTCAGTTGAGATCCTCTGTCCAGCAAAAAATATCTCCAAAAGCATAAGGCTTAATAGGAAGCTGAAATTTGGTAGGCAATTAGCACTTGCCCCAAAAGGATGTATGAGTATAGTTTATGCATGTTTATTATATCGAATATTGATTTTGGATGATTTTAAGGATCTGAGTCTAATGTTATGCACCGAGCTCTTACAGTAGTAATAGCTATGAATGAGTCATTGCTACAAATGCTACCTTGAAGGGTATGTTGGAAAACATAATTATATAATAACAGCTCATATTTGTATATTTGAGAAACTACATTTTGTGAAAATATCCGCAATTTTTCTGGTTAGGAGCCACATTTGGCCCCGGAGCCACACGTTCCCAACCCTTGATATATAAATCATAGAAATAAAGATGTGATATTCACGTTCATATAATGCAAGTCCAAAATAAAAGTTAAATTTGGCCAACTTTATAGAAAATGTGTATATCACTGTTATTTTAGAGAAATATATCATAATTCTTTTAGGCCTATATCTTTTCTCTATGCTTCTATAAACCATCATAAAAAAGATGACTGAAATATATAGCCTTGTTTGACCAACTTTATATTAAGTAAGCATTTATTTACATTAGAAATAAATGTCACATTTAAAATAGAGAAGACGAGGTGAGACACCTGTTTCTAAGGATTCAACTGACCATTGGGGGAAAAGAGATGGTCAGGCTCAAAAATACTGATTGTTGATAATAAAAAAAATAGTCTATAGGTTTTAACACAAGGTTTATTTGAAAATTTAGTCTAAAACCAGGCCCCTCCTTTCCCCACCTCCAATGATTCTAAACAAGATTTGAATCTCAACTTCACTGTCACCGAAAAATATCATATCTTCCTACATTTTAGTTTTCTATAATATTATTTCCAGATATTTAAAATATGTTTTAGTCTGTATTAAAAATATATTTACTAGAGTAACCTCCTATAGATAATTTGATACTCATTTATGATGATGATACACCCTTGCTTAAAAAAAAAAAATTAGAATGCCAACAATATTAGCTTCCGCCGGGGTCATTCAATCTAGGGGTTTATTTTCCCCAATCTATCTTTCATAATTGATCACTTGTAATGAATGTTTAAGAAGTCAATTTTTGTTAACTTCCTCGACACCCTTAAAGATCCTGTAACTTGTAAGAATAAAAATTGAAACTTACCGTGTACTTACAACGAGAGAAAACAAAAGAACACCAAATATTGATGTATGTATTATCACATTTTTATAAAATCATGAGGTTACTCTATTTTATTTTATCAACTAGTTCCTTATAACCTCAATTACCTCTAAATAACTAATTTAACCATTTTTAAATTTTGCAGTCCATAAAAAAGGTTTTAAAAACATGTGCTTTAAGAAAATGGGGTGCCTTAAAAAAGTGAGGGCTTATGGCATATAAATTTTTAAAGTTGGCCCCTAGGGGAACCAACACAAAATTAACTATGGCAATATACATTTTTTGTTGATAGATTATTTGATCATAATCTAAAACAAGGGTGTTTTAAGGACTTAATCTATAGGTAGGATTAAAACCTCTCACAATTAATTCAAATGAGATTTAAACTTTGACCTCACTGTTAGCGAAAAAAGTAAAATGTATTTTAGTTTTTTTTGTCATCATTAAACAATAAATTATGTATACTAAAGAAGATAACATACTTTAAATAATTTGATAATAATTGCCTTATTTGGCCAAAAGTATTTGATTCGATTCCTTGCACGTTCGATAAAATTGGGATTTTCTTCTTGCAGTGACAATTTGACATCTGGGGGTCTTGTTGTGACTGCTATGGAGTAAGATAGTTTGCATTTCATACACTGATATCTAATTAGTCACATTATAATAAGTTGAAAAAGCTTATGTAAGAAATAATACAAAATGCCTTCAATTAGTTTTTATTTTCATAAAGAGGAAATTCCCTAACTACAATGATTCACTTAACCCAGACAAGCTTATCTTAGTCACTGTGCCACTGAATACCTGAGTTAACTCCCTCCTTCCACTTTCCTAGCAGCGAATAAGCAAGAGGGTAGCATTAGAGGGTGAAACTAAATCTAGAGAGAGAAGGCTGTATGCTAGACATCACACCTGTTACTTATTGCAGATTAGTAGGAACAAGGACCTAAGTATACATTTCTTAGTATGCGATAAACATCTAAAGGCAGAACAAATACACCCTTCCTCTAAAGAAAACTCAATCCTAATGACAATAATATTACCTTCCATCGGGGTAATTCGGTCTTGGAGAGGTTGGAGGGGAGGTCCCCACTCTATTATAATTGATCACTTGCAATTGAATTTTTAGTAAGTCTATTTTTTCAACCACTGGAACACCCTTAGATGACATTCTCAAGTTAGAAAGCATTAAATGAAAACTTGTTGCTGTTTTATTATGATTCTATAAATTCATCTTTTCCTCTATTAATAACTTACAAGCTCAGCCTTTAGTTTAGTCTATATTGTGGGAGAGACAGTGCTACTATTATCTTTCTGAGTTGGATTTCTATCATAAATGAACCAAATTTAGAGAGGTATTTAAGGAACACCCTAATCACTATATTCTTACATAACTAATTTTGGAACTTTTCCTAAATAATTACTTATTTTCTTCCTGTTCATTATTTCACCGTAATCTCATGTACTGTAATATTTTCTATTCTGTATTAATGATTTATTATTTTGTAATTTATGTGCTCAATGTATATTTTTAATGCTAGTCTGCTATATATCTTTGAAATGTTAGCAAGCATTTTATGAAATTAAATTAAAATAATATTCAATCTTATTCATTATCATTCTTTGTAATTTAGTTTCTAATTGAAGCTAATTTTAAGGCTTATTTTATCTAGGCCTATATTTGTATTCCTAAGTATCTTTTCAGCTACAGGTATTAGGATTGTTTGAAAATAAAAATAAATAACAATCATTATTAATATAGATATGCTCTATATGTCATTCATATTCATCTTAATAGCTTCAATTTGACTTTGGGCTATGTATGCCCAATTTAAAATATCAAACAAATTATTACAAACATTGCCCCATTATTTGTGAACAGGATAATACATCATTTTACAAATATACCTAAATAGTTTAAATAAACAATATTTGAGGATGGTTTTTATTCAGTAATACTGGTACAGTATATTGCCATTACTGTGTTTTATTTGATCAATATAGCTATTTTTTATTCAATATTTGGCATTTTCCCTCATAAGGTTTCCCGGCTCTCTATAGGGTCAGAGTCCCAAGTTTGAAAACCATTCAATAGCCACCTTCAATAAAGTTTGTCAAACTTCTAGTTTATTGTAAAGTGGCTATAACACCGTTGCTATTTACTTATGTTTCAGGTGAAAAGGGCTTACTCTAAATAAAATATGAGACATGTTGTAATCTCTTGGCAAGCCAAACTCTTCAAACTTTTTTTTTTAACTTTTCTTTGTTGTTTGTTTTTTTAATCTTTGTTTTGATATGACTAGTAAGAGGAAGGAAAGTAGGGGAATATTAAGGGCTATAGGAAGGATAGAATCTATGTTAATCCCCAAAAACAACACAATGGTCAAGTTTGTGGTTTGGTATTGAAATGTCAATGCAGGCAGGATGAAGCAACTGACTTGAATTCTAATTTTAGGACAGTGGACAAATTATAGCATACCGTTTCATGACAGGCTTATTGTATGTGTTACAGGTTTAGACAATGCTGTTTTGGTATATATTCATTCGTTCTTGAATAATGAAGTAAATGGTCAACAGCTTCTCAATCTTCGACCGGATGATTTGAATCATCTTGGTGTTCACAAGTTGGGACATCAAGAGCTCATTCTTGAAGCTGTTGAACATCTGAGGAATTTCGTAAGTCACCTGCATATTTCTTTTCCTTATTTGGATATCACTGCACTTGTTTTATAGCTAAAGAACTAAAGTTAGCCTCTACCTTTATCTCCACACTAAAACTAACTATGATTAGAAATGAGCTTCACGTTATTGGTCAGAACCTCTTTTTTTTATCTTTGTGAAAAAATCTGCTAAATTAACAACCTAGTTTGATTCACCTTCCAATTTTACTCCTTCCCTCGTTCACAGTCACAGATATAATATAGCTTTATCATAGGTGATGTAGCATTTTAAGGTGTTAGAATCACTTTGAACCCGATTTGCTTGTAACACAACATCATTGATGTTAACAAATTTAATAATATTTTAGTCTTGGTTAGCACATTCAAAAGTTTAATTACTTGGTTTTTAATCATTGTTTTATTTTCACAGTTATGACAAAATGCCAATAATAAATATAAAATACATATGTTTTACTTGAATACACAACTTCCCTTTATGGGGTCTTGTGGCAAAGGGAATTTAAAATATGTGTGCGAACCTCAAATAAACATGTGAAGTATATGAGTACAGGTAGAACTAACATCCTCTCTATGAAGAAATTTCTCACAAAGTGTCTAAAGACCAATTATTGTTTACTGTACATTACTCTGGCAAATTTGTACATAAACGGTTATTAAATATAAATTAAATTGTAACTCAACCAGTCTCATTATAGGCCTACTTGTTCAATATGCGATCCACCAGTTTCTTAAAATCCTCTTAACACAATAACCTCAGAAGTATCAATGCTATTTGGAGATTGAATAACCTGATGAAGAATGTAATCTCACTCAGTAAAGTGGAATTAGCCAAAATTGAATGGTTCATAAATAGTTTCAGCTCATAGAACTACTTCAAAAGTATATATGAAGTACCAGATTGACCACATGGGTCACATATTGGACTCTGACCCGGGAAGTTAGAGTCCCATTCCAACAGGCTCTACTGCTTTTCCCCTAAAGCTATACTGGGATGTTTCTTTTTCTGATAGTCAGTATGGTATGGCAGTAGAGTTTGAACCTTCTGGCCAATATCCTTTAATATTTGTTATGACACGTATGAAGCAGAGAAGTGTCATTGAATTCTTCCATGTTTAAGAAATTGCACCCATTGACATTAATCGATACTTGCCGAACATCTACAGGGACCAAATATTGAATGCGATCACAGTGAGGTGGCAACAAGGCTGTGAGAAACAGGCCATGTTCTCGGCTGCCCTGAACAGTGGTCAACCAATGAAATAAATAGCTCCTCGATCAGCCCATCTGCACAAATTAGCGAGTTATGACCATGGAACTAACCATATACAGATCTGAATGTCAGCTTCAATGCTATAGAAATAATGTTGGAAACTTTGGCATATCACAAAGCTTGTGCCAGATGGGTTCCACAAATGCTCACATAGGAACAGAAAGATCACCAAATGCAGGTCTGTCAGGATGAACCACTACAACACTGAAAGTGACAGTTTCCTGGGCCACATCATCACCATTGATGAGACGTGGTGTCACTACAATAATCCGGGGTCAAAACTAAAGTCCACAGAGTGGTGACATGCGCATTCCCCTTCAAAGAAAAAGTTCTAAGATGCTAACATCGGCTGTGATGCACTATTTTGAGATAGGAAAGGCGTTATCCTCCTAGATTTTTGGAACCTGGACAAACCATACACTTTCAGCACTACATGGCTATGCTGACTAAGTTGAAGGCCCAAATTTACAGTCAGGCCATAGAAACAGACTTCATTTTGCCTGCAGCACGATAACCCTGGGCCCCATAACAGTTTGAAGACCATGGACCATGTTGCAACTTTTGGCTGGACTGCCCTACCACACCTACCCTATCGTACAGATTTGGTGCCTTACTTTTATCTGCTTGGGCCAATAAAAGATGGATTATGTGAATAACATTTTCTCAACAACGGAGAGAATGTGCTAACACTGTGGTCAGGGCAGAGTCCTCCACCAAAGATTCAAAGATGCTACAGACTTTCAAGCCCCTTGTTTGCCGCAAGCTCCCGGTCTCTTCTAACAACTTCATCCAGAGGCCCGCAACATAAATCTGTGTCATTTCCAGATTGGTTCCTTACAAAAGATTTTAACAATGCCACATAGCACACACCACCGGACTGAGGACCCAGGAACAACCAATAACAATGATAGTGGCAACCAAGAACCCAGCCTCCATAACATGATGGTATTACTCAAGACTATGCAGGACACCATGGAAGCAATCCATCATCAGGTGCAGTGACTGGCCGCTCGCCCAGTTCTTTTCGGCCCAGTCTTGCCAACACCAGGCCTGCTGATTGCATTTTAGTTAGAATTCAGCCTATGATTCCTAGACAATCATTCTTCCTGGGTCCACTTCTGGCACATTCCGCACTGGAAGCTTGGGCTTATAAGTACTTCTGTACCTTATTAATTTGATATATATTGCCCTCACCAGAGGTTGGCCAACAGTGATTGGGGCACCTTGTAATATGATGGAGAACTTGGCCATTTATCAGCCGGGATTTATCCCTCTACTATGGGCTTCTGTAATGCAGATCATCTGTTGTGACCAACCAACCATGCAGTACTTGCCGCCAAAAGGAAGGTGTATGTCAAGTGTAAGTGAGGCAACACAACTAAACATGGACGAGGCTGCATCTAGTCAGACACTGCCCACATCTGTTCTTATGACTATTTATTAATTATTATACCTTTATTTTATATTTCTAATAAATAATTGGCTTAGGCCATCCTCCCTTCTCACCACTGGTTGTCCTCCCGAACCTTCCCAACAGGCTGTCCACCACTGTGGCGAGTATATAAGCGTGGGCGAATGGGGCCGAGGAGCTAATTCAGTTCCGGAAAGGGAACCTGTGGAAATAAATACTAGGAATTTGTTTTTGGAGTGCCCCTATTTTTTATTTAGTTGGAATGAAAAAAAAAACTTTCTGTGTATTCTACTTTGTTTTAAAATAATCTTGGTAAATAATAATTTTGATAAAATGGGCTTACACGTAAAAGTTATTGTTTACATCTAGATAAATTGTTGGTACAAACTAAATTTTGTATGTATATATGTATAGTAGCTATTTTACTTGGTGCTAGGTATAATATTATTGCAACAACCAATCCCAAGGCTTGTATTATTACTCTCTTATTTGCTTTGATGAAGATTTTGTATCTTTTTACAAAATATTGTTTGACAAGGTTGAAATGTATTTGTCTAAACCATTTTTAATTCTGTTAGTAAACTCTTTAAATATACACTTTTGTATAGTTATTTTACCTTATAATATATAGAGAAGTAAAGAAACCATTTTATGATTGAAGGAAACTTTTTTCCTTAAAAGTGCTTCAGATTTCATATTGTGGTAAAGCTGTGAAAGAACTTCCTTTACTTGATTGAAAAGTTGGTCTCATGGTATGGTGGTAGCCAATTGGGCAAAGTGGCTGCATTCACATTGAAATTGTTCTCGTTTGAAGGGAAGTTAGGGACACATCCTGGTCGGCGGTTGGTGGGGGCTTCCTCATATTATAAACTATGTCTACAGGTCAGATTACCTTTGAGTGAATTTAACTTGATTGTTCAGTGTGTGTTTGCTTGAAGTAAAGTTAAGAGACTCTCTCGTGAGACTCGGAACAGTCAACACCTCCTGGCGAGGGAAGGTTAATCGGCCACCCCACCTCTATCCAGCCCAAAGCACACATCACGCGAGATTAGTGTATTTGATTTATCGGTAAAATAAAACTTATATTTAACTTCACGCCGACGTTTTACTGATTACTACCAAACGAAATCCATGGAAAGGGATGAGGATAGCGCAATGGTAGCAGAGCAATGGCAACAGAGCATAGTTGACCAACAACACCATATAGAAGCAGGAGTTAAAGCGACACAACAACAATATTACTACACATAGATAATATCCAATTCATGCAAACAAGACACAACCAGCCAGTCGACAATAGTGAACCGGGCCTAATCAACAACAAGGCAATCCCAGAAAGTTAACTGGGCCCATTTGACGACATCTCACCAACTTTGATGGCAGCACGATTTAATATCGCTATAATCATTTGCAGCAATACAGTCCAAAACAAGACTACGGAGCCAGTACGATCAAACTTGGCGGTACCTAGAACCATCCCAGGGGGCCATTGAGACCGCAAGTAACCATCTCAGCCCACAACTCAACAAGGATTGGGATTGGAATGGTTCACCCGAGGGTTTGAGAAACTCCGCCGGACAGGGGACTCCAATGCTGGAGTCACGAATGGATCAACAATGGGGGAGGCCTGTGGAATCTACAAGTCAGCGACAACATTTGACAGCTAATTGCAAAAAACCCAGATTTGACAACAATCATATTGGGTAAAGAGAGTTGTGTTGTGTTGTGTTAGCACAAAGCGGTTATTTTCAATTTCGGGGAAAGGAGGTAGATGGGCGCAACCCATCTCATTTAATTTTTTGCAAAGAAAATATGTAAAGAGTACAGTCTTTTTTCTTAGATAGTTAAAAACACTATGAAGTCACATAATGTTAAGCGAGAAAGCAAGTGAATAAACTATACGTCAAAAGTGTCAGGTTGTGTAATAACTAACTCAAACTCACCAGGAATATATTTGATAAACTAAAGTGCAATATATATATGTATAAATGGGTACTCTAAGAAATAAAAAAAATATTAAATAAGGACAGGTCTAAAACAATTTGTGTTACTAATGTATTCAAAAGTCAATAACAGGTATTAATCTATGTGCCACAGAATACTCGCAACTGATTACTAAAGTTTATGGGGACTAAAGCCAATGGTTGTTAACAAATACATTTTCGAGTTAATAATGAATATTTATTGGGTTAGATAAGGGGTATGCAAACTAACTCCGAAACCACTCACCATTAGGAAATATGAAACGTAAACAATGTCCGACGAAGAGTATAAGCTTCATTTGACGCTGTTTTTGATGTCGGGTGTTCATTGTCTATTTATTACTAATCTTGAAAATAGAAAACCTCTTCTTTTGGGTACAGTCAATGCCGGTTACTGCTAGAGCAATTGTAGTATTCAAAGGATAGAAGTGGGTGCCAATTAAAGATACAAAGTTAATTATTGTACTAAGGAAGGAGATGAATGCAAACCAGGAAAACAATAGTACAGTACAATTTGTAACACTATTGAATTAAATCGAGCCGCGTCGGGCGTCGATTGAAACCTTATGGATTATTTCCCAGATATAATAATGCTGTGACGATGTTTAGGTTGTCTATAGCTCCGTGGTCGAGCGCCTATCATCACTGTACGGAAAAGATACCGTTTAACCAGCTGTCTATAGCTCCGTGGTCGAGCACAAATTAAATCGGTATAGTTAATTAAAGAAAGAGAACGGCTCTTGATTCACACACGGTTTATTTAAATGACATCTGCTAATTACTTATACATGCTCCAATTAAATGCTTTATATCGATGCACACTTGTGATATTAATGAAAGTTATTTTATACTGTGATTGCCAGTGTGTGGCTCTGACTGACTTGTGCGTGTCTGTGTCTGGAGACTGTGGGCAGGTGCTTAAACATACGCACAATGGCTTATATATGACATACCCCTTGCATTTTTCTCCCCTAATCAACAGTGTAAAAACCAACTAATAGAAAGAGTCCTGGTGACAGGTGTTGTGAAGGCTAGCTTCCTATTGGTACAGGGAATTGGCGTTTTTTGCCAAGTACTGCGAAGTTGTTCCTTTTAACTGGAAATAGCGCAGTTGCTATTTTAACAGGAAATATGGTATAAAATATATTTTAGTGGTGAAATCCTTTTCCCATTATTTCTAAAATGCGCGCGTTTCTTCAAGGATGAATCTTAAAAGGATACTCTACATATGTTACTTTAAAGAAAAATTACCTTCATCCATGACTTTTTATATATTTTAAATTGATCCTAGCCAATATCATTACAAATTGAATAGTAGGGCATGCTTTAACAAAATTATAAGTACTAATATTCATCATGGGTTTAGACCCACATAGGTTGTTTAAAGACGAACTTCAATACGAAGTTAATATTCGGGTAGAAGCCCCTTTAGATACAGTTGAGGAGTTACGTAGCCAACTCATTCAGCTATTAGATAAGGGAATAGATACTAATTCCTCGAGAGTGAAAGGCTCCTTAATTCCGCCGCTATCTGAAGAAGTTCCGATTGTAGAACTCAAGTTAAATAACTTACAGAAAGACATAACCGATAAGACAGAGTTCACCCCTAGTCAATTAAAGAAATAACACCTCGTTATTACATCTTTCATCAAGGCTAGAAAGGGTGACCATAGATGAAGCAAGATTAATAGAAGTCAAAGAGACATGTTTAAAACTATGTGAGCGACTTAGAACAAGAGTAGAAGGAAAGTCAGTTAAGATACATGATAGAGAACCCACGCTGGCAGTAATAGAAGAAGAGCTACCAGGACGTCCCGAAGGTGAATCCCTTGTTTTAAAGGAAAAGTCAACAAGCATCAAAGATACCCCTAATATTAGCGGAATAACTATAACTGACCCCATTCAAACGGCATCACCAAATTTTGTTAAAACAAGACTTTTAACCATTTTTAGTATAGTGAGAAAATGGGGGGTACATTTTGGGGAGGAGTCGAACCCAGTGGATTGTTTAGAAAGGTTAAACGAACTTAAAATCGTTTACCATTTAACAGATATAGAGTTATTGCAAGCACAGCCCGAAATTTTTCAAGGACGTAGATTATGGTGGTTAAGAAACAGTCAACGTAACTGGAGCAATTGGGAACAATTTTCGAATTCCTTCAAAGTTAGATTTTTTTAAACTAACTATCAAGAGTTAATAGAAGAGGACATTCAGGGTCGGATACAAAAACCTGCGGAATCAATAGAGGAGTACGTAACTAAATTACAAACGCTTATTAGAAAGCACGGGTGTTTCAAGCAAGAACAGGAACTGAGCCGTATCTTTCGTAACTTAAGACCTGATATTAAAATAAATTTAACTAGCACCAAAATACAGTCCATCCGTAAGCTAGTGAAAGAACCCGTGCAGTTTGAGCTGGCCCAACAAGAGATTAGAAATTACGAAATAAATTTTGGGAACAAAAAAAAAACTTAGAAGTAATCAACAAGGGAACGACAGTTACAACTTATATGTTAACCAGGGAAGCCGACAAGACATATGAGTAGGGGCCTTTTTACGAAGGGCCAGAAGGGAAACTTCTTCCTTCGACTCAAAAATTAACTACAATAGATGAAGAGGAAACAACCCCTCATCAATCACACAAAAATATTTTATTTGTTTCGCAACTACACATTTAATCCGTGACTGCCCTAATAGAAACACGAAGGGTAAGGAGCCGGGAAAGAGGCCACATTTTTAAGAAGGCGATGTCCAAACAACCAACCCATGCCGAAAATCCAACCCTTGAATCTTGACCACGGAGCCACTCTAAAGGGGGTGACTATAAAAGTATGTCAAAAAAACATGATTGCTCTTCTCGATACAGGCTCAGTTAACAATATTATGTCTAAAGAGTTCTATGAGAGCCTAGGAAAAAAACTTAAAGGGCCGACACCATGTGACGAACTATGTGTCATGGCGGACACTAGAACACTAAATGTAAAACAAAGGTTGAAAATAAGCGTCAAAATAGGAAGATGGACGTGGCCTACTTGGTTTCTGGTTGTGTCATCCTTAGTGACACCAGTTATATTAGGGTATGACTTTAATAGTCGCACTGGTATGAAAATTGATTTTCCTAACAATAATGTGAGTTTTGAATTCAATAACAAATTTAAGTTTAAATTAGTACCCATACCTATCCGAGGAGAAGTAACTATACGATCTGATGAAGAAAGGTGTTGTCAGACCCTCTAAAAGTCCTTATGCGTCCCCAGCTTTTCTTTTAATGAAGGGAAACAAGGAAAATTGAATGGTCATAGATTATAGAAAAATTGAACACCAAAGTGAAATTTGAAACGACGCCTTTACCGACTATTGAAATGGTCTTTCAATACCTGGGCAAGGCCAAGGTATATACGGTGGTGGATCTAAATAAAGCCTACTGCCAACTTCCTCTATCAGAGTCATCCAAGCCATACACGGCGTTTGTTACGCCCGTGGGACTGTTTGAATTTAATTTCCTTCCCTTTGGTATGTGTAATGGGGCTCAATCGCTTAGTAGATTGATGAATAACATATTCGGGGACATTCAGTTCAAGTACGTGTTTACGTATTTAGACGACTTAGTAATTTATTCTGAAAATTACCCAGAACATGAAAAACATCTGAGAGAAGTGTTCAAAAGATTAAGAGAAGCCGGACTTACGGTTAATACAAATAAATTAAGAGTAGCAGTAGCGGAAATAGAGTATCTGGGCCACATAATTTCCCATAAAGGTGTGATGGTGAACCCCGAATGTACACGAGCAATGCGCGAGTTTCCCATGCCCAACACTACAAGGAAACTCGCCCGATTTTTAGGCATGATCAATTTTTATGGAAGATTCATACCTAATCTTGCATCGGTAGCCTTCCCACTTTACCAAATAAAGAAAAATAAAGGGGTATTTAAGTGGAGCCTGCTAGTCGAAGCGTTCAAAAAGTTAAAATTTAAACTTTCCCACCCTCCTTTATTGAAAATGGTGGATTTTAAGAAGCCATTTATTCTACAAACAGACGCGTAATCTTCAGGTCTAGGAGCCGTGTTGAGCCAACGCAGTGAAGGGGAATTACAACCAGTAGCCTACGTCAGCCGCACGTTACACACCCACAAAAAGAATTACTCTACATTCAAACTGGAGGCGTTAGCAATCATTTTCGGTGTAAACAAGTTCAGACAGTATTTAGAGCATAAAGAGTTTGAACTTCAAACTGACAACTCTGCCGTGTCTTGGCTATTAAATCATCCAAGACAAATAGGAAAAATAGCGCGCTGGATAGCCCAACTACAAGTATTGAAGTACTCGCTAACTCATATCCCAGGAAAAGAAAACCTGGTCGTGGACACGTTATCATGTATGTTTGACGAACAAGGAAAAGAGCCCGGATCGACGCTGGCAGCCGAAGAACAAGACAACCTTAGGCAGATGCCACCACCGGAAGAGCAAGCACTAATAGTTGTGCTGGCTGGGCTGCCAGAACTGTTCTTACCCATCAAGATGACTCAACAGAACAATCCCAAAATACAAGAAATTATAAACGATATAATCCAGGGTGAGGTTAGACAAAACTACAAAATCAAAGTTGATATATTGTTACATAAACCATCTAGAAAGTCCGGTTGGAAAGTATGCGTGCCCATCTCTCACACCCAAGTACACTTTGAGTATTTCCACGTGTCACCATTAGGGGTCCATCTAGGAGGAACTAGAAGAGTGGCAAAGGTCAAGAAACATTTTTTTTTTTGGCCGGGCATGGAACGGGACGTACGTAACCGAGTTTGAGCATGTGCGGTTTGTTCGCGTTCTAAACCTGCCCAGAATCGTAGGTACGGATTTTTATCCTCGGACATTGCACAATTTCCTATGAAGAGGTTGCACTTTGACCTTTTTGATCCCTTGCCGAGATCCAGTGATGGTAATGTTATTTTACTGACTGTATTAGACGCCTTCTCCAAATTTGTTTGGCTTATCCCCTTGAGGGCCTCCACATCCTCGGCGGTGGTCAAAGACCTGAATAGAGAAGTTTTTAAGAACTTCGGTTTCCCCTGCTCCATTGTGTCCGACAATGGAAGCCAGTTTTCCTCTCAGTTATTCAAAGATATGTGCTTTTCCAACGGTATTAGACATTTTACCACTAGTCCATAATATACAAATCCGAACTATGTCAAACGTACCTTAAAGCCGCTCTTTAAGCCTATCATCATCAATTTCATAAGAAATGGGACACCACGCTACTTTGGCTACAATTGGCGTTCAACTCCGTAACCCACACCAGTCACAAATCTACTCCCGCTGAATTGCTATTAGGCTACGAACAGCTGTTACCCATTAATTTACGCTGGGAGCTATATCCAGGGTTTTTGGAGGAAGAACCACCTAAAAGAATACAGGAAAAATGGGAAGTCGCGTTCCGAGAGTTGAAAAGGTCGCCCAAAGATACGATGCTCAGAGAGCACCAGTACCATATAAGATAAGTGACAGGGTCATGTACGAGCTGCACACCCTGAGTAAAGCGCCGGAAGGAATAATGGCTAAGTTAAACTACATATGGTCAAAACTGATGGTAATTAGTCAAATTTTGACCCCAGTGACGGTGCTACTAATTGACCCTCTTACCAAATTACCAAGTCGCAGGGCCCACGTCTCACAATTGAAGCACTATGCGCAGTGAAGGGTCCATCCGAGAGGAAAAGTTTGGTTTCCTGCTCACCAATAGTCATATTTTATTTATTATTGCAAGCCCCCTTGTTCTAATAGAGTTGGTGACACCGACGACACGTCAGGGGTGGGGGTTCCTTTTTTTTTTTCTGACTCTCGGGTTGGTGGGTCTTTTCACGGTGATAGGTTTTTACGTTTTTGTGTACTTCTTGTTAGGGCGCTGATTGACCTTGACTGAATCCTTAAGGAGAGAGGTGGGTGGTCCGTTCTAAAAGGCACACGTAGGATGGATTGTATGGTGCTATGCTAAGGGACACTTTAAGTACCTGATGACTCCAAGTATTTATTTAATTTGATACATGAATTTTTTTATATATAGGTACAAATATGTGACATATATATAATAAGTTCTAGGGAAAAAAAAATTATAAGAAAAGAAGACTCTATGGAATGGAACAGTTAAAAATGGTAAGCTTTTTAAAAGTGACATAGTGCTGTGATTTCACTTTGCTAATAGTCTAAATGTTTTGTATACTTAAGACGACCGGCCGGTCTAGGTATTCCTTGCATTTATATAATCCGTTTGTTTATTTTGTATTTATTAGGTTAAGTATTAGTTTGTAATTTATTTAGTGATTATTTAGATGCTTTTGTACTGTACAATCATTTATAATTCTTATGTTAAGGGGGGGAGGGTTTGATGTGTGCTTTTAGTGGCGGGCTTAGAAAACTGGAGCGCTAGCGTACGTGATTGTTCAGAGTGTGTTTGCTTGAAGTAAAGTTAAGATACTCTCTCGTGAGACTCGGAACAGTCAACACCTCCTGGCGAGGTTAGGCTAGTCGATCACCCCACCTCTATCCAACCCAAAGCACACATCACGCGAGATTAGTGTATTTGATTTATCTGTGAAATAAAACTTATATTTAACTTCACGCCGACGTTTTACTGATTACTACCAAACGAAATCCATGGAAAAGGACGAGGACAGCGCATTGACTGGCCCGGGAGGTTGGGCATTCAATTTAATACGCTATTGAATGCCTTTGGTGTGTTAATCCACCAAAGAAATCCTGCATTATCTTTTCAAAATAATACTAAAACATTTTATTTTAGTTACCATTCTTATCTTTACTCTTTTAGATTGAAGTTAGTAACCTTTGTGTAAAATATACACAATTATACCCTATTGCTATACATATTGTGTTTTTCTTACTAGCATCTATATATATATACATATCATATTATGTGTTTCTCTTGCTTGTAATGAATGATCTTAACACACATATTTAAATAAGTTTGTTAGCAATCATTCTATGATTTAAATATATGTATTTAGCTGTGTAGATATTTTATTAAGTTTTTATTTTTATTTGTACATTCTACATGGGCTGTTAATGAATAATTACTTAAACTCGTGATAATGCATTATTATGAAAAGATGATGGAAAATTCACTGTAAAAATTATATTTGAAAACTATCTTTAGTGGGAATCAAAGCTTGACTCCCTGTCGATTGAACCTAATTTCAATAATAATATAATACCAGTGGTTCATAAACTTTTAAATGTCGTGGACCCCTATTTTTTGGTATAATGATGCCTAAAAGATAGTCCCAGAATCTGATGAATTGAAGAGTAAAAAGTTTGTTAACATAATGGATGAAATAATGCTTCACTTATTTTTATATAAATAGCCACACATTTGGTTGTAACATTTTATGGTAGAATTATTAAGAAACTATTTTGAAATTCAAACATTAGGAAGAGTTACTTTGTTATTATACATGTAAAGATAATTAAATCAATTGTTGACATTTGTAAAACTAATAACATTCAATTAACATTTGATTATTAGTCCTCATTTCTAAAAATGGAATGTATTGTGTTTGTGTTTTAAAAATATCAGTCAAGTTTGGTTTAATGTTTACCACCATCAATCTCAAATCTTATTTTACATTAAGGCAATTTCTTTTGATCGTTTTATGACATAGAGCTCATAAAAGCCTTACACAAATATGTTGTGCAAAAGAACATTCAATTTGTCAGTGCTTTTTCTAAAAATCCCTGGAACTCACCAAACACAAGCGTACAAAAATTAAAATGTGGACATTCTTTAAGACCTTTTCCAAGAACTGTCACACATGATAAGTTCAATTTGTTCTTGTCATGGTTGACCAGTGCAATCCAACTTTGGCACATTCGCATTGTTTTCAACAACCTAATTTTTAATTTGCAGGTTACATGTTAAAGAATGTAAATTGGGGCTGGTGCCTCAGTGAAGAAAACAGGTGATTAAATATTGTTGATTTTTTTCCCAACCCCACTGTGTGGGCTGTGTATTTTATCCTCGCCATGACTGAATTTGACAAACCAACTTGATGAATGAAATTAATATTTAGTGATTCAAATATTGTCAGGTTATTGCATCTTTGTATAGTGCAAGTGTAATTCTCTCTCCAGCACTTCCAATTCTTTATTTTATTGATAGAGGATTGCTAAATGTAATGACAATATCTTCCAGTCCTTAATGTTAGTATATTTATCGTTTGTATTTGTCCTTTACCGAAAAAAGCAAAAGTGGTATCGCTTGGGCAATGAGCATAATTTCTAAACAGTTTTTCAAAACTTTTGAGGACTGCAAATTTTGGTAACTAAATTTAGTTTCCTTTATATCTCCTCGAGATTTTTAAAAAATGAGGGGGTTGTCTCTATCTTTAAGAACAAGGTCAGTAAGAAGCGTGAGAAGATCGATGTCCTACCCGACTATGATCACTATCTTATTCCGATGAGATTATTTTATGGCAGTTTCAATGATCAGATCGTTGGCATAATTTGCAGCAGTAATTGTTTTAAATTCCCTTGTATTTATATATCGCCACTAGTTGATGAGATTGCATAGGCATTTTTTCCTTGTGGCTCATCCAGTGGCATGTTCTTATCGAACACAATTTCAGTACATCTGCGTTTTAAAAGTCGCTGCTGTCGTTCAATGCTTTTTGTATTGTAAGAATTTTCAGCATAGCCGTCGAACATTTCACTCACGCTGTGGTCATAATACACAGATGAAATTAACTCAGGTGATGTTAATGTCTGCAAATGTACCATATTTTGGCCATACCACATGAGGAATCAAGTTGCCTCCATCAACAATAAATTCACATTCATCAACATTAATAAGTCGTCCTGGAATTGAATTGAAAACTTCATACAAAGATGATTTCTTTGTCTCTCTCATCAATCATGTTTCCTCAAATATACAGATAAATAAGTCTGCTACATTTTATTTAAATACTTGAACAGGCTGTAAAAAAATGCAGAGCAATAAAATACAATAAGCCAAATCTGTTAAATTTTTAAACAAAAGCTGAGCCATAGTGCTCAGCTTTTGTTTAAAAAAGTAACAGATTTGTCTATTTATATATTCACACATTATTGTCTATTATCGAATCAGTTAATTGACATAGAACATGTAAATACATAGATATACAAAATAAGCATAAAAATAATTAAATTTGGGGAGCCTACCCCCCCACCAGGTCCTCGACACTAACGATATTGACATATAAAAACACACACATACTTAAGACATGAATATTCACATCAAACATTTACACAAACACACACATGCATAAAACTCTAGTAAAACCAACTCTTGAACCATTACTAGGGTATTCTGATGCAGGTGAACCACTTCCTTACCACATCGACCTTGGTTACAGAATTAATAAATGAAAGTAGAGAACCTCCCCAAGTAAGTTCATAACAGTAACATGAAATTATAAGAAAAGATTAAGTTAAGTTATGGGATAAATGAGCCCAGATAAACAATCAACATGATATATTATAATAGGGCAATTTTATTTTATGCATAAATCATTATTGGCAGTAAATACAAAGAACACATATATAATGAGAAAATCAAATTGAAGTACTTCCTTGAATATTATAGGCTTAATAGACACATTGTTAATAACATTAAAGCAATAGTCATCATACAATAGATATTCAAAAAATGGTAAATAAGTGGGCACTAACCCCACAAATATCAAACAAGCTAGCCCCCCACTATAAACAAGGTCATAAGGATCAAAGAGAGCAACATAGTTTCAATAACTTATAAAGTCCAAATTCAATTTGGATCCCATAAACAGGAAGGGGCCTCTACATAAGTCCATTCCCAACTTAAACAGACAAAAAATACATGCAGACCAAGCTACCACCACTTATTTATTCTTCCTAACCTTAGACCTGAAGTAAACAAACATTCCCCTTTCACAACGTGAAGGACCTACATGATTGGTGGAACACCAGTGCAATATTTTAAACGGGCGTGAACATGTTTAGTCATTACCATAGAAAAGTAGCTCACCACGAATGTTTGTATTTTTTAATGCTTTTAAATTTTTATAACTATTGTATTCTAAAATACTATGCAAGAATCACATAGTGTGTTAATAAATTACTTACAAGAGCGTAAACACCTAATCACTGTCGGATGAAGGTTAAATCCCACTGAGACTGGAGTCAGACTTTTTCTTATCTTCCTCAGTGCTGTCACTGTAATCTCCAGTATTTATAACCATCCGCTCAACAACATTATCTGCTAAGGCATCCAATAGTTCTAACACTTTGTTCAATGTAGAAGGTTCATTTTTATATACATAAAGGAGTGCACTTTGAACGGATAATGGATTTTACTCAATCGTCAACCTTGCCCAATACTGGTATCAAGTTTTTATTTTATTCCCAAGAGTTGTATGTTTACTGGTTTCTTTTTTTTTTCTTGCCCTGAAAAAAATACTACTCTGTGAAATTCCAATAAACTCTGATGTTAATGTCACAATTCTCTTTGTTGAAAACTTTGGAAATCTTTCAGAAAATTTATCAAAAACATTTAGAAACAAAATCTTTTCTACACTTTCCTTATGTTTAACAAAACTCGAGGCTAGCACAGCAAATGCTATAAATAGACGGCACCCAACTTTCACAACCATCACTTAACTCTGCCGAGATAAGTTGTCTACTGACCGTTGCTGACTTTACGTTACCATGTTATAAGGACTGTACCATGAGGTCCCTCAACGTTGATTTATGAGTTAGTTGCTATTCGAATAGATCTTGCAAAGCTTAAAGTATAATTTCTAAATCAAATGAAGGGATAGCTTTAGCTATTATTTTTTCTAATTTTATTTTAAACAAGTTTAATACAAAACATAGGAGGGACTATTAAGGGAAAGGATACCATTTAAATCCGCTTTGGTAGGAGTGGTCTAAAGCACTATGCTCATGCTAGACTAGACTGCCGAAAACAGAGAGATCTAGGTTTGAATCATGGTCGGGTGCACAGGATGGTTTTACCTAAATGGTTTTCCACTCTACCTCCACACAAATGTAGGTGCACTCCCTCTAAATTAAATTTTCCTAATCTCTAACACATTAGAATAATTAGCACATAGGTGTACAACCCAAACCGGTAGTAAGATGTGGTGCAAAAAAAAATCCACTAAAGTCTGTTCAGTAGCAAACCAAAGCATAGACTTGCAACGTGCCTTTGTTTGCATCATGTCTCAGCTTAGTATGAACCAATAATAGGCCCGGACTGTATATATCCCCACATTGACCACTTAGGCATAATAAACAAACAAACCCACATAAAACAAACTATATAGTTTGTTTTATACTAAAGGGTGACATTCAAGGCCATGTTCTCTGCCTATACAATTTACAAATGTCAGTAGCACTATGTCACCTTTCATAATTAGAAACCAGGAATGGATTATGTTAAATATTAATTATGAATACCCTAATCTATAGTTATTTACATTAGAGCAATATATACTGCAGGGGCAAGAAGCCCTCTCCTACATAAGATTAGTTGTAAAATACAACTATTAAATGACTCTCATCCTCGTAGGGGACATCTTTATTATTTTTATTCATCAATTTTATTTTGAATTTCAAGTTTTACATTGAATTTTAAAATGGAAAAGAAAATTTATTGTAAAGATATTTGTTATTTTAAATAAAAACACAATGGAAGGATTTATATTTATATATATTTTTCACATAATGTTGTCTTAATGTTTAATATTTAAAACAACTCTTAAGACAACCCTTCCCCTCCCTCTTTACTACCACTTTTATTTGAAAGTATTATTTCAAAACATGATCACCAACTGCCAAAACTAGCAATAGGCCTATCTGTTGGTAAATATAGCATCTACAAGACTCCCCACACCCATTACTCTCCATTCTATTAGCTGAAAAATAGCTCTACTATATCACATACCTATGATGTGATCACACTGGGCAGTGCCGAGGGGTCCATTCTGGAAGGCTGCACTATTGTTCGTTATGTGCCATATTGACCGTTTAAATTTTTATTCCTGTGGGTGGGTAGGGCTGGTAGAGTCAATGCATTTTTCTCAGGTTCCTACAATGCTCTTAATAAGGCCCTAAATTGTGGATGCCATTTAATAACTATTTGGTGTCAAAAATACTGTTTAGAAACTGTTGAGAAAATTATTTTGGTGTCAAAAATACTATTTAGAAACTGTTGAGAAAATTATTGTTATGTCAAAAATATTATTTAGAAATGGTTGAAAAAATTATCGTTTGATGTATGGTAACATGTTATATTTAGTGAGAAGTATAAAATCTATTTATAATATGTTTAATTTTTCTTTTTCTTTCAAAATGTTTTGAAGATGTGAAGGTTATTGAGGGTGTCAAATAGAAGAAGATTTGACCTTCAACTTCACTTTTTTAAGACTTTGAACACCTCAACTCTGATTTATATCTCTTTACAGTAGAACCTCATTATAACAGACTGATAGGGACTGATGCTTGTCTGTTTTAATCAAAGTCCAGTTTATAACAAATAATTCTTATAGGTGTGTAATGCAGCAGGGTGTACATCAAAGAAAGTACGGTAGTTAGCTAATAAAAAGTGTTTATATATATATATATATATATATATATATATATATATATATATATATATATATATATATATATATATAATAAAAAACAGACTTCAATATAGGTTGAATTGAAAATATGTGGATGTATACACTGCATTAATCTTTAGAACAAGAAGGTTCTGGTATATGTTTATTGCTTACATTCATTGGTTTGAAAATATAATTTACATTCTGATGGGTTTGTTTGTTACTTATTTCTTCATTTAATAACTGATGAAGGTGCCGTAAGTGTTCATAATATGCACACACATTTTCATTTCCCGAATGTTAAACATATCTAAAACAAAATTTAATTGCTATTTCACTTCACTCACCTTAATTGTAGGCTGAGTAGTGTCTCCGACCTCTTTTTCTTCGTCCTCCAAAGATTCTGCTTCTTCAAATACACTGGTGACAATTTCTTCTTCAGTCAAATTCTGAAAGCCAGGGTCATCTTCGTCTGCTTCAAGCCAGGCCTCCACATCATCCAACGAAACTGATTCCTCTCCTCTCTGCAGAGGTCACGGTAGTCTTCTGCCTCACAATTTTTACCTACTTTTGGAGTTATTTCTACATTATCCAATAGCTTTTTACATTCCCTTGCCAAAGTCGTTTGTTTGATTTCTTTCACAGCATCAGCAAAGTTGTAAATTATCGATTGAATGTTGTATCCCTTCAAATTTTAAAAGAGTGTGTTGTCCCTCCTGTCTTCTTCAACCTCTAGGACTTCACTAAGAAATTTCCTTTTATACAGCCGCTTTGTGGTGTAGATCACACCTTTGTCCATGGGCTGGAACATGGATGTTGTGTTGGGTGGCAGGAACATACACTTGATCTTTTTATATTTACTGCAGAGTTTGTTCTCATCAGGGTGTGTTGATGGTGCATTATCTAAGAGAACCAGGGCCTTTGCTTCATCATATGTACTTTTTAAATGTTTAATCTGGTGTTTTTTTAATCGATCTGTACTGTTGCTGCGGCACAACATATCTACAAACCCCCCGCCACCATTGTTCATTGCATAAACTTACCCTATTCATTCAGACGGTGTGTGCCCGTTCAACTCATAACACCAGACCACGTCACAACTACCAAGTGGTCAACTAGAATGGAACTGGGTGCCACGATGTTACACTATCCCCCCCCCCCCGCCCCCCTCCTAGACACTGTGCTCTGAGTGTAAACTGCGCAGTACAGCAACTAAGGGGAAGAAAGGAATGTGTAGTTTCCTCTATATTCCCTTACCATGAAACTACAAACTATAGACGTATGGTGTATTCATCAGTGAGATTGGTGCTTGTAATTCGCTACTGATGATCACATAGTGAACGTTGTATCATTTGATTCCTCCTCGCCCTATTTCTCCGCTGAGAAAATGTGGCATATAAGCCACTACTCGAGTGTGATATGTACTCTTTGATTTTGGACAATTATAGGAACTTACGAATAAATGTAAGTTGTGGTCATTTTCACAAATATTTTTTTATTTAAACTAATGGTTGGATCTAAAACTTTGATTGTTACTAATTTTGAGACAATGTTTTTTTTTTTTTTTTTTTTTACAAAATTGAAATCTAGGAAACTTGGCTTTTGGAATTAATTAATCTTTATCATAAAATGGAGTCCATGAACAGGCTAATGATCATTATTTCATATATATATATATATATATATATATATATATATATATATATATATATATATGTATTGTAAATCTCTAGGCATTTGAGGCATTTAAAACCTTTGCTTGCTTTCAGCAAGTTAGCGCTGAAAGCGCGTCCATGGGGAAACATTTGTTTATTTATTGGTATGTTAGCTTGGCTATACTTAAAATGTGAAATTTTCTTTATACATTATTAAATTGAAGTTTTGTATGTAACTATGATTGGCATCATTCATAATTATTATAAATGTTAGGACTTAGCTGCCTCTCGGGAATTAGGGAAGATGGAAAATTTTGATGGCTATGATTAGTAGAGTATGTATGCTTAGGTGCAGAATTCTATGGTATTTATCCTTATATTTTGATGAACTATAATAGGAGATTATTGTTATTAGTGAGGTGTTCAATTTGAGTTTAGAATGTTAATATGTTTTCGTCCATTTAAGTTACAAAACAAGTCTGGACTTTCCTGCCTCTCGGGTATTGCAAATGATAAGTTAGGTTAATTTTCATGATTAGATTAGAGTGTATAGTTATGTGCAGAGTTATGTTACTATTTGTACCGTAACTGATGTTAATAATTTTAGGCCGAATGTATTATTACTATGATAACTATGCGCCGGTTGCACTATTGTTTACTGTTGACGTCATTTTGAAGGCTGAGGCCGTATTATTTAAATTGTGGATTTCTATCTTTATTTTTCTACTGCAAATTGTTCACACTTGTTGAAATTGATTATGTTAACATTTTTCTTCTTATATTTATATTATAATAAACTGGCTCTTTAGCCTTTGGTCATTGTTCTTATACCATTCTTTACATCTTTCTTACATATGCAACCTTGTTCCTGAAAATAATTAGAGTTACATTTACTTTCCTGATAGATCTATTTTAAATTAGGTCATCTGATTTTGATACTTTGAGTTCAAATAATGAGTTGGTCAAATGAGACTTCCCTACTGATTATTTTGTAAACATTTTGCACATTGCTCGTTACTCTAGCTTACACGCTAGTAAGCTCAGGTAACCAGGGAGCATGGTGCAACTGGTACAGCCTTTGTATGAAACCAATCATTTGTTATTTCAGTTGTTAACCATGCATTGCGAGAATTATAATAGTGAACTGAAAAATTACCCATCACCTTTTTTAGTGCCCTAGGATTTTAGATTTTATTGACAATAACTGTTTTAAGCAAATGGCTACCATCTGCATTTGTACATAGTAAAGCTGACACATGCTCCTTGCTTATTTTTCTGTCAGGTGTAATTTTCTCGGCTTTTGAAGCTTGTGTATTGTCAGGTAGACTTCTCCAAAACAAACCAGTCTCGCCAAAATTATAAATTTGGCTCAAATGATAGCCCTCATTTTTAATCACATCATTCAGTTTTTTCTAA
The DNA here is from genome assembly GCA_039000515.1 of Timema cristinae. Classification (NCBI taxonomy): domain Eukaryota; kingdom Metazoa; phylum Arthropoda; class Insecta; order Phasmatodea; family Timematidae; genus Timema; species Timema cristinae. The sequence goes on along the minus strand of JBCFYV010009882.1, from coordinate 66,951,276 downwards.
GCTCAACAGCTTCAAAATCTTCACTCAAAATTTCCCCACAAATTTTCTTGTTGGAAATGTGACGTCGATAAAATCTAAGCAACCAACCAGAGCTCGCTTTAAATTGTTCAAGTCCCATCTGTACAACCATTCCCCTAATTAATCTCTTTACTAATTTATATAATGATTTCTTATAAAATTGTAATAAAAATGTTAAAAACTATATTATCTTGGATATAAATACAATAGTATATGCATAATGCATTGTCCGAGTAATTTACTCAATCCCAAAATAATACTTCAATCAATAGTCACTTTTTAAATAATTGGTTCAAGCTCACCTGTTTATTTTATTTTCAAGATCATATAAGACATAGCTACCCTAATATATATAATTAATATAAATATATTACTAATATATATATATATATATTTTACTGGATTATTCTTGAAAGTTCAAACTCTCTACTTCAACCACTTGTATTAAAACTGTCCTCCAAAACTACACCACCCTGTTCAGTGTTACATATCATTAACTGCCCATTCCAGAACTCTCAGACTCTGTAGCTGGGGTTTTGCCACAATTTCAGGAACTATTTTTGCCATTTGTAATTAATACTAATTCCCAAGAAGATTTTCCAATATTTTTATGTGTTCAACACCAGACTCCTGTCTTAAACTCGCTCACCTCTTATAGAGTGAACATAACTACGAGGGTCATCCAGAAAGTAAGGTTACAACATTTATTTAGGATCGAAAAAGATTATATTTAGTTGAAATTCACAGGATACTTCAATAATATATGAAACTATTTTTCAACGTAATCGCCTTCGAGACCGAGGCATTTCTGTAGTCGGGGCACTAGCTTTTGTATGCCAGTGTCATAGACCTCCGCCGCCAGCTCTTTCAGCCACTTCTTCACAGCTTCCTCGACCTCCTGATTGTTGGAAAAAGTTTCCCACCCAAAAACTCCTATAGTTTAGTGAAAAGGTGATAGTCCGGAGGCGCCAAGTTGGGTGAATAGGGTGCGTGGGTGACAATATCCCATCCAAATGATGCCAGCAGCTCCTGTAAAACTCGTGAGGTGTGGGGCCTGGCGTTGTCATGCAGGAGGCTGACTCCCCAGGTCAGCATTCCCCTTCTGCAGTTATGAATGGCTCTTCTGAATTTTTTAGGGTATTCCAGTAAGCCTCTGCACTAATGGTAGTCCCTTTAGGCATAAAATCCACCAAAAGGACCCCCTTACGGTCCCAAAAAACAGATGCCATGACTTTTCCGGGTGAATGGGATGTCTTGAACTTTTTGGTGGCTGGGAAAGATGAATGACGCCACTGAAGTGACTGTCTTTTGGATTGTGGTGTGTAGCGACACACCCACATCTTACCCCCCGTCACGATAGAGTCCAGAAAAGCTTCTCCCTCCTATGCAAAAGATCCAAAAATTCACGCGCGGCGGTCACGCGATTTTGACGGTGCTCCGTTGTGAGCATTCTGAGCAACCATCTTGCACATAACTTCTTGTAACCAAGTTTTTCTGACACAATATCACCAAGGAGACTTTGAGAAACGTCAGGAAATTTTTTGTGAAGGTCATCAAGCGTCACACGGTGGTAATTTCGCACTTGTTCTTCAATTTTTTGCACAAGTTTGTCAGAAATCATTGATGGTCTCCCACTCTTTGCCTCGTTGTGAGTATCAGTATGGCCTTCTCTGAACATCCTAACCCACTTCGTGACATGTTCTCGACTCATCACATCACTACCATAAACTTCCATGAACTTCTGATGGATATTCGCGGTGGTATTGTTCTGCAAAGTCAACGTGGACCAAAGTGACCACGTGGATCTCGCACGGACAGGCGTTGGCAGGAGCGCGCGATGACCTCTTCATTGGAAGAATTTACTGTGACTGAAAAAGATGGCCGACAAACACGTAGGACCAAACAAACTGACCGTTAGGATCCCCCCTACACGCCAGGTGTGCCAAATTTGAAACAAAAAAATTCCCCCAGCCTCAGGAGCCCTTGTAACCTTACTTTCTGGATGACCCTCGTATAATGAAAAAACCTCAGGGTTGGTCCTAGGAAATTTGAGGCCACCTACAAACTGTAGAATGTGGGCCTAATTGATATTTCTATTATAAAAAATTCGAGCAGTCCTATCGCATTACAAATTGGATAATATGAATCAGAGTAATATATATAGGCCTGACTTGAGGTTTTTCAATCATAGTTATGTTCATTCTATGAAAGGTGAGCGAATTGAAGGCAGGAGTCTGGAGTTGAACAAATAAAAAATATTGGAAAATCTTCTTGGGCATTAGTATTAATTAAATATGGGAAAAAAATTGTTCCTGGAATTTGGGCAAAACCCCATCTTCAGAGTCTAGTGGAGAGAGTTCTGGAATGGGCAGTAATGATATGAAACACTGGACAGGGTGGTGTAGTTTTGGAGGACATTTTTAATACAAGTGGTTGAAGTAGAGAGTTTGAACGTTCAAGAATAATCCAGTAAAATGTAGAGCTGCAACTAGCTAAATTGATACACACAATAGGTAGATATAGCTGAACATAATGTGGGATGACAGGACCTTCAGTGGGAATTGGTGTTTTGATATTTCAATTTTGAAGGATGATATCATAGTCTAAAAAAGATATACTTTGTGTAAATTTGTTGCTGGTAAAGGTAATAAAGTAAAAAGCTGAAAAATGTAAATAATTCGTGGATGATTTTGACAAGTTGCACTATGAATGCATTGCTAGGCTGAAAATTATGGTTGGAGAATACTGTTCATTAAATTGTTTTATTGATCAATAAGTATAGTGTTTGTACCCCTTTCCACCTTCCTAATTATTATGTTAGGGACACGAAGAGTTCTTTTGGTGGAGACCAATGTTTGCTAAGACATGACACTTAATTGTTGATTTGGTAAATACATTTGTTTGTTAACTCCCTTTAGTCACTTTATTTGTTGAATTTAAATACATTAATTTATTTCATCTAGCTTTCAAATATATTTCATTATTGGAATGCTTTGTTTTTCACTAGAATTATGAGTTAGACCGCGAGAACTTGCAGCTGTTGGCTTTGCGTTTGTCTTGCAAAGCGCATAGTCTTCACAATGAGCTGCGCCATTGTTCAGACTCTCCACCTTTAGCGACACAGACTTTGGCAGATGTAGCCAGCATCATTACTGCTGTCAAACCTTTTGTCTGCTGGCTTGATCGGTAACTACAATTATTTAGGAAATATGTATAAATAATAGAAAACACAACACATTTGCAACAATTATGTTATTGAAAATTGTGTCAAAAATAAATTTAGATGTTTCTTATTTGGAACCTGAAAAACAAAATCACTATTGAATTGTAAAAGATCTTATAATATCTTTAATTCAACAGTTTTCATGAATATTAGGATAAAACATTTCTAATATTTTAGACTGTACCTCTACTTTATGTCCTTGTTGACTACATATCTATACCTTTAAAAAAGATAATTTTTGTATATATAAGACTTATCTTTTTTGTATAAAAATCTTATAAACAACTTTCAGATACCTGTAAATAGTATTAGTTTAGGACGCTGATCTGTTTTGACTTATGGCCATGTTGGCCTATTCAAAATAAAATTTCATCTTTACTACCTACTTAAATTTTAACGGTTTGTAGTTTCAAACAGTTTTTTTTTAAATAAGAGGTTGTAAGCTATCTTTTTGTTCATGTTCTTTTATCAGATCACCATTTTCTGGTCAATTTGACTACCAAGAGTATAAAGCCAAGCTTCTTCGTCTTAGTCTACAAATAGCCACATGTGCACAAAGAGATAGATTTGCTGAGCGGCCAGTAGAGGAAATCCGCTCGAGCTGTAAGGAGCTTGCCAACTTAGCTGACAGCATTATTCAAGATATTGTGGATCCACTTATTTTACAACCTGCCTCTCTGGACTTGGCCACTCTCAAGAAGAGAGCTGGTGATGATTTGGTGAGAACAAAATAATTTTAAACTAAATAAAAATGTTAATTGCAACAAATGTATAGTGTCCAACTAAGCCTTTACTATATTTTATGTTCAGCAATCCTATTCACTCATTGGTTGAATTTTAATACATTTCTAATATCTAACAATATATTTGCTCTAGGGATTTTTTATCTTGCCATCATTCCATGGAGTTCACCAGATTTCAGAGATAAAGTTCAGCTCTCCAGCTCATCAATGTGGCAAAATTGAAGATGGGGATGAGGTTGTACAAGTTAATTATCAGACTGTGGTAGGTGCTTTTTGGTTTTATCTAAATATCACTACATATTTTATTATAAATTTTACTAAATAACAATTTTTTTACTTATTACAAGCATGTGTAATTTTTTTTTTTAATTCATGCATATACACAAATAAGTAGCCTATTCAATTTTAAAATATTAATTGTATGTTTCTACTGAAATTAAACCAGACATACATGAGATGTAGCAGTTTTTAACCAAATTTGCAACTGATTGCAATAAGGGGGTAGTAATACAATTGGCAAATGGGGCTTTCATTTAGGTAATGTTCATGGGATCTTATTTTATATAAATTGCTGTAAACCACCCTTGGTACATCTAGCTGAGATTTAAACCCTCAACCTTTTTGCCACTGGCAAACCAAATCAGATAATATTAGTTATATTCATAGTGATTTAGTAAAGAGAATTATATTAATAATTATTATTTTTGTTATTGTTGATTAGGCGTTCCTTTGAATAATTATCAGATCAGATAAGCCTGACGTTTATTTCATGTGTCCGCTGTGTGGGGTCTCTACTACTATTTGATGCTATATATTTAAAATCATTAAATTCTTAACCAAAATAGTATGAAAAATTATATTTTTACAAACATGTATGTGGGCCAGCAAAACACTCCAAGTAGTATATTTTAAATTATATAAATATAAATTCACACAATTAAGTAGTCAATAGTAAAGTATGACATTTTCTGAAATAGAGTTATTTATTATTCAAAATTAATAACGTAAGCAAACTAAAATTAAATGGTATCTGGCCATTTTTATTCACTTTGGCCTGCTTGTGGCCTAGACACACTGCTGGAGACTAATAAAATACTAACAAAACTTACTATCACCAAGTCACAGTGAGAAGAGCTGTTTACTGGAGAGAGAGAGAGGTTTGTTTATTAGCAGCTGCCAATACTATCAATATAAAACCTGTACGTACAACCCAAATGGGTAGTAAGATGCGGTGCTGCTAATAATAATTATTATTATTATAATATAAAAACTGCATTTCACCCTAAATACAATACAGTTCATTAACAAACAAAGGATTTTAACACACAGTATCAATGAATCATTCAAATAGCATTCATACAAATGAAGACAAAAAGGCAAAAAATAGGACTGTTTAATCAAATGTTTACCATGACCAGAACATAGAAAATGTGATGGAAAAAGACCAATTTGGATCCAGAAAAGGAAAAGGAACCAGAGATGACATTGGAATACTGAAAATAACTTCAAAAAGTGTGCTAGAAGCAAAGAAAGAAGTCTACATTGGTTTTATCAACTGGCAAAAGGCATCCGATAGACTGAAATGGAAGAAACTTATGGAAACACTCAAGAAGATCAGCATCAACCAGAGGGATAGAAGGCGGAATGCAAACCAGTTCCTGGGACAGCGAGTGAAGGTGAGGCTGGATTATGGAGGGACCAACAGTGTGGAGATAGAAAGAGGAGCGAGGCAGGGATAGCTATTTTTCACCCAGTTTCTTCAACTTGTATGGAGAGTGGCTGATCAGAGAAACTCTTGACGGATGTGACAATTTCAGGATAGGAGGACAGATCATCAACACAATAAAATAAAAATGATGGATCGTCTAGTGGAGATAAGATATGGCATGGAGATCAACATTGAGAAGTCAAAAGTGATAGTGATCTAAAAAAATTAATAGCAGCTGAACATCAAAATTGGAAAACATATAGCAGTTTAAATACCTGGGAATTCTGCTGGACAAAGGATGCCTACAGCACCAAGGAAATTGAGGAAATTATGTCAAGGATCACTATCACCAAGGAATCTTTCAACAAGAAGATATTACTGCTGATCAGCAAGTTGAGTTTAGAACTGAGAAAGAAACTGATGAAATGATGATTTGGAGCATCACATTGGATGGAGCAGAAACTTAGACTCTCAGAAAGATGGAAAAGAAATAAGCAAAGAGTTTTTGAAATGTGGTACTGGAAAAGACTGAAAAAGATCGGGTTGACAAACAGGGTGACAAAGAAGTCCTAAGAAGGGTGGATGATAAGATAACTATTTTGGATGTGATTCTATGGAACAAAGCAAACTGTATCAGACACATCCTTAGGAAGACAGCTCACTGTGGGGGTCTAAGTACACTGAACCTGTCCTTAAACAGAACACACAATAATAATAATAATAATAATAATAATATAATAATAACAATAACAACAACAACTATAAACATAGTGCCTTAGGTTGTCATTCTCTCTTCTACTATATACCTATATCCCAATAAAAATATGAGCCAAGCATAAGTTGAAATTAGCTAATAGTACATATGTTGCATTTTATCACTATTTAACCAATGACATTTGAAATGCTGCTAAGGCATAAACCTATTTATAAATTTATTTTAGGGACCCATCAATTCCCGGTTTTATTATAAAGCATATTCTTAGCAAAATAGTAAAACAACTCTTTTGTAAGTCTATTCAGGATACTCATATTTCCGGTTAGTGACTTTACTATTTCTTTGAAACGAGGGTAAAGTTCAACAAGACTAGAAGAAATGTTATCAAGGGAAAGTAACTAATTCTTTTTAGCTATTAATTTTGATTTTTAACTAATATATATAAATTATTCGAGCTTATCCATTGTAAGCATAGGTAAGTACAATATTAAATTAAAGTATTGAATATTTTACAAGACAACCTTGCTACACAAGATGCATAGAATAATTAAAAGTGTTTAGCCAATGTTTTGTTTTAGAAAAATTAAAAGGGAAATGACTATTAATAACCTAAATATTTACTAAGTTTCCAATTCTTGTTTTAGCTCTTTATAAAAATGTGTATTCTATTCCCATTCAACTCCCTGACCCCTTACTACAAAACTCAACTTTGGCATGATTAGTGTATTGGCCCTCCGCTTTGAAAAATGGTCTGATGTGCTTTAAAAAGTAAATTATAAAATGTTAAATACCTATTCATAGGTTGAAAAAATGTCACCCGGACACAAGAATCGGACCTTTAACCCTTACTGCATGCAGATGTCATTTTTCAAGTTACGAATATGAAACAATGGACTATATCCATTAGGATGGGCCAAAAAAATTAAAATAATTCATTTTACAATATCTACCAAAAGTTGCATTTTATTGTATTAATCAAGAGTAAAAAATTTAATTAAATTTGCAAAATATCTTTTGCCCTCTACCAGCTATATTATATTTACAATATAAAATTAAATAGTGTAATCATGTAATACCATTTCCCGCTAGTGTAATATTTCTATTCAATGACAGAGGCACATAATTTTGCTAGGAAATCCTCTTGGAACTTGTTTATGACGATTAAAATAAGATAAAAATATTAGTCAGCATTCTCGCATGATTGATGAGCATGAGCAATCTGTCAGTAGCCTCTTATCGCTATAGTCTCCGCTCTGACTTTGATTTTGCCCGTTACCCTTTAGCCACGATAAGCAAAATAAGCAACAGCAGGGAGGCCGGGAGCACGGATCAGTGTTGAGACAGTAGCTAATAGCTAGTTGCTTCGCAGCTACCATTGTGCGCGAACAAATATTGCTATTTCTACATGTTTTATGTGTTTTTTATTTTAAAAAATCACAAAAATTGTGCATCTTATGTATCAGTGACTACATGAACAATTTAATTAAAAAAATCTCTAAGTGATCTTGATCCATGTGACATGGTTTACTAAATGATTGGGACAATCTTAAATATGACTAGAAGTAAGGTACAGTGTCCAATTTTTGGCAGTCCTAGGGAACGTAGTAAACTCCTTTTACCAACAATAAAATATGTTTTGAGATGTTATTTGTTACACGGTATGGCTTGGAATTTAAGATGTTTGAAAAAGAGTGTCCTTTTTGTGAAATATCAAAATTAGTATTAAAAAATATTAAAGAAATTTAAAAAATAACTTCATTACCTACCTTATCACACAATTGTGTACTGCAACCGCTTCGCAGCTACCATAATAAGTACCTAAGCCTTGTAATATGTATTAAATAAAGTGTATTGAGCAAAAAAATCTGTAATAAATAAAATGATAGAATATTAGGAAAATGGTAGAACACAAATAAAAGTAAAAACACTAACACATATTTACACACACTTCGATATTTCGATGCTATTATAGCATCTTCCTCAGGAAGTAGTAGTGATTAGACAAAACAGGATGTTGTTTTCATTGATGCTAACTTGATTGGTAAGGGTGAATACTTCTCTGGTGGAATTAAAATTCCCTGAATGTTTCTCTATTACTCTATGGATCTGCGTTGAAATTAGCGAATACCTAGGTTGGGTGGTTTTCTAGACTTTGTAATCCATTGATGTACCAGTTCCTATCTTCTTAACTGAGACATATTACATTGTGTCTTGTTAAATGATTTTAACACCTTGACAGTGTAGCAGTCCTCAAAGTTGAGGTTATGAGTGGAGGCGTGTGCTGAAACTGGTTTTTCTGGATTCTTGATATTGGTGTCATGGCTGTATCATTCATTCGTTTATGGAGAGTTTAAGTGGTGAGGCCAACATATTGTGCAGTGCATTGTTGCCATTCTAGTTGGTATATTAGGTTATTGGACTTGCATGTGTGACTGCCTTTGATGGTATAGATGGAGTTGATGTTGCTAGAGAAAGTGGCTGCTGGATAGTGTATTTGGCAGGTTTTGCAAACTGTTTTCTTACAGGGTTGAAAGCCTTGTTGTGGTTGATTGAAGGTTGTGTCATTTTCAGTTTTAAGCTTAGGGTGTACCAGAAGATTTCTAACTGTTGGAGGCTATTTATACACAAGGACTGGTGGTTTTTTGAGAATAGTTTTGGTACGGCTGGATGCTTCAAATATGTGAAGACCTGACGCTAATATTTTGTTATTCTTTTGAAGGCCTGTGCCTGGCCTTAGTCACTAGAGGTATAGTATCTGGTTTTTCAGGTTTGGGTGATTGTGGAGTTTCAGCTAGTCGAAGTAGATTATTAATGAGAGGTTTAGGGTATCCTATCTCTGTAAAGGTTTCCTGAAGGTTTTCAAGGTGGTTTTGAAGTTTTTCTGTATCGGAGGAGATGCGGTGAGCCCATATGGCAAGACTGTATGGGATAGATATTTTAGTGTTGAATTGATGGCTGCTATCAAAATGCAGATATTGTGTTCTATTAGTGGGTTTAAGTTGTACCTAAGTTTTGAATTGGCCATCTGACTGCCTAATGTCCACATCAATAAATGTCGCCTGGCCGTGGGATTGATTTGAGGTGAACTAATGGCTGCAATGAAACATTTTCTCAACAAGCATCCAATCAGCATCATTTATTCTGGATCTCGCTAAATTTATACTAGAAAAGAACAACTTTCAATTCATGGACTAAAACTTCATTCAAACCAAAGGCACAGCCATGGGTACAAGGATGGCACCTTTGTATGCCAATCTGTTCACGGGCAAACTGGAAAAACATTTCTTGGCCGCCAAATCGAAAAACCACTTTGCTGGCTTTGCTTCATCGATGACATATTCATGGTGTGGACAGCTGGCCAAGACAATCTAACCCTATTTTTAAACAACCTAAACTCCTTTTCGGCTATAAAGTTCACCTCAAATCAATCCCACGACCAGGTGACATTTCTAAAAAAAACAATACAATTGGGTTAAATTAGATTTACAAAAATATTAAAATTATAATAAGTCAAACAAATCATTAAATCACGCAAACACAAAACTCTGTTTCATTATCTTAATATGAACCAGTCTGCTAATGGCATTAAATATAAAAGTTAAAAGAATACAAACAAATATGAAAAAGTAAATAATTTCCAATCATTTAAACATAATTCGCAAAGCTTGGGGTGCCGCTGATTTAATGGCCCTAATTTAGATTATAGAGGATAGGAAATCACAGTTAAAGTGCTCTCCCCTTCCCGCCTTCAGTCTATTTCACATAGATTTAAACCTCAAGCACATGTCACCTCTCCCCAATCTAGTACCTTCAGATAGTGTGAGAAACATAACAAATTATGTGTAGCCTTTTTTATTTCTTTTAACTTAATTGGGATAGTTATTATGTGTAGTCACAAAACTATCAGACCTAGTTAATACATATATTGGCTTTTCTTCCTTTCCTTACATAGAACCAGTAAAATACCATGCTTAAGTGTGTCGGTAGCCCACTCATGCTGTCAAAAGTCATTAAATTTAAATAAATTTTGATCGACTGATTAGCCATCTTGTAAAGTCACAGCTATTCCAGACATCTTATGGCATGATATTGCTAGGTGTAAAGTGAAAAAGAAATTAGTATAGACAATAATAGCATAAATACACTCTGACAACCTTCAAGAGAACTACATGATCAATCTAGATCAACACCTTGTCATTTCTTATGAATGGTTTATTTTTTATTTTTTCTATTTTATTCAAGGTATTTAATGTGCACTTTCTGAACCTCAGGTTTTTTTTCTTTTTTGGCCGCCGGCTTACTAGGCCTGTCGTGGCCTACACCTGGGTAACAGGGCTGCCACCTATAGGTTACCAGGTAAACCTTATTGTGGTGGTAACCTTGACTCACTGAGGCTATAGGTGCTGACAATGACAGCTTTTCGTCCCCATCCCTCACACTCCCAGCCCACCAAGCTGGGAGCCAGCTGGCCAGGCCCTGTTCCAAGCTCGTTGGTTTTGGCCCTGACAAGCCTCCTGTCGCTCATCTGCGCCTGACCTGGCTTCCTCTGGGGTTCTACCCAACCTCCACCAGGCTGCTCAGGGCCAATGGTACACCACTTGGCTGTGAGGTCAGGATTGAGTAGGAGAGGCTAAGCGGGGCCCACTAAGTAGGCTCCTTGTATTGCAAATCACCATCCCATCTATATAGAATGGTGGAGAGATAGAGGAAGATTGAGGCATTTTACTAAGCGGACCCAGCCACAGGCTGGAAAAAGTTGATGGTGTCTTTCTGAACCAACTGATTATATCAGCACATGACTATCACACTATCTAAAATCTATAACAGTCACACCACCCAGTCCTCAGCCGTTAATTTATTCACTATGAAAGAGTGTACCTACGCTTCACAAATGATAAATTTATTGGCCATGCCGGTAATAGAACCCAAGACCCCTAACTCATCAGGCAAACACGCTACCGACTGAGCAAACAACACACATTACAGATAAGGCGGTTTGTTGTTCCTAAATTGAACTTCAAGGCCAATGATTATAATGATCTGATTTACTGGGACTAGTGTGATTTTATGTCACCTTTGATATTAGCTATCCTGTCAAATGATGAACTTAAATCCTTAATGAATGACAGAACTCTACCAAAGGTGGAGTTTACAAGTTTACCTTGTCACCCACAGACTGTAGAGAAGTGTGTAAAGTTATTAACTGAGGTAAAACACCTCAGTAGTTGGTACAGAAACTAGAGATGGTTTTAATCGAGCGAGAACGAAGTCATGAGAAATTATGCCATGTTTTGAGAATAAAACCCAATTAAAAATATTCTAACAAACTGCCTTTAAATGGTTTTAATGTTAAGCATATTTAACAATAATTTTAAATGCATTTTTCACTGAACGATAGTGTATAGTATATACAACATAAATATGTGAGACAGTAAACAAACTTGTGAATTTTTAATAATTTTTTACTAGTTTTATTATTTTTATTAAATGTCTTCAGTTAAAATTATCATTAAGTATCAGTTATGTTTATTTATAAATATCTATAATAAAATATTTTCATAAAAAGTGCATTATGGTATTTTTAAATTATCTTGTTTATTTATTAAAACTAGAGCTATTAAAATATTATGAAATTGCTGCATTGTTAATGTAGCTAGTAAGATTTAGATAGAGGGCAGAAGATGTTATTTAATATATATAGTCACTATTTAATATAAAATACAACTTTTGGTTGCTATTGTAGTTCCAAATTCCCAACATTTTTTAAAAACGTCAATATCGGCCCACCCTAATATCCATATCCTAAATATCATTTCCATCTTTTAACAGTACTATTCATCTACAATTAATTGTACAACTGCTACCTTTATTCCATGTTTATTTTTCTATTTATCTTTTCTGTAGACCTTAAATTTTTTTGGCCAGTGCTTTAATTTTGTTCTTCTATACATATTTAATTTTCATTTTATTTAATCATTTGGTTTATTTAGTTAATTTTACAATAAGGTTTGCATTAATAGTTTGCCAAGCAACCTATATTAATCTAATTTATTTTGTTGTATGATCCAACTCTTGAACTGGGTTAATTTCGTTTCTTTACTAGGTGGTTTAAGCTATATTGACAACGTTTATTGACGGAATTAACTTTTCCAAATTCATCGGGTCTTAAATATTTTTTGAGTGCACTGAGGATATTCTTCCTTAAAGGGTTTCCTTCACTCTTTCCACATACATACATGTACATTTCCTATACATTCTATCTACCTCATCCTAACTAAATTAGTCTAATTAATTGATTATTTATACTCCAGACAAGTGGCAAATTACAGAGCAATTAAAAGAACAATGTTTGGTTAGCAAATAGCCCATAGAAGTTATTATTAAATGTTTTAAAGTTGTCTCTAATCATGTGATTTGCAGGTAGGCTGGCAGACAAAGAAAGTAATGGCTCTTTTTGAAGAATCTCCAACAGATATGTTCCTAACTTTAAAGAAGCGACCACGCCACACCAAAGTATATGGCCAGATATATATGAAGCCATATCGCTTGCCCAGTAAAAAACGGGCTTCCCCATACTCAAGATGGCATGATAATCTACCTTCACCTCGCCCAGAACTGCTAACAATTCCAGACTTTCAAATACCTTTGCCAAGGTGATTAGATTTGATTTCACTTCAATATTTCTTTCCCAACACATCTGTAGACTGTTTAAAAAATGTTCCATTTATCTATACTATTAAACTTCTATTGTAAGACTTTGTTACCACAACACCACCCATATTTTTTAACCAATCTGAACAGTTTAAATCTTAATCTTCTCGTCCTGACGTGTAGATTTTCAACTAATTTTCAAAATTTCTAAAATGACATCTAGGAATAAGGTATGTGACTTTTTATACATATCAGAATGTTTTTGTTGGTCTTGATTGGGAATGACTTTTTGACTTGGGAAATTTTTCTGCTAGAAATTACGATTTCCTGAGGAAATCTGAATAATTTCTAAAAATAATTTTTCATGTTAGTTTTATATTTATTTTTCATATTTATAATTTTAGCCTAAGCTTAGCCATCCCATTCATTCCAATAAAAAATAAATAAAAATAATTTGTTAGTTTCAATGTATTGGTAGATGTCAACATTTTTTAAATAGATTCGTGAAAAGGTACAAAAACTCTTTGTCATTTGAAGTCACAGGTATATAGAGTAAATTTAAATTTTGTTATTTTGTAAAAAAATATACACATTTTTATATTAATTTAATTTTAAAATTAAATTTAACTTTGCAACTTTATAATTGTGTATTTTTAATTACATTTTTGGTAAAAATAAAAATAAATTTTAAGATTTAGTAAAAAAAAATCTTTAAATAAAAAACTCAAGGCATGAATTTAAATACTTACTCAGTAAAACATCAAAATATTCAAACTAATCTGAGTAAATTAAAGTGAGCACAGTCTATCCATAAGAATAACATAAACCTTTTTCAACTGAGCTCTTAACTTTAAATTGTTACTAAAGCTCCCACAAAAAGCGCTGTTGGACTCCAAAAATATTAGTTTATCCAACTATTATCTGTGATACAAAGGCAGTGGATGCCATTCCAAATAAGGGCATTTATTTAGTAGACTTGTCTCTATGCAAATAAGTGTGATGAAGATGTTTTTCTTGAATAATTTGATTTAAAAGCCATTTGTTTCATTATTTTGCACTTAAAATATGTTTTCCTTCTTTAAATTTATTCATAGATATATATTTCCCTCAATTATATTATATATATATATATATATATATATAGAGAGAGAGAGAGTGGTTATGGTATGGTGCTCGGTTGTGTTTAAAGGCAGGTACAAAATAAAATCGATTGATGTTTCGGGTATTCATCTACTTAACAGAAGATAAGACTAATTTAAATTTAATAAATTAATAGTATTTTCAATGAAAATTAAATATAAAGGTGATATTGATAGACAGTCTTTAATTGTAACTGGTTTATAATATTCATTCCCATCTGAATTTCGGGAACAACAAATGTTCCCCCAAAGTTTAGAATCCTGTACTGCCCTAGTTTTTTGTACATATTATAGGTGAGCTAACTTTTCCCTGGGTACAATTCTTAAAATTATGATATGATTACAAGATGCTAATCTAAATGTCTGGATGAAAAAATAAAACCTCATTAGTAACTGTAGGTTCAGAATTTTAGGGGGAGTTGTGGAGACCAACATATTTTTTATTACTAAATGGCCCAGATATGCTTAACATTCATGTATTGCTTCTAAACACATTGTTTTCATAATTTCATCATACTTTATTTTCTTGAATGCTTTTATTATTAATCCTATTAATACTATATCTCTGACAAGACATCTTGTGAATGTGGGGAAAGCCAGGCTTCCACCGTGGTTCGGATCCCACATTAAACTGTAGGTCCTTCATTTCATCTCACAATCACCCTACCATTACACATTAGCGTAAGTGCGTATAACCCGAATGGGTAGTAAGACGCAGTGCTAATAATAATAATAATAATAATAATAATAATAATACTATATCTTTATTAATTTTATTTAAATATATTTTTAAATTAAAAAAATATCTTAGATTTTTTTTCTTTTACGTTTTCTTTACTAATCAACATTTTAAAATGAAAAAATGAATTACTAAATTGTAATTCAATGAACTTACCTAATCTTTTTTTTTCTTTGCACGGAAAAATTTATCTCTTTTTAAAATAGTTACGCCATCACCTTTACTTAGATTGTTTTTTTCTAAAATTAAATTCAATAAAGTCGCCTGTAAAAACTAAATGGTTGACCTCCAAAATAGCTATATCCTTTTAATTTCACACTAGCTTTGATAATCCATATCTTTGATTCACAATAAAATATAAGATATTTATTTATATTATTAAAACTCAACCAAATAGTTATTATGATTTAATAAATTTAGTGACTACTGTCCAATTATACCTTGTGTACATCGTGGTGGACAAAACATCACAAGTTGACGGCAAGGTGAAAGTAAATATTCAATACAAAAAAAAAAAGTGTGATGTTTCTCACAACAATTCACTAATAAAGTGGAAAAATAGCTAATGCAAGTATATGATTTGAAAGAAGAAAACGAGTACCCACGCACCTTGCAATAGCTAGATAATGTTGCTTTGTATAATTCAGGTATGTAAAAATTGTGAAAATTTTATTCAATGTTATTACTATGTCATTTAATCATAAGAATTACTTATATTTATTAATTAATTATTTGACTATTTTAAGATCTCTAGGGACATTATGACTCGCATATGTAATGATAGATAAAGCATCATAGGTCGGTGGTGAGACTTAACAATGCAATAAAGAAAGCGTGGCCCTTGTCACAACAATCCGATAATACTGTAATGTAGAATTGAGCTAATGCAAATAGATGCTGTGGAAGAAAAATCAACCCTCTTGCCTTCCAACAACTCGCTAATGTTGTTCCATCAAATATAGAAAGTCTTATTAGTCATATTTGCGAATACTGTAACACACTGTAGTCTATATTATCAATGCAAATTGTTATTATTATCAGTACCGCGTCTTACTATCCATTCGGGTTATACGCACTTACGCTAATATGTAATGGTAGGGTGATTGTGAGATGAAATGGAGGACCTACAGTTAAACGTGGAATCCGAACCATGATGGAGGCCTGGCATTCCCCACATTCACAAGTTGTGATTTATACACGTCTTGTAAGAGGTGAAGGAAGGGTTTGGTAATCAATCAATGCAAAAAAATTGGGAAGTACACTAATGGCAGAGAGTCTTAAACATCAAATCAATAATCTCCATTTTAGATAAGTTCTTTACTTTAGGGGGATAAATGTTTGGAAATTCATGTTTTTTCAAATCATCACTAATTCATATATATATGAATTAGTGATGATTTGAAAATTTCCTATACTCAACATAAATACCTGAAATTATCTATATTCAGAATAAAGTCCTAAAAATGAACACATAATTAAGTAAAGCATTAAAAAAAAATAGTATAAAATTTTAACTCTAACTCTTTGAGTGCCAAGCTATTTTTCTGAAAAATACAGGATTTTGTTTAAATTTTAATAACTTATTAATCTTTGAACTTCTTGCACTCAAATTTTTACATAAACTAGCTAACATTTTTAATTTTTGGATATAATACAAAAATCATCATTAAAGATAATACATTTTTTTTATTGTTTTATTTATCATTAATTTTTAAGCATTGGAATTTAAGATAGCTTGAAATAGAATAAATCACTGAAAAGAACATAAAAAATTGAGTAAATAACATTTACACCAAAAAAACTAACTCTAGATTTTTTTTTACTAAAATTGGGTTATGCTTAGCAGCTCTTTGTGACCATCAACTTTAGCAGGGTTATAGTAAAATAAAGTCAAAATAAATAATTGGCTTGGAATCAGAAGGGGAGGGGTAGGGGTCTTAAAACCTGGTACTCTTGCATGAATATGAAGCGGTTGGGGTGGAATATCCTTATCTTTAAGATTTATTTCATCCTAATAGGAATTACCATTATTCACACCCGTTTTATCAATGTCAGCTGCCACTCCTACTTGTTCCGATCTTTTACTTTCACTAGAATATAATTCCTGTTTAGTTACATTATTTACAAATTCAGAATCACAGCTTTCAGAATCACTAACAAATTAATCACTCTCTCTTGAGCTATCAACAAATATTGCAAGTATTTCTGTGTCTTGAATCACAGCTTTCTTCTTAGTAGCCATGTTTACAAACAATGCCAAAGATAAAACTCATAAAGTTAGAAAATAATTTTCATGTTCGACATATCGAAACCCTAAGTGCAAAGACAAATAAAAATAGCTTGAATATAAGCGAATACAGTGGAAATAAAATATACCCTATCTGTTGACTTAATACTGAACTAATAGCTCGAAAACATGGAATCGCTGTGAGCGACGCTGGTAATTTTAGCAGATATTTTGTGCATCGCTTTGAGCGACGTTGGCACCCAAAGGGTTTAAATGGGAAAAATTGGCCAAAAAATGACCTATCACATATATATTTCTACAACAAGGAGCTCATAAACAGAGCATAGGTGTGCAAGAGCGTTGTCAGTGGTATACCAAAAAAGATATGTCATTAAAATCCAGACTCTGGTTATCAGCATGTAAACTAGATGCCTAACAGAGTGAACTGCTAATTCTTTTCTTTCTCTTTATATTTCATATGCGCCTAAGTGCGATAGTGCTTAGGTGCATCAAGTTAAGATACAAACCACTTTTCAAAATAGCTTCAAAATCCCCAAGTAGGCAACGTTCAGTACCACCTGCTGGTACTTCCTGTCACTGGAAAGACTAGATGAGCCTAATACTAAATCCACATGCCCACTTACAAAGATAGTTAATATGTGTATGTATATATATATATATATATATATATATATATATATATATATATATATGTATATATATATATATATATATATAACAGGGTGTTCAATGACCTAGAAAACAGGTAAAAGTCAGGGAATATACTTGGTCAGGGGAAGGTCATGGAAAAGTCAGGGAATTTGATCAAATTTCTGGAATTTTCACATATTCATTAAAATAATACACTACTTTCATTTACAATAGTCAAAATAACATTTTTCTTCCAGTTAAGAGTCACCACAAATCTTTTTCAACACACTTGAGCATACTAATCTGAATTCTCAAAGTCAACAGTATGTGATTTTTGTGTCATGTTTTCATCCCTCTGTGTATTTTTAGCCAAAGTTGAGCCATGGCTATGTGCATATGCAAGAATTTGATTACACTATTGAAAGAAGAAACTAGTTATAAAAGAATGTGTCTTGCAACTATTTTAAACTGAACTGGTGTAATCAATAGGATCTAATATAAATTTAACTCAGATCACACTACACAATAACCCATTGCTTTAGAGTGAAATTCTTTAATGCCTTCATAGAGTGACACAATTTCAGATTAGGGGCCCAAGTATTTGTCTAGAAATAGTATTACATTAAGTTGCAATCTTGATAAAAGATTGTTTTCAATATATAGTGACTGGAAAAGTTGTTAATTGATTCTGGAAAACCTGGAAAAGTCAGGGAGTTTTAAAATATAGTTTTGCTGGATACCCTGTATATCTATAATAATAATAATATAAATATATATTAACGAACTTTTATAACAATGTATGCAGTTTCTACCATACTATTCGCACAGGTGGGCACATGATCAAATGAGTTCTCATCTATTCTAGTTTTCTGGTGACGAGGTCGTCAAAATTTTAATTCCATTTGGGTGCACTTAGTTGATTTTACTTTTGTCTATATGGTTTCCCTTCTTTTCTTCCTTCTTATGTGGATAACCTTTCTCTAAAAGTATACCTCACTTCCTAAGCCATTCATCCTTAGTGTAATTAATACTTTTATTATAGGTTAGGCTGAGCTGGAACTAAGACATGGTGATAAATATAGCAAACCAGGATGTAGTTTGATTTGAAAAGTTGGGGGAAATAAGGCTTTGTAGTAATAAATTGATAATTGGCCTTAACATCTCTTTCTCACAATAGATGTAATAAACAAAAGGTTTGAGGTACATACCCATTAGATTACTCAAAAAACTATGCCAAGCTTCAGTTTTCTAGATTACTTGGTTTTGAAGCGCTTGCATCTAACAACATGCACACAAATACACATAATATTTTATTCATTTGAAAACTTTTATTCATAAAATGAGACTTTTATTATATTATTATTATTATTATTATTATTATTATTATTATTATTATTATTATTATTATTATTATTATTATTATTATTATTATTATTATTACGACAGTAAGAATAATTAGATTTCAAATCAGGGGTAAGAGGGATCACCCGAGAAAAATATGAATTATAAGTGCCTCTAGAAGCAATATGGAGCTATTTTTATGACAACTTTGGACCACGATTTAAATAACTAAAGTGGTCAAAATTATTTATTTGGCGTTTATATTGTTAGTTAAAATAAAATAAAACTCACTCAAATGTTCTAAAACTTAAACACCACTCTTTGGCGAATCTTTGAATTCAAGAAAAAATTGGGTAAATGGTTTAAACCATTGTTTCCAAAGCTTAAAACTGTTTTGATGACATTTGCTATTTTTAATCAGTTTTAAAATGTGTATAGGTTTATTAAATATCACAGAAATTAAAGTTTATATGATTTTTATCCTATTATAAAATATTAGTTGTTCAAAATATATCTTATTTCATCATCACATCATCAACCCCATGTTAGGACAAGACTGCTAAGGTGCCTTGTCTCAATGCCTAAGTCTTATTTATTAAAATCACTGTTAAGTTGAAGTTACTTAGTCTTGATGTAATGCTAAATAAGATGTAGTACGAGTGATTCTGATGTCTCTTTAGGTGTGTTCCCAGGTGTTAATAATACTTAGCATGTGATAATTGCAAGGAAAGAATGTACTCAGGATTTGTAGCTATTTATTTTTGTTGTTTTTATAGTATTAAGGCAATTTATTTTTTATTAAGTTTTGGGTAAGTTTTGAGTTCTGTCAGACCAATCTCATACCCCATTGTAGGAACACTTTCATTGGGTGTAGCGGTACAAACTTATGAATAACAAGTCATAAGCCTTGTCCGCTGACTATTGTTTCTTTGTCTGTGGCTTTGTCTTAAAATGTTTAGTTATATTTCTTATGATCTAAGTTAGTTTTAAAATCATTCTTGGTATTGGGAAGGATAGAGGGGAAATATACTCTCTTGACCCCTCCTTGTCCCCTCAACCCCCTAGTACTGATTCAATACTGCTTGTTAGAGCAAAGCACGTCAGTTAAGTTCCCTAGCACTGAGACAATCCTAATCCCACCTCTTTAAGAACTAAGCACGTCAGTCAAGTTCCTTAGCACTGAGACTACCCTACTTGAGAGAGCTTTTCATCAGTCTTAATACCCATTTAGCCTATTTACATTTAATCACATAATTAAATATAAATTAGGAAGGAAAAATTCAGAGGAAATCCACCCTCTCTTGAATGGATGAAAAGTGAGTAACCATATAGGAAAAATCACCCTCAATACACTGGGCTATAAACCTAATCCTGACTTCTTTGTCACCAGACCCGCCTCTGTGGCGTAGTTGGCTAACGTGCTTGTCATGTTGAACCCGACTGCTGAGGACGGGGAGATCGAGGTTAAAATCTCGGTCGGGTGAACTGGGGGTGGTTTTTCCTAAATGGTTTTCCACTCTCCCTCCACGCAAATTCGGGTTCACTTCCTATAATTCAACCTTCCCAATTCCTAAATACATTAACGTAATTATTACTTAAAGCGTATAATCCGAGCGGGTAGTAAGACGCGATGCTAAATATAAATATTTGTCACCAGCAGCAAACTAGACTAGATGACTTGACATTTATTTCCCATGCCTGTCGGTTCAGCTGTCCTTTCAGTGTTTTTTTTATCACTGCACCTTATTACTTGTTAAGGTTATACGCATATATTATAATTACTCTAAGGGTGTAGGGATGAGGAAGGTAGACTGGAGGTAATCCACTCACATTTGCATGGAGGTAGAGAGAGAAACCATTTAAGAAAAACCACCCTCAGTACAATATATCGGAATTAAAATTCTTAAATCCTCATCATTGGCAGTCCAGTCTAATATGAAAGTGATGTGTTAGACTTTGCAACCATGGATGAATCATAAACAAGTTTTAAATAAATAAGTATATTTTTTATGTTAAGTAAAATGTTTATTTGGTTATAATCTCTCGAACTATTAACAAACTTCACCAGTGACCACGTGGTCACGTCACAATCTACTGGATGGCTGGTGAAGGGTTAGAATCCTGGCTGAATCACTATTATGTTTTTTTTTCACAAAGGGCTACTCACTCTTACTCCACTCAAATGATGTTACATTTCTTTTAGATTATAGGATCCTCATCGCGAATCATATCTGCAAACACTCTGATGAAAAGGTTATAAAATATTTTCAATACAAACAGAAACTAATAAAACTGCCAGGGTGCACAAAATTATACAAAATAGTCTTGTTTGCTTTTACTAGAAGAGAGAGATTTTCTTTTATTGAAAAAAAAAAAAAACGAAACCTCATTGACAAATAAGTTGACTTTCTCCATGAATACAAACAAGTCTCATTGTAACAGATCATTGCCACCATAATCTTACATAGGTTTGAAAAACTAGTGCTAGAACTACACTCTCCCCTAAGTTAAATTTCTGAGTACGGCTTTGAAAGGTGATGTACACATGGCTTTCACATTATATCAGTGCCCTCTTAAACAGACACAATCTAACACAATTCACTTTTGTGGCCAGTTGTAATATGACTGTAAGGCTTAGCAAATGAAGTGAGTTCAGCACTAAATTAATGTTTTTTTTAAATTATAGTTCTTGTAGAGTCCGTTGAGCAGCTATGTTGTGTTGATAATATTAATAAAACCAGGGCGCCACCGTGGTTCGGATTCCACGTTAAACTGTAGGTCCTTCATTTTCATCTCACAATCACCCTACCATTACACATTAGCGTAAGTGCGTATAACCCGAACAGGTAGTAAGACGTGGTGCTAATAATAATAATAATTAATAAAACCATATACATTTTAATTACTATTTATTATATTAATGTGCTTCTATTATTTCACTTAATACTATATTACTATACTTATATTGAACAGTATGATGGGGGCTGTCAACAGATTTGTTGTAAATTCGCAATATAAATTTCTTAGCCCCATCATAGAGGACATATTTATAAGTTTATTATTTAACTACTGTATTACACCTGGTAATCTATATCAATTAGACCCTTGGCATTCACCTGAGCGGCCACTTTAAGGTGCCGTTAAATACCTTATAAAAACATGACTCCTGAGAGTTAATACACAATCGTCCCCGACTCTAGTGAATTAAAAACAACATTAATGAGTCCTACCTCACCTGAAATTTTGAAATTAGCCCAGGAAAACACTCCTATTTGGCCTCATGATAGTACATATGCCAGCCAACTATTTTCCAGATACCCCTAGCTGCCAAATTCCCGGGCTCTACCCTGTATGTTTAAAACAAAGGAAGCAAACAAACATACCTAAATGCTTTAATTCCGCTTTTGTGTTTAGCTGGAGACTCTCACTCTAAATGCTGGTTTTTCTTGCTACCTGGCTAGCGGGTTATTGGTCTTGCTTAAAATTCATTACTGCATACATGGTTTCTTAAAACATATTATTTTTTCTATAGTTGTTAAGAAAAATTGCAGCATTTCTTTACCAGAGTATTATCTTTTTATGAATAAAATGCTTAAAACCAATCATATATTCAAAGAACTGTCTGTATACGGCAGTTAACACAACTTTTGTTGAAAAGATTAATATTATTATAACGGAAAGAACTGAGCGTTAAACTCTGCACTTCCATTAATTCAAACTCCTGTATATTGATGTTGATAGAAAAATTTCAAGTAAATCCTTCTCCCATCTTTCCCCACCTTAATACTGACTGTCTCAGGATTTGTGGTTTTGTTTCCCAAAGGAAGGTGCAATTAAAGATGAAGTACCAATAACCATCTTGTAGTGGGAAGCTTATGTTAGTGTTGCCCTGGATGAAAATCGGTGAACTAAATGGCTAGTTATGTAACTTACCCCCTCCCCCTCTTATTATCCCACATAAAATAATAGACAGAGGTGAGCACAAGAGAGTTATAATTTTATTATCAAAGAAACTTTGTACAACTCAATGGGGGAGTGACACTTAGGAATAACAATGGTAACCATAAGCCAGAAAGGCTGCAAGACACAAAGGACGCCGCCAGGGCCTGAAGGGCATTACAACAATAATTAACATCAGGCGGCTCCTTACATACAAACGCCCTCCAAAATGGCGTCCTCAGAGAACAGCATAAAGGCCTAACGAATTGGTCTCCAGATTCATAATAATATAACATAAAAAATAGTCAATCGACAACATGAGTAGAGAGACAACCTCTTCTCATGATCTGTAACATAGAGTGAGTCTACAGCTCACGCCTCTTAACTAAAGAATGACATTGACACTATGCTAATATTTCACATTGTAAGAAGATTAAGTGTACATAAGAATGCCTAAACGCTTTAAGAGCAAATAAGATGTCCTCAGAAATATAAGTCCTGGGTGGCCCGCGGCCCCACATTTAACAAATACAAATAGACACCAGCAAAACTACATTGAACTAGCCTAACATTAACACCTAACATGGCGTCCGTATAATTATTAATTTCTCCGCCGGCTTGCGGCCCCACATTTGACCAACCTTGGTAGGAAACGAGGAGGCAAATATAAACAATCCCCAGACATCAAAGATACCTAAATTATCAGAGGAGACCAAATATCTGTAAAGTAAACATTGCCTTAATGGCTGACGTAATAGATCGTTACAAACAATATTAGACGCAGATATAAATTGAATTTCGAAAGAAGGTAGATTAAAGCCAAATTGAATTTAGAATATATCATCGAGCCTACAAAGTTAAGCTATTTACCTCGAAAGCCCAGAGTGTAATGTGTGTCCTTCCTCTGGGTTTCAACCATTATATACACTGTGATAAACATGTATTCTCAGAGCGCGGAACAAACAAAGGGGAGGGGTGTTCTAGAATGATCTCGAGAACCAATAGACGTAGTTTGTACGTCGAAATATAGTCCATAGAAGTTTTATCCGCAATGCGTCAGGGCGGCGCGCGCAGAATGACGATCACTTGTTTCTTATCCAATTGGGAGGAGAGGTGGGGGCAGCCCAACCACACGGTCAGTGATGAGATTCAAACCTTGGTTCAGTTGGACATAGTGGTGATGAGCGTCCCGGGTGTATCGTAGAGGAGTCTGGACGAATCAACTTGGGCTGAGTTGGTGAGTGTTATTATTTTTTCTATGTGACGTAGTAACAAGGTTACAGTTACAGCAATTTTAAATGTTAGTCCTGGAATTAATTTATTTTGTGGAAATGGGAAAAAAATACATGATTTTAAAATTGCATTAATAGTTTAAAAAAAATTAAATCATTTGTTTTAGTGGTTTTTATATAATAATTTTTTTATGTAGAGTTGACAACTCAACTCTTGATGTGGCAGGTAAGAGGGTTTGAAGGGTGCAGAAACACAAAGAACAAATAATAGCCCAACCCTAGCATCTTCACTGGTCTGATCGGAGCAGCACTCATGCAATAGTTTTTTTTTGTTAATTTGCCAAACACTAAACTCTTTTGCACTTGTGCATCAAATTTTAGCATCACTTTCTGTGGCTCCAGAACGGTGGTAAACTTATTCATACTTTTGCCACATATAGGTTTATCGTCTTTGCAAAACACGGTCATACAGAGGTATAATACACTTCTCCCACATAGGAGTAATAAAGTTAGAAAATTTATCAACAACAGAGCCCAACCAATTATTCACATTGCCTATCCATATGCCCCCGCGCATTGGCTTGACTAGAAGCATAAAGGAAGAAGATACATTATTTCAAAACACGTCCACCACATCCTTAGACTTGGCCAGAAAGTTAAAACCCAGGATGACGTCATAGAGTAAATTAAGGACAACTAAAAAACCTGTGTCCACGAAAACATAACTATCTTTACAAACAGATTAATAAGATGGTCTACTACAAGGGAATGACTTAGCAATGGTGTACAATTTAGGACTCACCTTTTCATACTTGGAAACCAAACACGCAGAAATTTCAAAAAAACTTTTTTTTGTTAAATATCCATTGGCACCTGAATCTCCAACATGCATGTCAACAACAGTTTGAGAGACAATTAGGAGGGGTCGCGATTCAGAATGAAATCACACCGCGGGATACTATTGCTTAACTCACCGGAACCGTGATCCTGGTGGCGCTCTATTGTTTTCCTGACATTGACTCTTGAAATGCCCCAAACCTTGACACTTGTAACATCTGACTTTTGATATCCTTGTAACATTGCTCCATGGAACTAGAGCTAACCTTAGACTGACCGTTAGGTTTAAAATTGCTACCGCTGGCTTTTTTTAGCCCTATGGACAGGATTATATTTCTTCCCGAGATATGAATCCCTTTCATGCCGGGTGAGGGAGACAGCAGTATTCAATGCTAAATATTTTCTCTCGGCCAACAGAATACTTTCAATTAGGGACGCTAATGATTAACTTCCTCATGAGGGTGGGTTTGTTTAAAAAAACAATATGGTGAGACATGGGAGACTCATTCTAAAGTATAGTATTCACTACTTCTGTTTGACTTATATTAAGGTCAAGGATTTTGGCCACCTCCGAAACTGACAGGATGTAAGCGCTTATATACTCATCTCATCATAAGTGTGTTTAAATTAACACAACATTGATGGAAATGTAAAAAGAGGTGAATGCACATTATTCTGCAGTCTTTAGTAAACACTTGAGTTGAGCGTAGGCTTCATTATGCTGAGCAGGTTAATTCATTCTTTTTTCATATGTATTTGTGGCTTATTTTTAATTAAAGGCCAGGATTAAATTCTGACTAAAAGTACAATAACCATACCATTATAATCTGTGGTTCTGATAGAATTTTAATACCTTTTACAGGATAATTTGGGTGCATTTTATTTTCATGGCTCTCATCTTAAACACCTTGTTAATAACCTAATTTAAGTTGTGTGCTAATATAATCAGTCGGTTCAGAAAGTGCATGTTAAATAACTCAAATAAATTAATAACCTCATATTTGCGTATAACCCGAATGGGTAGTAAGACGCGGTGCTAATAATAATAACCTCATATTAAATGTTTGAATACTAATAATATATGCCATCTTTTTTTTACATACTTAGCAATAATAATAGATTAATGAAAACAATGCGTTAAAAACTATTTCTCACTATCCTTAAAAATATTATTGTTTTTAAATTAAATACCTTTAAGCTTAAATTTTGACAGTATAGTATAGTTATAGTTAGTTTAGTCTGAAAGGTAGCAAGTTACCTTGCAGGGTTCCACTAGTGTGCAGCTTATAAGATATAGCCACACTTTAGTTGTTTAAGGTAAGACTTCTACTTTTAAAGGTAAACAGAGTGAACACACAAGCCATTTTATTATTCAATTTAATATACATTTGGAATAATCTAGCTAGTAACATGGGAGATAACAAAAATCACTGCTATTAGTGAAAATAGTAAAATGTGTATTAGATCCCAAATTTTATTCATCTTCAAATTATAGTAACTAAGCAAATGGGGGAGGAATGTTCTTTATTTCTAGTATAATATTTAAAAAAAATGCAATTTATGTTTTAAAATGCTCATCCATAATTTAATGAATCCATAAAACAAATATTCTAAAAAATTTATTTATGCTATCAGTAACCATAACCAAAACATAATTTAAACTTTAAAACTGTCTTGTTTATTAGATCAAGTATTAAAGTACCTGCCATTGCTCAGGAGAAATATTTTATGTTAAGAAGAGTAAAAAGGATATAAAGGTTTTAAAAGGGTTAAAAGTAAATTTAATAAAGAAAAATGTAAAAAGGATCAAAAGTGTAAATATGGTAAAAAGGCTACATAGTAAATTATATTAAAATATTTTTTGCTTTTTTTATCCCATCTACTCTTGATAAATTTTACCTTATTTATCCACCACATTTTTTTATTACGTTACCTTATCCACCCCATTAACACTTTTTACCTCACCTATTCTTTTATCTTATTGACCCCTTTTTACTCAGTTTACAATTTCTACCCCATTTACCATTTTTACCCTGTTGACCCTTTTCAACATTTTTAATATTTACTCATGTTTTTTTACCCTTCTCTACCTATTAATTTTTTTTTTCTTTTTGGCACTTTTCCCCCCTATTAATTTTATACCCATTATATTAGATTTAATTTTTGCCCCTTTAACAATTTTTTCATTTTTTTTTTTAATTTTGGCCCATTTTTGTCACTTTTGTCCTTTTTACCCTTTTAATATGTTAAATCATTTTTACTTTATTTACTCTTTTTACAATTTTTTCAAACCTTTTTAATTAAACTAACTTTTTACCCTTTTAGTTACTTTTTACACCTTATTACTCTATGTACCCAGCTTAGCCCGGGATAAATGTTTTAGGGTAAAAGGTTAAAATAGGTGTAAAAAGGTTTAAAAGATGCATAAATGTAAAAATGGGTAAAAAGTAAATCTCATAAAAAAAAGGCAACTAAATAGTGTAACACATATGGACATGTTACAAACGTGATTATTAAGTAATTGTACTCACTCAATTACACCTGAAGAGACTTCACCCGTCCTACTCACTTCAATGTTCCCGTTCAACTGAAGAGAGTGTCAGTTAGGACCAGCGTGGTGTGTCATGCTAGATGATGTCATGAGTTCCACACCACAGATGCCCCAATAACACTGTAGAATGTTATGAATGCCTCCTTGGTGTTCGATGACTAGAACAATCTGCGCCAGCACCAGGTGCTCCATCGGTTCTACGCATGTGTCTTGTTCGCCTTACTTTACCCATCTCTGCCCTCCTTTGAATTCCCCTATATCCATCTCTGGGATCACGAGATGACTTGCTAGGACTATAAATTGACTAGTTTGGTCTATATTGTTACTCATTATACCACCAGCTTGAGTCTAGGTAAGCAACACTATCCATGGGAGACTTAATTATGCGAGCATTCAAAATTCTCTTTCACCCTTTAACCTTTTTTCAATGTTTCTGTATTATCTTTATAGTTTTAATACTTAAATATTTATTTAATACTATATAGTAAATAAAATGGTTGACTCATGTCATCCTGTTATTTTTTAGATCACTTTAATGAGGTAATATTGGTGGTACATTTGTTTGTCTCAAGGTTACTAGATGGTGTTATTTAATAGTCATACAAATTAACTTGTCTCTAGGCCACTAAATGGCATTGTCAAATATAAATTGTAAATCTGACTATCCTTATTAAGTATGGATAAGAATATACTGTGTATTGCTAATAGGGCCATTTTGGACGTAATGATTAATTAATATCATTATAATAGTTTAATTAGGCTCGTTTGGATCTATTATCCCTATTGCTTTGGTGGGATTTTAAATGACATATTTGTCTTTTGGTACCTAATGATTGAGTAAATATTGGTAAATATTGTGGTCCGCTCCCTTTACACGCTCTGTTTTTTATTATATTGTAAATATAAATTATTGTGTGGTCTGTTTAATTAAATGTTAATATGTTAACCACTTCCTTTTTATTAACTTAGGGGGATATTTAAGCCAGGAGTTTTTAACAGGTTAAAATTTAAAAAGTGATTAAATGGGTAAACAAAGCATACTTTAAAAAAAGGGGGGAAATATAAAAAAGGCAAACATGGTAAAATTGCTAAAAGGGGGAAACGTGGTTAATAGGGTAAAAAATGGAAAAATAAAAATTTAATAGAGGTTAATTGGGATAAAAGTTTGATATGTGCCAAAAGGGTTAAAAAGAATTGTAATTAAATTCACTCAAAATAACTTTAACGTTGTTTTTTTTACTGCATTTGCCCTGTTTTGCCCGGTATTGTTTGTTTACCCTTGTTACACTTTTTAAATTTTTGGCCTTTTTACCATTTAGCTCTATATTGCCCTTTTTGACATTTTACCCATTTTGGACCTTTTTTACACTTTGTACTCCTTTTTACATTAATGTTGTTTGGACAGAGCTACTGTTGAGAAAAATCTGTAAGATAGCATTTGCATCGCTTAGAAAAGGGTAAGAGTAGGTGCTAATGGTCCGTCCCGTTGAGAGCCAGAAAACCTATCTTCGTCAGCGGTAGACTGGAAAGTCTTGGGCTGAAGTTTTGGTTAGGGCAGAGAGGATTGGGTAGGGGGCAGATTAGCAGGTAGACACTCTTCTTCTCCTCTGGCTATTATGAATGAAAACTGTCAGGGAGCGAACTATTATTATCACCACTTCTTACTACCCGTTCGGGCAATAAGGACTTAAGCTAATGTGTAATGGTAGGGTGATTATAAGATGAAATAGTGGACCTACAGTTTAACGTGGTATCCGAACCACGATGGAGGCTTGACATTCCACACATTCACAAGCTGTGATTAATACACGTCTTGTCAGAGGTGAAGGAAGGGTTTGGCAATCAGATAAATCTCTGTCGGGACCGAGGATTGAACCCCGGACCCCAGCATAGAAGACGGAACACCTTACCCCTAAACCACCAGGTCACCCCGGGACCGAACTAAACCGTTCGTTCATTTTTAAAGTTAACCTCAACTTGATTTAAACACTAAGCTCATTTAGTTTATTTTAATGATTAATGGTGGTCAGGGTTCAAACCCCCGAGTGGGTAAACAAAGGGGGCATCTTTCTAAATGGTTTCCCTTTGTCCCTTCACAGAACTGTAGGTACATTTCCTCTGTTTTAGATATTGCTCATCATTAACACCAGTGTAATTAATAAAAATATTAATTAAACTCACTATGTGTGTTTTATGCAGATATGCCGGAATAATAGAGTGGAGGGAAAGGGGGGATGGAGGGGGTTGTTAAGTATTAAAAGCATTATCTCTACGCGAAGTCGAATATGAGTATTTGTTAATTACAGTTATAACCTCATCTATGTATTATTTAAATTAAAAAAATATATCTTGACGTGGGAATTGAACTTAGGCCCTACAAACTATGTTTTGATAGTTGTTATAAAACTAACTCAATATGCCTGAACAAACTGGAGAAAAAACATTTGACGAGAAAGGACATAAAAAAGAGTGATTTAAAATGTATGCTTAGGTGTGTGTTATGATTGCGGAAGGGGAAAAGGGGAGGTGAAATATTTATGTAGACATTCTGTACACAAATGCACATATTTATTGTTAGTGTCTATCTGGACACGTCTGTAACCTGAACCTAGCTAACACAATAGTGGCTTTCAAATTATGTTACGTGATGCCATTGTAGGTTGTCGGTGCTAATTTTTTGTAAACTTTTTTTAGCGTTACCTGTTCAGATTATACACCTTTGTACTAATTACTCTAACCTTAAATCTAGGACATGCACAAAATCCATCCCCCGGCCGTCAATTCATCACTGTGCAAGGGTAAACCCACATTCCAACAATTATAAATTTCTTGGCCATGCCAGGAATCAAGCTCGCTGTAGGTGGACGCACTACCAACGGAGCTAAGCCTCTTAATTTTCTAGTATGATTTTTTTTCTAAGTTAAATCCCCAATAAAATTTATAGATTTTTTTTTATACAAAAGGGCTCATTTGTAATTAAAGAAGGATGGGGAGAGTGCACAGCATAGACCTTCTCGCTACTGTAAATAAAAGATATATTTACTTAAAACCCATAAGATTATTATTTGAAACGAGTTATTAGACATTGTTGCACATTCTACCAAAGAACATAAATGAAATAATATACACTGTTAGAGAAAATAGGAACATCACACATACACAGAGCATTACAGCAATTTACAAATTAAAAGACCTCCGTAATGTATACATTTATTTATATATATTTATATGTACATATTATATAAGTGTATTATATATATACTAGTGGACCCGACAGACGTTGTCCTGCCCGAACGTTGGCTTTTCGTTTGGGTGGCATAATTGATTTCGATACTAAAACAAATACTATGTGATCATCACAATAACAAATTAACAATGAACTACAATTAGTGAGTTACACAAATATTACAAATTCAGGGTTTGTCAAGACAACATACAAAATAAAACATATTTTATTTCCTCAAAATCAACTATATTGAGACAATAGTACATTACAAATACGTTGTTTCACATCAATAGCAATGCTTTCCCATTCCGTCTGTCTGTTTCTGAAACTAATAAATTTTACTTAGAATAGGAACTGCTAGACACTTATACATATATGGTATCCATTATTAAAAATAATAATATATGGAATAGTGATCCCTACAATTTTTGGAATTTCGCCCACAACTCTACAAATATCAGCTGTATCGAAAAAAAAATTGCGAAGCTTGCTTACAAATTTGTATGCTGGGTACAGCTAATTTTATTTTATTGACGTACCTTCAAATATGACAAATGTCAAATTACCTTTTAATTGTTTCTATTTTCTTAGTGCAAAACATATTCTGTTTTGGGCCTAGAACCTTTACGGGCTTAAGCAGAACAACTTACCTATATACGTACCATCGAAATAGTATGTACTTGTACGAAGTACATACTATTTCTATGATACGTATAGTCAGCTGCATAGAAACCTCACCCCCTCTTATACCTAAGGTTGTAATGTTATAAAAAACGGTCCGACAAAATCAATAAAGTTTGTTTTGTTTTTATCTTAATGCGAGTTGATGAACAATGTTTTTCGTCAATTCCTGAGGTGTATAAATGAACAAACTTGATGGTTTGCCAACGTGAGAACACGCAACATATAATTGACCATGTGAGAAGCACTGATTTTCTAGATCCAACCCACAAATGGACATTGTTTGGCCTTGTGACTTATTAATAGTCATTGCGAATGCCAAGCGAATTGGAAATTGCAAGCGTCTGAATGGAATGGGTGAGTCTGAAGGGATCATTGGGATCCGTGGCAGGAGAACAACCTCACCTTGAAACTTGCCGTTCAAAATGGTAGCTTCAAGAACATTAGCCATAATTTTTTTTATGAACAATCGCGTGCCATTGCATAGCTTAGGTGCATTTAAATTCCGAAGCAAAATGATTGGTGAACCAATTTTTAATCGCAAGCTATGTGGTGGCATTCCCGGTAAATCCAGTGAATTCAAAAATTCAACAGGATAATTGACTGCTTCGTCAGGATCGACAACAGTGTCGATCCATTTAAACGACATCTCATTGCCAGGCAATAATTGTTGTATTTTGAAATTAATAACGTCAACATCGATATTTTTTGCGGCTAAAATAGCTCGTTCACGTATCCACGCATGATTAATGTAATTAGCGCGTAAATCTGGGAATATGCTTTCAATCAAAGCATCTTTCGTGGCTACCATGTTGCAAAAATTGTCTGGCAATTTTATGTATTGTGTATTTCCATGCAATATAATTTTTCCATTACCAATGTTGATCAATTGTTCGGAGAATGACAGTGCTGTAGCATGAGAAGAGTAACTCAGTACTGCATCTGCAAGTGTGAGATCCCAATGATTGTTATCTTCCAGCAAATGCAATTCGCGACACGCATCGTGGTACGTGTCGTACAAAATACCATTGACTTTTCGCAAGTATTGGAAGGACGTAGGTCCAGGAACGTTAACCAACAACAAACGCAAGAAGAAGCATTCGCGTTGCTTTGGATGGACTGTGTATAATCGGCTTAATGTATTCCCATAAATATTCCGTCGTATCCTTGGACTGAAAGGCCTCGCTTTCTTGGGTCCCACTTTTTTGACTGTTTGTTCCACGTGAAAAATCGTGGCACATCAGTATACATCAATGTCTTTGCGAATTGACAGAAAATACCTGGTTGGTTGCATAGTTCGAAAAACTCAGTTAGTTTGGTTTTTGGGGCAGTTAATGCTCCTTGTAGAGCAGTCTCTTCTTTGAAATAAACACGCTGTCCACTTTCAAGGTGCACGACCAAATGTATAACAGCAGGGGCTTTTTCGTGTATGGGAAAACTCAAAATGCGCAAAACTGCTTCATTGCTGCTAATGTATCGGCCCATTTAATAACGTGTTATTTCGTTGTTATCATTTACATTTTAAACAGCTAGTACAGTCATATCGCTGCCTTATGAACGTATTTGTAAATGTATTTTATGGACTTCACCGAACTGCAGAACTCAACGTTAATGTGAGCTTTGTAGATTTTGCACAGCAATGGCAAATACGGAACCCCCCAGCAATTGTCAATGTCAACCGTTCCAACGTTTGACATGCGCAATTGATATGATTGTCCACCATTATCTGTGTCTCTACGACGATACAATGGATAACCGTCGATATTAGTGACAGTATCGTTTATACACGCTTTGGAGAAACGTTTCGTACATTTTCCATTGTCCATGCACGGCGCCGTAATGTTTAGAGCACCGCATGGGCCATGGATCATGTTAGCGGTAACAATGTCAAACAACTCTTTATCGATATTCCTATCCGGAATTTCTGCTGAAATAATTATATCAATTTCTTCTGACCGTAATTTGTCGACGAACCAAATCAAAATATGTGCATGTGGCAAACCTCGTTTTTGCCATTGAACAGAATACAGCCAGCAACGTGTTTTGCCGAATACAGAGTGGTGTGTAATCAAGTTCATCAACAATTTTAATTTTTGTTTGAAGACACATGCAGTGATATCATGGCGATGTATTGCTGTTTGACCTGGCAATAACAAAATTTTAATTTCATCCCAGTTAGGATTGCACGTAAATGTAATGAA
Source organism: Timema cristinae (assembly GCA_039000515.1). Lineage (NCBI taxonomy): Eukaryota > Metazoa > Arthropoda > Insecta > Phasmatodea > Timematidae > Timema > Timema cristinae. Next base: position 66,917,454 of record JBCFYV010009882.1, on the reverse strand, counting down.
CAAATCTGGTCGGCCGTTCGCGCACACGAAAGTCATGGCGTCCTGAATGTATTTTTGCATATGACGCGGACTACCAATATATGATGATGGAAGAATATATGCGGTACCGATGTCGTTGATATTAGAGGTTCCATCTACGTTACCGACAATAGCATCACGCAAATGAATGTACTCCTCAGAACGCAATTTCGCTTGATTATACTTGATGTACCGTAATCGCTCGCTTTCAGTTTTCGCATACATATCAACGATGTATTGATGAAACAGCTGGCGGCATCGGAGAATGTTGTTGTCTTCATTGGCACGAATCATCAACCGATATGCGTAGAAGATCATCGCGCTCACTTTCTTGTTGGTTTCTGCACCTGCAAAGTAAAAATATAAATAAGACAAAAAGAAAATAATCTTACAGAAAAAGAAAAAGTAAATAATATGTAGATTGTACCTGTCACTGGATTTATTTGTTTGATGTTAAAATGATATTCATCTTCTCCTTCCCAAAATATCAACGGATATTGCAAAGCGTCGTAAGAACGATGACTGTCTTGAATTGTATGAACCGTGTTATCTCTGTGTTGGATCCGTATATATCGACGTTCATATGCGTCACCAATCATAACAACTGCAACTTCATTAACAGTTGGTGAATAGTATCTGCTCGCGTGATCTCCAAATAGTACTTTGTCTGCTTTGATGACAATCATGTAGTTGTCGGTTTGCAGTCTGTTTGAAACGGAATAAAACAACTGGACCAACTGGTTGTGATTTTGCAAAAACGGTTCCAAAGTCGCCACAATTTCTCGCTCCTCCATCTGCTCGATGTGGTTTTACTGGCAGCGTGCGTTTATTTGTTGCTCATCGCCCATGAAGTAGATTTGCAAGAATTTTGGATCGGCATCAGGCATTGAGATTAAAGAACCTATTTGATGATACACTTGTCCCTGAATCTTAAACGTTGATTCATAATGGCGACCATCCTCATTCTGAACGATTTTTGTTGCTCCAAATTTGCGAATTTTACGCAAAAACAATTTTGATTGAGGTGTGGCTCCAGCCAATAGTGTTTTCAATTTGTTCTGGTGGCGAATTCAATGGTGGAAGTACAACTTTTCCAGACGTGCAGCAGAAACTGGCCGATTCACCTTTGTATTTGAATGCATGGCAGTGTTGGCATTCTTTGTCCATAGCGCCGATGACAATTTGTGAATATGACGAATAGTCGATGTCTGACTCATATTCGAACGCAAGACGGAGAAGTGATGCGCGTGTCAATGCACGATGTACTTGCAGGCGCTGTTGTTCATGTGCTCTGTGTGCGTCAGTGGCTCGTTGACGCGCCTGTCTTTGTCTCAATGCGTTAGCTCGAAGGCGTTTGTTGCGCTGCTGTTGACTTTCATTTGCACGTGTGTTTGCAACCTGGACTCTTAAATTTGCATTGTCCGTCAATTGATCTTCTGCCGTTCGATTTAACCAACAGGTGTGGACTATTTGTGAATTCTGTGTACGTCGACCAATATTTCCTCTTCGTCCACGAAGACGTGGCATTGTTCTTTAATAAACACACAACACCTAAATATAAGCAACTCATATTTGAATTTTATGGATTACATGTTTGTTTTTTCGATGAGACGTTTAACACTCCCTAAATTTTATAAAATCATCGACACAAATAAGCACTTAAAATAAAAATTAGCATGTTAAATTGATTGTCATTGAATACGCATGTATATAATTTAAATTTATGGAAGATCATGTAAGATATTCACTTCAACACAACACCTTACTCATTTTCCCACTGTATGTATTTGAGTACACTTGATGAAAAATACACTCAATATTCACGCGATTATGATACATGGAATATTGAAACACATCGTACAGAAATTGAAATGTCAAAACAACGCCAAGCCACGACGCAAGAGACTTGCGCATGTATTGATGCATACGTCTAATACCACAGAATTCGAAATCAATGCCACCTATGGTACACAAACATAACTATGAAATATTTTCAGAAGTTCAATTATGCGTACGTCAAATACCACACAATTTGAAATCAATGCCACCTATGGTACACAAACATAACTATGAATTATTCTCAGAAGTTCATTTATTCACTATTCAGAAGGTTTTAACGGCCAATTATTGATGAACTTATGATTTTTTTAACGGTCAATTATTCATATTATATGCATTATTATAAATATTAGGGGAAGGAGGTGGGGAGAGAAATTGTGAGGCTACATTTTCTGATATGCAAAAAATCTTTAAAGAAAATCCCCTCAAATAAATTCCCTAAAATATAAAAATAAATCCTAGAATCCGATTGCATCGCCACCTACCGGGTTCAATTGTGAATTAAAACCATCCATGAACCCACTCAAACACACACAAAAACTTTCATCAAAATCGGTCCAGCCGTTTATGAGGAGTTCAGTGACATACACACGTACAGAAGAATTTTATATATTAAGATATATATAATTCAAAAACTATCTTTTTATAAAAAGATATTTCAAATGAAGATCTTTATATTTATTCTCTCATTTTCGAAATGAGAAATTGTTTAGAAGTACGGAGAAACAATAAAAATTGGAAGTTTCCTTAAGTGTAAATTACCCTCAAAGCTATTTTAATGAGGAAATGAGAGCTTTCATTTTGTTTTAATATTAAACAATAGAGATATACGAATTTGAATCGAGTCGAGTTTGATACAATCTTTTTTTTTTTCTCTTTCCACCCTTAAGTAAAAAAAAAAAAAATTATAATTGATTTTAGGGTATGATAGATAAGTTAAAAAAAAAAAACTCTGAGAAACCTTATGAAAACACCATGTTCCAAGTTTTATCCCAATAGCTATAATAGTTTTGTCTCTAATCAGAGATACGGACTGATATTTTTTCTAAAACACTTTTTCGGATTAAGGGGGTCATAAAATGTCAACATCCATCAAAATCTTGGCTTTGATTTTTTTGACAGTTACTATTTTTTTTCTCAACCAGAGAGGTGTGAGAAGATGAAAAGTAACATTATATATTAATATATAGACCTACAAATTTCATCGACTGGCCAATATGACTAAAAAGTAATCTATCTTTATTTATTTATTTAAGATATGCACAATTTTACAAACATATTAACGTAACTCAAATATAGGCTTTCATCTAACGCTGTAATTATTGTTCAAGGTCGTTGTTAAAAATAATTTCTATGCTTTTTTTTTTGGCTAAATAGTTAGTAAGTTGTTCACAGCGTCTTGGAAAAGCATTTATGTTGCCTACAGCTAAATAAAAGGTTGGTGATTTCTTCTTTACAAAGTGGAGTTGAAGAAAATATATGCAGTGAAATAATATGTAAGTCTATAAAATCTATTTATTTAATGACTAAACACATAATGCTATCATACAATAGGATAATGCATTACAATGCACTGTTAACAAAATAGGTTTGTATATAAAAAAATACTGTATACTTAACACCACTATCGTGAACACAAGGTGATACACAATTTGTACACTATTATATAAATCTTAAGACAACACATTTGTAATGCTAGTATTAGTAATGATATAATAGGGAAATAAAAAGGTTCCACGTTAGTTTATAATTCATAGTATTAGGCTTTTACATACATTTCACTGTTACATAAATCATAATCAAAAACAAAACTTTTACACAGCTACAAAAATATTAATGTTGCATAAATCATCAGCTAAAACAAGTTTTATAGAATTAATGTTACAGAACTCATAATTACAAGACAAAATTAGTAAATTGTTGCAGAGAATAGTAAAATACAATAGTTTGACACTATTTTATATAGGTATTTTAAATAAATTTACACTTAAAAACAGAGTATAAATTTTACACTTTTACAAAATACATATATGAAAAATTAGGTTTTATTCATTAAGTGAAAAATGACAACTTGGCACAGAACTCCAATCCTGGATACCATTGAGCCATCCTGGTCTGTCCAGTGTCCACCAGGGTCATAATTCCCTACTGTAGTTGTTTGTATTAAGTCTATTATTATTGTAGTAACGGGTAATATAATGCGAAACGTAGCAGAATGACTCGGAGGTAGTGTATTGATGCACCAAGTCAAAGGTATCCCATTCTATTCCTGTGTACAGCCTGTCATTTTTCGCTTAATTGAATTTTATTAACCTATCAGGACTGATTTTGTGATAATAATCACCTATCATTTTGTGATACACATAAGTTAAAATCAAGTTTTACTTTGTCAAAAAAATTATGGGTTAACACACAAGTGTACAACTTTTACAGAACTCAAACAGAAATTTAACACTTTTACCGAAATTATTTGTTATTACATAGTAAGTTTAAAAGAAAGTAACAAATCTTTAAATACATACTGTATCGTAAATAAAAGTAACAGGATACGTGATAGCAGGCAGTCTGGGGCGCTTATTGTAGCTGCAGGGGTAAAAAGTAAGGTTGTTAAAAGAATCAACTGTCGAAAATTTTATTTATTAACGCACACGCCAGCCGCCGCATGCTGGCAAGCTAAAAATGTAATATAGGTAGTATAATGCAGGGGCTTGCGGAGATCTAGCAACGCAGCGCTACTACCCCTGCCATCTTGCCCCCACACTTTAACCCCATAAGCTTGCAAATATTATAGGCCTATTGTAATCTCAAACTTTCCCATTCCAGTACCTAGCTGTGTTATTTGTGTGTGTGTGTGTGTGTCTTATCTGATGTATATTGTTTACCTTGTCACATAAAAGTATAATATTACTTTAGAAAAAGTATCAGTTTTCATTCCTTAGGCACAACTTTATTTCTCCTCTATAAGATGGACTCTATGTAACTCAGAAAGCCCCCTTTAGTACGAGTTATCGAGAGTTGAGTGTAGTAAAAATATGGGTATTATTATTGGAGCTCAGAATATAAATTTTGATTTGTGTTAACTATTCAACTACACGAAACACTCATATCACCTAGTGATTATATTTTCTCCAACATAAGTCATTAAACAGCGTTTTTGTGATAGTTATTAGCTACATGTTGTCCACAATATTTATTCTTTGTCATCTGTTACTATTATTATTATTATTATTATTATTAATAATTTCAATTCATAAAATCCTTTTTTCGTTTGGCATTCTCTTGGGTCTCTAAAATATAGGGGGGATCCCTTATTCTTATACCTCGAGGGACACGGGATCAGTTAGTTCTGGCAGTATACAGTCGGTGTAGAATTGGCATAGCCTTGGAAGCATAGTATCCTGCCAAAATTTTACATCTTTCACTATTCTATCACTGTAATTGTCCCTCCAGCGTACACGATGAAATCACAAAACTCACGGTCACAAATATTCAATTGACGTTGCACTTGGTAGTAGTAGCAGTTACTTCGCCTCAGTCTTGGTTGGTTGTCTAGTACTTCCACACACATCTTTTTTCTCATAGCGGCCTCTAATAAAGGTTGATCTTGAACTGAATTTAAGCATTTAACTTCTAATAAAATATTGTCCCCAACTATCCCATATGGACTAGCACCGAGGTAAGGGTGCAGCGTGTCAACAAAAATACCACATTGTTCAACGTTCACTTTTTCTTAATCCTCATACATCGCTATTGCTGTAGCTTTATGAGTCTGGCTGTAATTAACTGCAGTCGTATTCAGGTCTTTTTGGTAAATGATGGATTTTACCAAACAATGGCAAAATGTTTTAGAAAGATGTCTGACCACTTGACCAAATCTAGATGCTGTGAGTCTGTTCATCCGCGCCTCTCACCACTTAGCATTATTATGTTGTCCGACACTAGATCGCTCAAGCTCATGCTGCTTCTCAATACTTTCAACCTCTTCACGAAGAGTATTCACAATGTCTTGCATCTTACTACCAAGTTCATTTTCCGACAAGTCTGGCTGTGCTGCTTCAGGTCCGTACTCAATGTCTATTTTCTTTGTGTCCTCCTGGAGCGTTTCATTTGTCCTGTTGTAGTAAAGTTAAGACGGCAAACTGAACTGGCCTTTTCCCTCAAGGCAAGCTTACGTTTAAAAACTTTTCCGGGACTCTTTCTCGACACATGTTTCCAGGGGCTAAGAGGTCATGATGGTCCACTCGTGTGAGCAAGTGCTGCACCGTAGCAACGTCTCCCATAAGACCCTCGGAGAGTGTAGTTGACGCATTTCCCGCCAGTATATTTAGCAACAAGTGCCATATACCAAAAATTAAATTATATTAATTTTAATAAACTAAAAATGAAAAAAGACCCATGGATATATACAATTTTATTTTATTCGATAGATCTGTTTAAAATAAGAAAATATAATATTTTAAATAAGATACACATTAAAGACTATAGTAACACTATCAACATAAAAAAATGGTGTGCTACTATCATACGAACTTTCTCATCTAGTCCATTATTGAAAATTCAATTCATCATTAAGCTGCCCTTAAATGACTTTCTACCCCGAAAACAAGTATAGAATGTTATTTGTAATATAAAATTCTCCGGAGATATACATTTGATACCAAATAGTTAAACATTTTAAAAACATTTCAAGTTTTTGAAAAACCAGTCTAAGTAAACTACCCATAAAAGACTTTTTCTTAAGATGGTTTTATTTGCGATACTAAACAGACCTAATATACCCATTTGGAACCAAATCGCTATTGCCATTTTAAAATATATTAAAGTTTTCGAAAAAATTATTCATACCCATAAACGACTTTTTATTTTTTTTAAAAACTAGTTTACTGTGTTATTTTTCATGTTAAACTCTCCCAAGAGACCAATTTGAAACAAAATATTTATAGCAGTTTTAAAAATATTTCACATTTTTGGATAACTGATCATTTGTAAACTACCATTAAAACAATGTTTTCCGAAAAAAAAGTTTTATTTTTAATGACATACACTCCCCATACACCCATATGGAACCAAATTGTTAAAGCTATTTTCAAAATATTCCGAATAATTTAAAAGCACCCATCTGTAAACGTCCCTTCAAAGTATTTTTACAAAAAAAAAAAGTTGTTATTTGGCAGGTCAAATATAGTCTAAAAAAAAGATTTTAACCGCAGATGTCCATCCAATTGGTTGTATTGTTAATGAGATGTGTCCTAATTATATCAGCCTACACGGCTTCATTTAGGTTGTTATCTCTGTTTGCATGGGTCATATCTTGTAATCAATTTCTGACACATTTCTACCTAGCCGATTATCTTTAAAATTTGCACACATATTATGCCATTCTATCAAATTTGAGTTCCCCTATACCTCTTTAAACATTTTCAGAAAACCCTCGATTTTATTGAAATTTTTCACACATAGATTTTCCCGATGAACAAGTTTACAGGCACAAGTGTTGGTGAAATGTGGGGATGAGTGAATCTATTAGTAACCCTTCTGCTTTTTTCACCCCCTTCTGTTATGTAATTTGAAAAATCTTTAAAAATATCTAGCTCAATAATTCTAGAAAGAAATTTCCAAATTAGATTTCAAGGCTTTAACTTCAGCTACTGTTTGTGTTTGTTGAATGAAATACACATTCTATTATGTTAAATTTTACAAAAGTTTGAAGAAGTGCTAAAAATTCCACCTTTACAAGCATCCCAATGGACAAATATGAACTTTATTCTAGTTCATCCACGGTTGTGGATTGCGCTACCCATTAGTAAGGGACTTTATTGGGGTTGGCTGCTTTTAAAACCTCACTCCAACGAAATATTTCTAGACGAATCTAGTGTGTCATGCTTTTGCAAACATAACAAATAAAAATGCTTGTATATAAATGATAAAATAATTATATAAATGTAAGAATGAATTGAGGTAATTTAACTATAGCATTAACAATTTAGCCAATAATTGTATTTCTATTCTTATTATAGGCTTTTTAAATGTGTATTTTGGTTAAGTGTAGTACAAGGTAAAATTTCTTAAGCTTCGCCAAAAATTGTAAAAATAAAGCCAACAAATAAATAAACTCACCTTTCTGCCTTGTTCTTTGTTTGGTCGGATGCAACTTTGTCTGCTTTCCGAACAATATTGTCAATATATTTATTAATTTTAGCAAGTAAGCCACTCTTATCAACATTTTGAATAAGATCCTTTTCTTCTTTTTTGCTACAATAAGTATTGTGGAACCGATCATATCGCCTAAATACATGGTATGGATTGTTTTTCAAGTCTTGATGTAGCTGTTCAACTGATGCTTCACTAAAGCTTGTGCCTGCTTCTTTGATGGCTGCATGCACGCCAACAACCATTCGGTCCACACGAGTCTTACCACCAGACTTTTCAATAAGAAGTTTACATGCATGTAGTGGGTATGAAGTGTTTGAGACCAATTTATAAATATTTTCACTAAATGCTCTAGTGATGTGATTTGCACATTCTATTTTTATAACTTACTGTCATAAGATACGCCTTCTTGTATTCTACAAAATGTGCTCGAGTCTCCATCCCCAATGTAATATTTGTACAATTCACCGTGTTGCTCTACACTCTGCCTAAATCCCTCAACAATGGCAGCCTTCTCCATTCCTGTTGATGGCCCCGTGTAGTTTCAATATCATAGATGTTGACTTGGTTTCTTACCGCCTACACTTGCTTAAGCACAGACAGAACAGATGGCATTTTTCACACAAAGGAAGAGAATCTTCTTTGTTTCAGCACCTATTAAGACTCCCTGAAAATAGAAGAGTTTAATCAATGATTATATTTTGTCATTGCCATAAAATTTACCATCTAAAATATTTGTATTTATTTCATTTTGACGCAGCTGTTTCTAGAATTGAATTTTTTTGCAAGAAGTAAGACAATACCTTTAAAAATGTATATCTTTCCCCCTATAAAATGAAAACGTCTATTATTGATGTAAAATAGTTGTGGTGATAATAATCACTTATGACACTAAACTGCTTTGTCTTCAAAATACCATTCAGTTCATAATAAATATTTTGACTTAAACATAATATCAAGTTGAATACAAAATGCATTGGCTTATTGAGTTGGAGTGTTTCTAGTAAAATAGACTATTATTAAATTACAATGAATTAAAATTTTTTGAAAATAAATAATTTCTAAATAAACAGTGTGGTGGAATTTAACATGTAGAAGACAGTCATAGTAAAGAGATAAACCATATTAATTCTATTAAAAATAGTCTTTTATCACTAATTTATCAATTATGTTATTTTTCATTTAGGTGCTCCTTACATAATATATTAGGTAGTTACCAAACTTTCTGGTTGAAATATCTAAGGCATCACTCCCACAAATGATTGAATTTTCGATAACGAGGAGCTTGGGATTCAAATCATGTTTTCGATGTATTGAAGGTTTTCTCTAAATGGTTTCCCACTCTATTTCCTATTTAAATTAGCAGATAGCTACAATGGATGCGATGCAAAACAAAAGATACTTATATTAGATAAATATACTTACCACACCAGAAGCAGAGTTGTATCCATGACCATACGTTCGCTTTGCCCAACCAGCATCCCCAATTACTGTGATGTAAGGTATACCATCCAATATATTACCTTTTACAAGGGCAACCCTATGTTCTTCTTCTCCTGCAATTTTCATTTTGTGGGCCAAATAATTTTCCCAGTTCTAGAAATGAACAAACATCAATTTTAACTTATGCTTCATGTAATTAAAAATATAAAATTTATTGGTTTGTTCTTCAGAAATCTTTCAACTATGGTTACTTACTATGTACCCAATATGTTATACAAAATTTATGTTATGCAAGGTCACTAAAATTTTAAATAATACTGTAGACTACGGGGTCGAAACCATGGGTGTAGGGAGGGGGGTTTAGAAGGTTCAACCCCCTCACCCAGAATATTTTTTAAATTTTTTATTGTGAAGCTTAAGCCTTGTATCAAACTTTAAATAAATTATAGAGGCATTCTCTTTTCAAATATTTGCCAGGGAAGGACCACTCAAAATAGCTACTACAGTAGCCCCATGGCTTCTTTGGTGCTGACTGACAGTGACTTCTGATAGTCAACATTTAGGTATATACCTAAATTTTGGCCGTCAGAAGTGTCAGCTGCTAAACACATGTTTTTGCAGATCATATGGTTCGGCGTAGGGATATATAATTTGGTCTGGTAACTTTTCAAAGCTTATAGTTGTCAGCTGTGAGCTGTCAGTCAGCACCAAAGAAGCCATTGGGCTACTGTATATACATATGATATTAAAAAAAATCGAAGCAAGGACCACTCTGATTAGCTTCTATAAGCATTCAAGTTTCAAACGTGTTTGTGGGGAAGACCACTTCCATTAACTTTTAAAGGTGTCTAGTTTTTTTAAAATAATAAATCCAGGTGAGGACCATTCCAAATAGCTTCTAAGGGCCTTCAAATAGCTTCTAAAGATATTCAATTACCTTTTTTAAATGCCTGTGGGAGACCACCTCAAATAGCTTTTAGAGACATCCAATTTGTAAATATTTGCTGAAGGACTACTCCAAATAGCCTTTAGGAATATCCAAATTTAAAAAAAAATTACAAACCAAAGTTACTTTAAATATATTCTAGGAGAATCCAATTTTCTAACATTTACTAGGGGGAAGAGGAGGATATAAAGTTTCTAAAATACTTTTTTTTTTATACTTGACCCCACTCCCCCATACCCAAATAAAGTTTGATGTGCCTCACAGACACAGACAAAAGGCATGCTCCGATGCTTCCAGAAGGGGAGCACGAGAGCAAGTTCCAACACGTACCGACCAATTGGTCACACCGTGTGGTTCGCAAAAATTTAAAAACGGGTTGTCGCGTTTCGCGAAGTTCTGAAACAAAGAAACAAAGATTACATAATATTAGTAATATTGGGGGTAAAAAAAAGGGGGGGGGATAAGAATTTGAGAAACCGACTAAGGGTTTTTTTTAGAGTTACGTGCGGAGACACTACTCTATGGGGGGCTGGGTGAGAGCCTCCCAAACCACTGTTGACACATCTCGCTTATCCGAGCAGGGCTTTGGGACGTCGATGACACCCACCAGGGTCGATGACGTAGTTCCCAAGCCCCTGGATAAGAGGATTGGTGGCACCGGGAAGTCTGGCGTAATGTGCCTCACTGTTCAGTCGGCCCTAGTATCTTTCCTCCGCACTTGCACTGGCCGCGCCACCCTCCCTCTCTACTGCCTGGACCCCCCTTTCCCCCCCCTTCACACCATATTTTCTGAGCCGTCCGTGACGACTCCACCTCAGCACACAGCGCCAGGGCTCGCTATTTGCTCGCGTGATGGACACTGTCTCTAACGTTTTCTCGCACCAATAGGAAGCCCCTGTTTTCCCCATTTGTCAAGGCCAGGCAGCAGTAGAGGGTATATAACACGGTGATCTCTGGAGCTGTTTTTAGTGGTGACCCAACCCTGGCGAACCACCGTTACGAAAGAGCAATAATAAATTGTCATTATTTTTATGAAAGAGCATTTTCATCATCACTCCCTATCCTTCCACAACTATCCCCGACCTCCCACCGCGACTCTGTGTTGCCGGGACTGTTCCCCTGCCTCCCACCGTGACTCCGTGTTGACGGGACAGTTCCTTTACCTCCCACCGCGACTCACGTTGCCGGGACAGTTCCTCACCTCCCACCGCGACTCACGTTGCTGGGACAGCTCCCTCACCTCCCACCGCGACTTCGTGTTGCCGGGACTCTGCCCTATCACCCTCCAACCTTGATCAACCCTTCCGACGGTGAACTCACGGGATGGGATACACCCGCCGCGCCGGCAAGGCCCACCGACAGAAGACCCTAAAGAAGACGGCGAAACAATACTCCACCCGTGGACCCATCTTCTACGATCCCGACCGCAACCACCAGACCCCCAAACGCCAACACTCCGCTCCAGCATCTTCAAGAGTCCCTGCACCCGAGTTAACCAACTCTTCCCCTCTCACCAACCATCCGACCCCCACCTACTCCGATTTCCCCCTTCAGCCCTGAGGGTTACCATCTGCACGCCCTGGCCACCCCAGAACCCGCCTATGTTTTCTCCCCCATCTCCCTTCCCTACCCCCATCCACTGGACCCGCGAGATCGACGCCTAGAAATCAATGTCACCCGGAGACTGGACTTCGACTAGACAAAACCAGTTACCCCAAAGTACCAGTGAAGGGATAACAAGTTCCACTACTACTGCATAAAATAGCAATTTTATTTTCCTTAGGGTTTAGTAATAAGTCTTAACATCATGTCATTAACTTATGACTTTGAACCACACCCCCCAAATTAATTCATTCCTCCGCCCATGGTCGAAACTATGTTAGTTTGGCTTACACTAATATTGATTACTTCTCGTTGGTTTATTTTAAGGTGAATTGGTTGAAACCTGATTTTTATTACCTTTTAAATATTGACTTCTTCCTTTCTGAATGATTTGGCTGACATAATGGGGATATCCAACATACTTGTGAGCTCCTCTACTTGAGAAAATCCAAGCCCAGAGGATATAGTTCCCCAAACTAGTGCAGTGTTGATGTCAACTATTTTCCCATTTTTTTCATCTGCGTTCACCTATTGCACCTTATCACAGACGTCACATTTATACACCCAATATGAATGAAGACCAGTGCGCACTTCTTTGAGTAAGGTCCAACGACCATTTGTACAAATTAGGGAATGTTAAGCCACACTTTCTAGTTGTAGGAGGAGGATAGAGAGGTTTATAATTCAACGTGCTGATAATACATCTCGTAAGAAAAAAGGATTGGGTTGAGATTCGACATTGAGTGCAGGAAAATCTCCTTCATAGTGCTCAACCACACTACATTCTTTATCTTGGTAATCGAAATCTTCTTCTTCATCATTTTCTGAGGGCTGCATGGGCGAGGGTGACATTTCTTGGAGCATGACATCCTCTCTAATATGACATAAAAGTGAGAAAGCATTCGATTTTAACGTGGCTTTGTGTATAGACAATTTATTACTAAACTTATTTTTTTGTATACAATTATGTGCTAAGTAAGTAACAGGCAAAGAAAGCAATAATATTTACATACATCTTAATATATATAATTCTTCTGTACGTGTGTATGTCACTGAACTCCTCCTAAACGGCTGGACCGATTTTGATGACATTTTTTTTGTGTGTTTGTGTGGGTCCATGGATGGTTTTGATTCACAATTGAACCCGGTAGGTGGCGCTGCAATCGGGTTCTAGGATTTATTTTTATTTTTTAGGGAATTTATTTGAGGGAATTTTTTTTAAAAGATTTTTTGCATATCAGAACATGTAACCTCACAATTTCACTCCCCCCCCCCTTCCCCCAATATATATAATAATTAATATAATATGAATAATTGACCGTTAAAACCTTCTGAATAGTGAATAATTGAACTTATGAGAATAATTCATAGCTATATTTGTGTAGCAATAGGTGGCATTGATTTCGAATTCTGTGGTATTTGACGTACGCATCGATACATGCGCAAGTCTCTTGCGTCGTGGCTTGGCGTTGTTTTGACATTTCAATTTCTGTACGATGTGTTTCAATATTCCATGTATTACAATCGCGTGAATATTGAGTATTTTTCATCAAGTGTACTCAAATACATACATTGGGAAAATGTGTAAGGTGCTGTGTTGAAGTGAATATTTTACATGATCTTCCATAAATTTAAATTATATACATGCGTATTCAATGACAATCAATATAACCTGCAAATTTTTATTTTAAGTGCTTATTTGTGTAGATGATTTTATAAAATTTACGGAGTGTTAAACGTTTCATCGAAAAAAAAACATGTAATCCATAAAATTCAAATATAAGTTGCTTATATTTAGGTGGTCTGTGTTTATTAAAGAACAATGCCACGTCTTAGTGGAAGAGAAGGAAATATTGGTCGACGTACACTGAATTCACAAATAGTCCACACCTGTCGGTTAAATCGAACGGCAGAAGATCAATTGACAGACAATGCAAATTTAAGAGTCCAGGTTGCAAACACACGTGAAAATGAAAGTTACAGCAACGCAACGAATGCCTTCGAGCTAATGCATTGAGACAAAGACAGGCGCGTCAACGAGCCACTGACGCACACAGAGCACATGAACTACAGCGCCTGCAAATACATCATGCATTAACACGCGCATCACTTCTCCGTCTTGCGTTCGAATATGAGTCAGACATCGACTATTCGTCACATTCACAAATTGTCAGCGGCGCTATGAACAAAGAATGCCAATCTGCCATGCATTCAAATATAAAGGTGAATCGGCCGGTTTCTGCTGCGCGTCTGGAAAAGTTGTACTTCCACCATTGAATTCACCGCCAGAGCCATTGAAAACACAATTGGCTGGAGCAACACCTAAATCAAAATTGTTTTTGCGTAAAACTCACAAATTCAATTCTTGTTTCCAAATGACATCATTTGGAGCAACAAAAATCGTTCAGAATGAGGATGGTCGCAATCTTGAATCAAAGTTTAAGATTCAGGGCCAAGTATATCATCAACTAGGTTCTTTAATCTCAATGCCTGATGCCGATCCAAAATTCTTGCAAATCTACTTCATGGGCGATGAGGAGCAACAAATAAACGCACGCTGCCAGTAAAACCACATCGAGCAGATGGAGGAGCGAGAAATTGTGGCGACTTTGGAAGCGACTTTGCGAAATCACAACCAGTTGGTCCAGTTGTTTTATACCGTTTCAAACAGACTGCAAAACGACAACTACATGATCGTCAATAAAGCAGACAAAGTACCATTTGGAGAGCATGCGAGCCGATACAATTCACACACCGTTAATGAAGTTGCAGTTGTTATGGTTGGCGACGCATATGAACGTCGAGATATATGGATCCAACACAGAGATAACACGGTTCACTCAATTCAAGACAGTCATCGTTTTTACGACGCTTTGCAATATCCGTTGATATTTTGGGAAGGAGAAGATGAATATCATTTTAACATCAAACAAATAAATCTAGTGACAGGTACAATCTACATATTATTTACTTTTTCTTTTTCTGTAAGATTAATTTCTTTTTGTCTTATTTATATTTTTACTTTGCTGGTGCAGAAACCAACAAGAAAGTGAGCACGATAAACTTCTACCGATCCAGCTGTTTCATCAATACATCGTTGATATGTATCCGAAAATTGAAAGCGAGCGATTACTGTACATCAAGTATAATCAAGCGAAGCTGCGTTCTGAGGAGTACATTCATTTGCGTGATCCTATTGTCGGTAACGTCGGTAACGTTGATGGAACCACTAATAGCAATGACATCGTTACCGCATACATTCAAGATGCCATGACTTTCGTGCGCGCGTGCGGCCGACCAGATTTGTTCATTACATTTACGTGCAATCCTAACTTAGATTAAATTAAAATTTTGTTATTTCCAGGTCAAACAGCAATGCATCACCATGATATCACTGCACGTGTCTTCAAACAAAAATTAACATCTTTGATTAACTAGATTACACATCAATCTGTTCATTTATAAACTTCAGGGATTATACGAAAAACATTGTTCATCAACTCGCATTAAGATAAAAACAAAACTAACTTTATTGATTTTGTCGGACCGTTTTTATAACATCACAACCTTAGTTATAAGAGGGGGTGAGGTTTTTATGCAGCTGACTGTACGTATCATCGAAATAGTATGTACTTCGTACAACAAGTACATACTATTTAGATGGTACGTATATAGGTAAGTTGTTATGTTTAAGCCCGTAAAGGTTCTAGGCCCAAAACAGTATATGTTTTGCACTATGAAAATAGAAACAATTAAAAAGTAATTTGACATTTGTCATATTTGAAGGTACGTAAATAAAATAAAATTAGCTGTACCCGGCATACAAATTTGTAAGCAAGCTTCGCGAGTTTTTTCGATACAGCTGATATTTGTGGAGTTGTGGGCGAAATTCCAAAAATTGTTGGGATCACTATTCCATATATTATTAGTTTTAATAATGGATACCATGTATGTATAAGTGTCTGGCAGTTCCTATTCTAAGTAAAATTTATTTGTTTCAGAAACAGACAGACGGAATGGGAAAGCATTGCCATTACTGTGAAACAAATTATTTGTAATGTACTATTGTCTCAATATAGTTGATTTTGAGGAAAGAAAAGATGTTTTATTTTGTATGTTGTCTTGACAAACCTTGAATTTTTAATATTTGTGTAACTCACTAATTGGAGTTCATTGTGAATTTGTAATTGTGATGATCACATAGTGTTTGTTTTATTATCGAAATCAATTATGCCACTCAAACGAAAAGCCAACGTTCGGGCAGGACGTCTGTCGGGTCCACTAGTTTATTATAAAACAAATTATTTATCAAAAATTGTAAAATACCAAATTAGGTCTTTAAAAAATTAAAGAATCTTATATATAATTTGATAAGCCCATTTCTGATAATAGAAATTACCAGGAAATAGCCGAACAAATTTTGACAGATGACCACTTTTTTTAATAATTAGGATTCCAGGATGTCGGGGAAAAAATAGTAGTTTTCCACTTAAACCCGATTCAAAGAGAATTTTCAGTTTTTTATTGAATGCTTGGTCACCATGGCAACCATAATTTACTGCATGGCTGTAAATCTCTGAATATAATATATCCCCTTTGCTAAAAAATAATAGTTCACACATAGAACACATCAAATCTTTCGATCTGCAAATAAAATATTTCTCTTTGGATGCTGGTCATAACACATCTAGATTGAGTTTCTTAAACTAGGGAAACTGTTATTTATTATTGGAATTTTGCTATGGTTAGTTCAGATTTAAATCAGTAATATAGTGAGCATAGTTCGCAAATTAAAAGGTTAATTTGTCAATTTTGTGAAAACATTTTCTTCTATCTTTTGTTTCGCGCATGAGCTATAAAATATAAATGATACAATGATGTTTAAATATGTTTTAGTGTGTATTATATGATAAAAAACGAAAAAATCTTGAAATATCTTTAAAATAACGATTTAATTATCTATGTATGCTCTTTTTTTTTTTTTTTTTTCAAACAATGGGTTTCGATGTTCACTTCATCAAATTGTAACACAATACAAATACAGTTCAGTTATGTTTCTATACTACCACTTAATTTTGAGGGGATTTTCAAAGTTACTTTTTGAGAGAAAGTTTGAGTAAGTGAGTTATAGAGAGATTGAGAGAGGGGGAGAGAAAGATTAAGTGAGAGAGTTTGAGAGAGGGAGAGGGAGTTTAAGACAGGTAGTAGGTATGAGAGAGAGAGAGTGTTAGAGAGATAGAGTTTAAAAGAGAGTGTGATAAGATAATTTGACAGTGATTGTGTGATAGTGTGTGTAAGGGGAGAGAGTATAAGAAAGAGAGAGAACGTGTGAGTGAGAGGGTGAGAGAAGAGAGAGAAAGTGTGAGAGCGAGATGCACCATGGCTCATATGTACAATGATTTTTTTTCTTCACATCTCCACGGAAGCCCTGATTTGTTTATGATTGTATATAGGTAAGAAAAATGTTAGAAATGCTATGAAATAAATCATAGACGTGAATGTCCGAATGAACAAAGTAACAATTTGATACACAACACAATATAAATGAAAATAGCACACGACACTACATAAAGGTCTTCTCGGTAACGAGCATCCAGCAAGACAAAGAACACCACGGAGGTAGCATTCGTACCGTCCATGAATGTGGGTATGCGCATGCGTAGATGACGACACTAGTTTTGAGCCGAGACTCGTGAACAAATTTTCTTAGCTTAGGCTGTGGTTTGTCCTTGCTCAGAGCAATGGACTCCTGACACTTCCCCTCGAGTCAAGAATCACGAGAAGAAATAACATCCTCATGTCATGGCAGCCATCCCAGCAGATTTGGTGCACCAAGAATGCTTTGATCTAGGCAAAGCCTTGGTCAGGAAATCAGCTACTTGATGCTCAGTCGATATATGTCTCACAGTGACAGACTTGTCCTGCAGCGTGTCCCTGACAAAATGGTAGCGGATGTCAATGTGTTTGCTCTTGGAATGGAATATTGGGTTCTCGGCCAGTCTCAGGGAGCTTTGGTTATTACAATAGATTGATAGATCTGCCAACTCATCAAGGCCCAACTCACTAATAAAACGTTGGATATAAATGGCCTCTTTTACACATTCTGATAAGGCCATATACTCGGCTTCTGTAGTGGATAGAGCCACCGTCCTTTGTTTCCTAGAGTCCCAAGAAATCGGGCTTCCATTGACCATGAATAGATAGCCTGTATAGGATCGTCTATCCTCAGCGCATTTATCCCAAACCCTTTCAATATTTCAGGATCTGTCCTGTAGGTTAATCCGACATCGGGTGTCCCCTTCAGGTACCTGAGAACCCGCTTGGCTGTCTTCCAATGACTTTCCCTATAACAATTGTTGAATTGACCCAGGTAGCTGACGGCGAAAGCAATGTCAGGCCGGGTTGATGTGGACAGGTAAGTAATGGCTCCTACAAGTTCACGATAAGGGAGCGTCTCGTCTTCTTCATTTGGTCCCTGACTTCCCTTCAGTTTTGCACATGGGTCGATAGGAGTACTTACTGGTTTACAGTCGGTCATGTTAAAACGAGCAAGAAGTTCTCGTACATAGCCTCTCTGTTGTAAAGAGATGTACCGTACCCATCACCCTGGTCAATCTCAATGCCCAAACAACACTTCGCGTAACCAAGATCCTTTATCTCAAAATGCTTACCCAGCTCCAATCCTAGGTCAGCGATTGTTTTTGGATCTTTAGACGCAATTAGAATATCGTCTACGTATGTTGCTATCAATGTTGCATCTTCCCCTGAACCGATTTTCAATAAACATGGATCAGATTTTGTGGGAGAAGTGCCAAGTTTCTCAAGGGTTTTATCCAGCTTCTGCCCACTTGGCGCAACCCATACAGGGACTTCTTCAGAAGGCATACTTTGTTACCTTTTCTGAATTCGTTCAACATGATCCTGGCCTTGTTGCCGGTCGAGCTATTACCCTCGTATTGTATGATGCTTTGTAATACCTTCTCATAATCTTTCGGAGTCTCCATATGGATTTCTTCTTCAAGCTCGCCATTCAAGTTGGCTGTAGTGACATCAAATTGCCTGACCTTCATGCCGAATCGTGCTGCCAGTGATAACATGAGACGAATGGATCCGATTCGTGCAAAAGTGCTAAAGTGCAAAAGTTTCTGAAAAATGAATGCCATGTCGTTGGTTGAATCCTTGTGCTACCAACCTTGCCTTCTTCTTCTCAATCATGCCATCGGGTTGTGATTTGTTGCTCAATACCATGCGGCACCCGATGACTATTCCTTGTTCAGGTCGATCTACAAGCTTCCATGTATTATTTTTTAGAACAGTCTTCATCTCACTTATGATAGCTTGGAACCATTCTGAAGCATCAGGACCCATCATAGCCTGATTAATTGGCTCTTCAGAGATGAAAGTTTGCTCGACCTCTTTGAAGGTTTCAGTTTGTTCAGGGACACCGTGGTAATAAATCTTCCTCGGCCTTCCCCTCGAGCCTGTTGTCACAACCTTTGGTTGACCACGTCCTCTTGGCTGGTGTGGGGTTTGAGCTTCGATTATGTCGTTGGTGTCATCCCCTTCGCAAGGAATGTCGTTTCCGACGTCCACAGCGTTGACGGGTACGAGCGGCTCTGCGTCAGGACCGAAGCCACGAAAGTCCTGTTTTTGCCCAGAGTCGTCTGAGGCCGACATCAGATTTTCTTCCTCGTGTGGAGGATTTTGTTCGAGGTCCACGTGATGTTGATCTTGCTTTTAGCAGTCGTCTGTTGAAGTTTTCGAACCGTCAACATCAGCATCATCGTTGTCCTTGAACTCGTCTTCTACGAATTTTACATCACGGCTGATAATTACCTTCCTCTTTTCCGATGACCAAATGTGGAAGGCTTTGGATTCCTCTGAGTATCCAAGGAAAATCCCTTCCTGACCTCGCTGCTCAAGCTTGCCTTTGCCAGGTTCTCGATCGAGGTAAAAGACACGACTGCCAAATACCCTCAAGTGTGAGATATTAGGTGGTTTACAGGTCCATGCTTCAAATGGTGTGAGACCGTTTAAGCTTTTGGTGGGTGAGCTGTTTCCTAGGTCGTTTAAGGTGTTGATTGCCTCAGCCCAAAATGAATTTGGTAATTTGGACTTCATTAACAAACTTCTGGCTGCATTCAGAAGTGAACGGTTTTTCCTTTCAGCTACACCATTTTGTTCTGGGTTATGAGGAACAGTCAGTCTTCGGGTGATCCCTTGCTTCTTCAAATATTGATCAAACTGTAGGATTGTGTACTCTCGACCATTATCAGATTGTAAGCACTTGACCTTTATGCCCTGCTGATTTTCTACGAGGGCTATGTACTCCACCGTCGCGTTGAAAACCTCAGCCTTTGACTTCAGGAACCTCATTTCACACCATCTCGTGGAGTCATCAATAAACTCGACGTGGTACTTTGCACCTCTTAGAGAACTTGTCCTCATCGGCCTGCATATGTTTGTGTGGATGAGGTCCAATAATTGTGTTTTTCGTTCAGACCTCTTAGGAAACGCGGTCCTCGACATCTTCCTCTTCGAACATACATCACAGTCTGGTTTAGTCGTTGTTTGTGTGAGTTGCACTCTGGTCACGACCTCTTTGCTTACAGCATCTATGATGTCTCTCGTACTCACGTGTCCGAGTCTTCTGTGTAATAATTTGAGCGGAACTCTAACCTGTTTTTGAGGGGGCGATGCGGTACAAGCGTCTTCTTCAAACTGGCGCACATAGTATAGATCCACAATTCTGTCAGCATGTAGTTCGACTTGTCCGTTCGTGTTCACTACTTCCGCGCATTTTTCTTTAAAAATAACATCAAAGCCTCGGTCGGTAATCTTACTGACAGATAAGAGGTTAGTCCTCAGATCTGGCACGTGCGATGCGTCGGTCACTGTGACATTTTTCTTGTTGCCCGATACATTGGCGGTAAACAGTAACGTTCCTTTTCCGATGATTTCCGTCGACGAGTTGTTCGCGAGATTTAACGTTCCGCACTTCTCGACGCTGATTTCGCGGAAATTGCCCAAATCGTGGCACAGATGAGTCGTAGCACCACTATCGAGATACCATCTATGGTTTTGCGCCAATGTCTCGGTAGAATGAAAACACACGTTTCCAGTTTCTGATCTTCTTTTGTTTTTGCCATTATACCAACATTCAGACGTTTTATGTCCCGGCTTTTTGCAAGTGTAACATCGCACTTTATCTCCGGATTTTTGCAATTTGAAATCACTTTTGTTTTCGCCTGGTTTTCTTTTTGAATAATTTTGTTTACCACTTCTGTTTATGAACATGGCGTCCGACATTTCGCCGCACGTATTAGTTTTTCGAGCATCGTTTTCTTCGATAATCTTAGCGCGTAGGCCCTCCGGCGTTGGTAGCTCGTCACGCGACTCGATCGCGCACATGAAATTTTCGAATGTCAAAGGTAAACTATATAGCAACATAATGGCTAACTGATCTGGATGTATGTCGATGTCCATGTCACTTAACTTGTCGACGGTGTCGAAGAATTCGTTCAGGTGGTCGCGTATATCTCCACCATCCACCATCTTGTGTAAAGTCAATCTCTTCAAAAGTGTTGCTTTCCGGGTCGGACCTAGGGACTGATACATTTCTTACAACCTTGCCCACATGGCATGCGGCGTGTCACAGTTCTTTACCTGTTTAAGCTCGTTTAGAGATATTTACAAGATTATGTCCGATCTTGCCTTCTTATCGTTTCTTTCCTATTCTAGCACCTTGGCGGCATTTTCGTTGTTATTGCCCAGTTCTGGTTTTGTATTTGTGCCGATAACAAATTCCCACATGTCATTTTTCACTAGCACGGCCTGCATTTGCAGTTTCCACGTGTCGTAGTTTTGTTTGTTGAGCCATTCAATTCTTGCTGTGTTCTTGTTCATCGTGGTTAATGGCGGTTTCACACACGCAGTTCGGTTTTTAATTCGTAACTTGTACTTATTTTGTTTGCGCACCTGGGCCCATAACCTGTTAGTAAATAATAGACGTGAATGTCTGAATGAACAAAGTAACACTTTGATAATCAACACAATATAAATGAAAATAGCACACGACACTACATAACATTCTTCCCGGTAACTAGCATCTAGCAAGACAAAGAACACCATGGAGGTAGCATTCGTACCGTCCATGAATGTGGGTATGCGCATGCGTAGATGACGACACTAGTTTTGAGCCGAGACTCGTGAACAAATTTTCTTAGCTTAGGCTGTGGTGTTGTCCTTGCTCAGAGCAATGGACTCCTGACACTTCCCCTCGAGTCAAGAATCACGAGAAGAAATAACATCCTCATGTCATGGCAGCCATCCCAGCAGATTTGGTGCACCAAGAATGCTTTGATCTAGGCAAAGCCTTGGTCAGGAAATCAGTTACTTGATGCTCAGTCGATATATGTCTCACAGTGACAGACTTGTTCTGCAGCGTGTCCCTGACAAAATGGTAGCGGATGTCAATGTGTTTGCTCTTGGAATGGAATATTGGGTTCTCGGCCAGTCTCAGGGAGGCAGTTGTGAGCCAAGACTCGTGAACAAATGTTCTCAGCGTATTCTGTGTTGTCCTTGCTCAGAGCAATGGACTCCTGACAAAAAAAAAATATCTTTGGCTAAATATAATAACAACTAGATTCTTATTTAATTGGTATGGTGCAACAAATAGTTTTGATATAAAACTGGGAAAAGGGTTGTTTTAAATATTTCATTGTAGTATGAAAGGGAAAAATAAACTTTTTTCAACTAAACATCTAAAGCTCTAAATATACTATCGAAAATTGATATCCTTTGACGAGTAAACCTTTCAATAGAATGTCGAGTGAGGCCTCATTACATAGAACATTTCCCAGTAAAAAGTTTTAAATACATTTAAGCATGATAATTCGCAACCATTGCTCTAACGACGAAATAGTACTTTAGAAAATCCCACTTATTTGTTGGAATGATCAAAGTCGTCAGTCTCACATTAGACTAGCTAGCTGATGGTGGGAGATCAGGGTCGAGTCCCGGCCAGGTGTATAAGTGGTTAATTTTCTTTCTACCTACACTCTAAAAAGTATAATATAGATGCTACAGTGCACTCCTCACATATGAGCTAGTAAGTTGGTTTATTACCACAGTGAAATAATTTAATATTGCACATCGCTGACATGCGGATGAAAATATATAGTATCAAATCAAATGTGCTTAGGCGTTCATAGTCATGGGTAAACAGCACCGCTGAACTGCACATTCAAAATATTTGGAAATAAAAAGGAAGTGCTTAACCTAAATTTTAAACAGCATGCTTATTTGGAATTTATCTATAAATATGTTTACTAATGATAAAAACATAAACAATGACTTTTTCAAGAATTTCACAAATGTGAATTAAACATTTTCAAAATACTAAAGCTAGTTATATTATTTTAAAAAAACTATGACATTTTTGTTATAAATACACATTAAAATTAAAGTGGTTTAATGTTTCTAGTTCATTTTTAATAATAATAAAAAACTTTGCTATTTTTTAAAAACAAATATGACCCCGAATATGTCCTAGCTATTGATCAGTTATTGTATATGTAAATAATGTAGCTATTGTTATAATAACATTCACACCAAAAACTAATATTGTTATAATTACTTTCACACCCAAAGTTGCTATATGTTTCATTACTTTCATACCCAATTTGCTATTAGGATCAGTACTTTCACACCTTAAGTTAAGTACCGTAACAATTTATGAAAGTGGAGATAAACTGTAAATGTAATTTTTCAAACACCCTAACTGCTTAGTTTTTTTAAACCTGCAAGTTTGGATCAAACCTATCAAATCAAGGCCATGACATTGCCATATAATTGTGTACTGAATTCATTAATAGTGTCAATTTGTACATACCTACATGTCATTTTAAATGAACTTAAAACATATTTCTCACTAAAAATATAGTAATCATCCACTTACTCAGATTCCATTGGTTTGAAAGTCAAGTCTTCAGTGTTTGTGAACGTGGTACAAGTGGAAGTACAATCCACTTTGCCATTATCACTAAATAAATAAATAAAATAAATGGATAATAAGTAGGATATTAAGACTATTCATTTATTTAAAATATATTCTGTTAATTATAAGCTAACTTTAAAATTTAAATCTGGCAGCATAAAATATATTATGGAGAATAGAACCATTAAGAGATGAAATAATTCTGCATTGATGGAGTTTTTATTATAAAGGCCTAAATAATTTTATAACAGTTCAAAAGATTAATATTTTGAAACAGATAAATCCGTTCACAAGGGCGCACTTTATTTTTTCTCAATATAGTAGAAAAATAATTATTGTAGTGTACATGGTAATCGAACCCGGACCCTTGTGCTTGGTGCACCAAAGCTTCACCATTGAGCTACCTACTCAGTATTTGTACAATGCTAAGAAATACTTATCAGTCATACTTTAAAGAAGGTTTGGTGAAATATGTGTGGCAGGACATGGCTCGCTAATATCTATAATATTATAGTCTAGATCATTAATATTTACTATAAATTATGTCCAAGAAACCATTTAAAATCAATAAAAATTGTCCAAACGCCAGCATAAGGCTACCCTGGATCAACGATGGCGTGTGTTTCAGATTGTTATTAAATGGCCGATGATTTTACATACCACCAACTATTATTATTATTATTAGCACCACGTCTTACTACCCGTTCAGGTTATACGCACTTACGCTAATGTGTAATGGTAGGGTGATAGTGAGATGAAATGAAGGACCTACAGTTTAACGTGGAATCCGAACCACGGTGGAGGCCTGGCATTCCTCACATTCACAAGAAGTCTTGTCAGAGGTGAAGGAAGGGTTTGGAAATCAGATAAATCTTTGCCAGGACTGAGGATCGAACCCCGGCCGCCAGCACAGAAGTCTGACACCTTACCCCTAGACCACCAGGTAACCCCACCACCAACTAACCCTTAAAATATGAGCGATAAATGACCCTAGCACAGGATTAGCCCTAGATGGCTCAGGGGTAAGATATTGACGTGCCAAGTTGGAGGTCCCTGATTTGGTTCCGGATTACAAAAGAATTTTCAAAAAAAGTTAATTATTCAACTTGAATAACATAATATATGTTTGAAGTCATTTCACCTACTTATTAGCGGTTCAGGCTCTCCGAATTTCTTTGTAAAAGCGTTTCATTGCCTTGGAATGCTTATTCATTTTGCGTTTTACATATCTTCTCCCATCTTTAAACTTTTGTGGGGCCATTTTTTAAAATAATAAAATTGTTTTTCCACAATTAATACACTTCACACATCTCTATCTAAAGACATTAAATGCAATTACACTCAGCCACACTGAAAAAAAATCCTTTCATCAATAGTAGCACTTGCTACACTGACTTGAAAACGATGTAGAGCCTGGTAGCAATCCCTAAAGAGATATGGTGATAGTTCAGGGCGATGAGCTTTACAAACATGCCAAAACCACTTGCAACATATTTATGGTTTCAAGGACAGACAGCTGGTGACTTGAGTTGTCTGCTCTACTCTAACCATGCCGTTCTGTTTTGGCTATTGCAGGCTTGTATCAGATATATTTTCAAAATCCGAGGGCAAAATATGTAGCACCTCAGCTTGTATCAATTTTCATGAGTTTCAGATTGAATATTAATGTGACTGAAGTACCATTATAAAGTTAAAAGAAGTCGGCATTATTTGCTTTACTTCCCCCATTTATTACACACGTTTAAGTATACAAAAAAATTAATTGAATATTGTATTTATTTGGCAATTTCTTTCGTTATTAATTGAAGGTTCATTTAAATAATATTATTTCCTATTAATAAACCTCCTCAAGTACGTCTAACATTCCAAATATGAAATCTTTGCATAATTTGGTTTTCCTTAAAATTGTTGCACTAGATGCCAAAATTTCAAACATTTAGTAAACACTGTGCTTAAAATATACATTTAACTTATATTTTATACACTGATCCAAGTTTAGTTTAAGAAGACCTACTAATATATATAATTATTATATTATTAATTTTGGGCCATACACCCTTAATAACCCAGCTTAGACTTTGAGAAATATTTTAATGTAACAAGGTAAGTATAAAGTAAATCCAATAGATTTTTTTAAGTCTAAAAAGGTTAGTCAAAAGGGTTGAAAAGTGTAAAATAGATTTAAAGGATAAAAATAATGAGGGTAAAAGCCTCTGTGTGGTAGATATTGTTCAACGATCATAATGGACAAACTATTTATTTTATCAATGTAGATGTTTTGAGAGCCACATTATTTCC
Source organism: Timema cristinae (assembly GCA_039000515.1). Classification (NCBI taxonomy): domain Eukaryota; kingdom Metazoa; phylum Arthropoda; class Insecta; order Phasmatodea; family Timematidae; genus Timema; species Timema cristinae. The sequence goes on along the minus strand of JBCFYV010009882.1, from coordinate 66,891,160 downwards.
AAAGAAAGTTTTTATATTTGATTAAAATTTGTCATGTACATGGCGCTAGTATATTTATTTTCAATAATTTGGTTTGTTTAAATAAAACTGAATTAAAGTTAATGTTAGTTCACATCTTTTTAATAAAAGAACACACGTATATACTGTACAGAGAGAATGCATCTTATTTCTTAATGAATTCTACATTTTAAAAGATTTTTTTTTCCATTTTTGTATTATTTAAAGAATAAATAATATTTATTCTATGCAGTATATCAATTTAAAAATATGATTATAACAACTTCTTTAATTATATTATATAGATTGGTTATTGTCATGAAATAATTTTTTTTAATCCTAAAATAAATTTTAAAGTTTTGAAAAATACTCATATTGAAATACCAAAAATGTATTTTTTATATTCAGACTTCTGTGCAGGGTTCAATCCTAAGTCCCGGCACAGATTTAGTTGATTGCCAAAACTTTCCTTCACCTCTGACAAGACGTGTATTCATCACAACTTGTGAATGTGTGGAATGCCAGGCCTCCAACATGGTTCCGATTCCACGTTAAACTGTAGGTCCTCCATTTCATCTCACAATCACCCTTTCATTACACATTAGCGTAAGTGCGTATAACTCGAATGGGTAGTAAGACACGGTGCTAATAATAATAATAATAATAATAATAATAATAATAATAATTTTTAAAAGGGTTTAATGAGAAAAATGCTTTAGTTAATGAAATTGAAAGGTGCATAAAAAATTTGTTTACGAGAATTCACATTTTCTTCAACATATTACAATAATTTTCAGGGCACTCTAGGCACTTTTTCAGAAAATTTTCTGCTGTGATGGTGGTTTGAATCTTTATTTAAGTTCGGTAGTAATTAAAAATTAATTTGTATGTATGTCTTAAAAAATATAAAAATGTATACATACAAATAAATTTCTACTTATTACTTAGATTATTTGAAATAGAGCACTAGGCTAAATCGTGGTTTAAATTAGGAGGGATAGCCAGCACACTTACATTGGCAATACTGGAGTAGAAATTGTTGTGCTGATGAAGCTGTCTGTGACAGTGAAAGCTTGTCCTTAAGAATGTGTTTGTGTGTGTTTTAGTGTTCTAGCTATACAATTTATACCCCAGTATCACCAAGGTAAGTATACTAACTATCCCTCCTAATTTAAACTACTTATTACTTTAAAATTCTTAATAATCTCTATTCCTATTTAACGTTTTACTTAATTATTTTCATGTATGTTTATTTTCAAATATGATGGGGGAATAATATTAAGACCATTTCATTAGCTTATATTCATATTTAAGTATATTGTTTTTCAATTTTGTTTATTATTCTATTCCTTATAGGAGTGTTGGTAAAATTGTGACTCTGAAACCAGCGCATATCAACATTGAACCCCTTCCTTCAACTCTAAGCTCAGAGGAGGATGAAGATGATGATGATGATGATGATGACACATTCTTACCCAGCACAACAGAAGAGGGTCATGCCTCACCCACTAGTATGCGTCTCTACCTTCCCAAACCCCGGAGCACTGTTCAAAGACGAGCCACAGTAACTGGAGCTAGCCCTACAGGCAAGAGGCCACCGGTAAACATTGAACAGGTTAGACACTCAACAAATTCTAGTTAATTCACTTGACTTTTATTGAATATACTTTCATTTGAACAATACATTTTTTAAATATTATTTTATTCTTAGATCACATTATTGCATAGACCAGCAAAACAAATGACCATTGGGACACATGCAGCTCACTAAGTGATATTCTTCGTTTTGTTAAGTACTTTTATTTCCTTTCCTTAAAAATTGCATCCTGTTATGAGCCAAAAAATATTCTATTAATCAACTTTAAAATAAATAGCCATTTGTAATAACAATTTGCTACCTTTGATTAGAATAAAAGCAGACCATTGGCCCATCTTGAAAATATTGTAGGTGACCAAATAAATATCATTGTTAGATCTACTAGCAAACTTTGCGTTTACATTTATTTAATTTTGATCATGTTATGACAGTTTTAGTTTGCTTTTTCAACAACATCCATACACCGAGTCATACATGCTTTTCTATTCTTAAAACTCTTAATGTCTCTCTTATTTGAACATTCGACTACAAAACCACGTCTTACATGGCCTAACCCTTCCTTTTGATCGACACTCATCCTCTCAACATGCCCAAACCAACATAAGATGCTTCTTTCATATTGACGTATTGGATTCCCTTTCAAACCACACTCCTTCAGCACCCATTCATTATGAACTCTGTCCAACAAGTTTTCCCACATACATCTTATTCCAACCGCATTCACCTTGCTCTTGTGTTTCTCCTGACAAACCCTCACTTCATATCTATAAAACAATGCTGGCGTCAACACACTTTTATATACGTCCATCTTTGCCTCTTTCGATACTTCTTCATTCTTTGTAATAGTCCACATACATTGAACTTCTATCCAAGATGTATTCACCCATATGTTTATTTTACCTTCTATCCTTCCATTTTTACAAAACATTCTGCCCAGATACACAAAATCATTTCCTGATCCGTCATTATCAAAAACTATCACCTTAGTTTTCTAGACATTTATAATAAGATCCATATTTTCCTGTCACCACATTCAAATGATTTATTGCATTCTGCAAGTCACTTTCATTCTCAGCCATTTATATGAAATCATCTCCATATAACAGCATTCTCACATTCAAATTGTCCATTTTTACACCAACTGCATCCTCACAAGCATCCCTCATACATTAATCCATGAATAAATTAAACATAGCACAACCTTATCTAACACTGTTCAATATCACACCATTCGCTCAAAGCTCCATCCACACCATACTCTCTCAAAACAATCCATAACATTCTCCTATTCACCTGATCATACACTTTTTCCAGATCAACAAATATATATAATATTCTTTCTTCCTTAATGCCATATATTTCTCAATCACTTCTTGCAATACAAATATCTGGTTCATTCAACCTTTACTTGACGTGAAACCACCTGGTATTAAACCATATTGCACACCCCAAATCTTGTATGTAGTTTTTTCACGCACCCTCTAAAAAACAAAACTAACCCAAAAATTTGGTCTGGAATACTAAAAAAACTAATTGCCCTATAATTCCTACATTCACTCTTACTACCTTTTATACAAAGGAATTCCTATTCTCTGCTACTCTCTGTTTTCACCATACAATTATTCGAAATACTCCCACCATCATTCTCTTATATAGTTTTCATCACAGATTATCTCACCACATTCATTCCAAACTCCACAGGTCTTACCTTGCATTCCTTGTTTTATTCTCTTTACCCACTTCCAGAACAGCTTCTTATTTCCTTCATAATCTCTCTTCACATTCTCTCTCCTTCATTTAATCTCATTTGTTCATTACTTTACTATACTACTTTCTTTGCATTTCTCTTTTTCTCTTTTTGTGTCCCACAACCTCTTACGTTCTATTTCACTCTTCACAGCAATTGTTTGTTTGTATGCTTCTTTCTTTTCTGTCACAGCTTCTTTGACCTGTTCATTCAACAATGCATCTTTTTTAAAAGTTTCACACCACCGCAGATCTAAATACATCTTTTGTGCACTCAACTACAGCCTCATTTATTCTGTTCCAAGTACTTTCTATATAATTGCCATTTATGCTTATATAAAGTTAATTTTTCACCCAGCAATCTCTCATATTGTACTCTCACACTTTTATCCTGCAAATTTTTCACTTACACTTTTAATTGCTTAATTCTCTTGTGCTGCTACCTCACAAAATTCCTACTTAATTCAACTACTGAGATCACTAGAAAGTGATCCACTCCACATTCATCTCCATGCACAACCCTAGTATTCTTTACTAAACTTCTAAGTCTCTCATCATACACTGCAAAACAAGTTATTCTCAAATCACCCTTTTGTCATGTATACAAGTGAATATATTTGTTCTTATACCATATGTTTGCCATAAATAAACCTTTTTCTAAACACACAACCCAAAAACTCATTAGCATTTTCATTAATCCGGTCATCCCCATACTTTCTTAACACTCTGAATTCTCTTCTTGGGAACCCACTCATCCATTCATATCTCCTAATAAGATAACTCTTTTACCTGGTTCACATGCATTCAAGACTTCATTGAGTTAATTCAAAAACTCAATTCTCACATTCTTGCCTTCACCCTTCATCACTGGAGCATAATCAATAAACAACATAATTTGACAAATATTTATTTTCACAAAACAATCTATAGAGGTCAAGATGACACACACTCGTACCTTTTCACAAACAGCTTTACTGTTGGGCTTAGGATTAAACCTACTTACATACTTCCCCTTACCAATTCCTCCACATTGACCATAGTGCCACTCATCATCAAAATATCTTTTCCTTCCGCTTGGTTTCACATACACACAGAAAAACAACTTTTCTTCCAATCATTTCCTCTAACACTTAATTCTCTCTATCACATACCCCTCTCTCTTTCTCCTTCCAATAGTTCATGTTCTAGCTAGCTTGTTAATAGATGGACCCTGTATTTTTAACCCTAGCTGCCCATCATAGCTCTAGTCACCGAGGCTAAGATTGTAGTTTCTTTCAGTTTAAGAGTATATTGGGTTATTAGCCTTTATTGTACTCTTACCCATGTTAATATACACTATTTACATTAGGGATTCTGTACTGATTGATGTTGGCACATTTTAACCAGTATAGCACAAGTACAACCATTACTCAGTTTTACCCTGAGTGCACTTGCAATGTTCCTAAAAACCAGTATCCCTATTAACCCCTGCTTTGCCAGCCAATATATTGTTACCAGTGTCACTACCACTAGAAGGCAAGGTGATATACTGACACATCAATATATATATATATATATATATATATAATGTTTACATCCATTACTGATTCCAGCCTGTGTTCTGGCTTAGTATTTTAGTCAAGCCATATTTTTTTGTTACTGTCTTGCTAGGCCTGTCGTAGCTTCATATGCCTTATAATCTAACTAAAGGCTAAGACAGGCACAACACCCAGTCCCCGTTCGTTAATTCATACTGTGAATGGGTAAACACACATTTCCCCAATGATAAATTTTTTGGCCATGCCGAAAATAAAACCCGGGACCCTTAGCTCAAGAGACAGACACACTACCAACTGAGCTAAGGTGTCAAAATATATATAATATATATATATATATATATATATATATATATATATATATATATATCTATTATTGTATATTTATCTCAAAATTTAAGTAGTAATAAAGATCGTCTATTGACATTGTAATACATGATTGCTTTTGTTCTAGTTCTGGGAAGATCTACGAACAGAACGTCACTTAGGAGATGGACTTGATGGGAGGAAGGAAAAAAACTATCTGCTTAGAGATAAGTCAGCAAGCTTCGGTAATGATTTATCTGAATCTTCGTTTCCTAGGCCGAAAACTTGCTTAGGCATTGATAAGACCAGTACCAGGTTAAAGTCATTAAAGAAACAAAAACTACTCCGAGTCAATGATAATGACAATAGAAAAATTAAAAATGGGGTTTGCTCCAGTGAAGATCAAACTCAAGACAAAGAAAATGTGAATTTAAACAATACTACAAATAAAATAGATTTTGAAAAGTCCAATGAAGATAAAGAATATGAGTTGTCGTTCAATGAGTTGACTTATCATCGCTTAAGAAATAAAGAATTTGAGCCACTTTCTCCTTTAGATGATTATTCACATAAGGCTAGCATAGAGGTAGTCTTGGATGGGCCTATTTCTGAGCTCTGCAGTACCTCCTCCATAAACAATGGTCACTTGTTTGCTAATGAAGCACTGCTAAACCTATCCACAGCTGAACATAATGAGAAAAAAGAATGTATATCATCTGACTCATCTAAAATACTTAACAATTCCTTATTCGGTTCTGATGCCGCAGAAATAACTCAAATATTTTCATCTTATACTGAAAAAGCCAAACCTATACTTTTAAAAGAAAGAGGGAGGTTGGACAAAAGTTACAGCACTCCTGCCTATGATTTGACTGACCATGACGATTTGATTTTAAAAATTAAAAATATTAATTGTCTAAAAGAACATGTGCACTTAAATGTATGTGATGTTGAAGATCAAATTTCTGCAAGTTACATTCCACAAGGTAATACAATCTACTGCCACACACCTCTACAAAATACTGAGAGGGATGAAATTTCTCAATTGATTCCATCTTCAAAAAAATTACTTAATGTTGAACAGAAGATAAATATGAATAACGGTCAGATAGCTGAAGAAGAAATAGATATTGATGTGAAGCAAACTCAACGTATAACTGAAATTTTAGAAACCATTAACACTGCATTGGTTCAACATAGGCTCAAGGAACAGGCACACATTAAGCAAAGAGACAGTCACAAGCATCAAGAAAATCCAATCTTGTCCACAGATGCTGCAACGGCTGTATCACATTGTTTACATACAGTTGAAGTTATCAACAACTTAGATTCAGAAAATAATAAAATTGTTCTTGATATCATAGAACATGAAAAACAAATACTCACATTCTCACCTCTCCTTTTGTCCACCAAGAACTAAATGATTCTTTTGATAACTTTGAAGAATCTCCTGTTTTTACTAACAAACTCATTGCTACAGATCTTGAGAATAGCAACAACTTTATCTCAACTGGTGGTTTTGAAAAACTCAATATGAATTTGACCAACTCCATAGAACACTCACAAAAATCTCTAAATATTTCACCCCCTGTTAAAATTTGTATAACCCCACCAGAGCCTCCACCAAAAGCTTGCCTCTTCTTGAGCCCATCAAAAGCAATAGCACGGTCACTTTAGCTGGAATAGGACAGAAAGCTAAGTCACTATATAGAAGCAACGGTGGAAAGAGTTCATCTGCAGCGTCGCTGCCAAGTCCTCGAAGCCTTAGAGAGAGAACTACTCTTCTAGCAAGTAAGTTCTTACATATTAATACAGTACTTGTAAGATGTACATTAAAGAAGTAAATGAACAAATAATGACAAATCCAAAATTGCTTTAAATTAAGGGGTTTTTATTAGTAAATTATTATAATACTACTATTTATTAGTGTTATCCCACATATTATTAGCTTTAGACAAAAGTGTGCTAGCCCTTCCTTTGATTAGTGATTCAGATCATTTGACACTATTAATAATATGGCAGCTACTATTAATTCTTCTGTTAATAAAATTGATTTGATGTGTCTTATTAGCTTTTATAGAAATGCATTCTAATGGGACTGCGCTAAAGTATAGAATTTAATATTTTTCTAAAGATATATTGGTTTTAAATTCATAAAGAAAAATATTTTGTTACTGTTACTGAGTTTATTAGAAGCTTGGAAGATGTAAAATATATTACTTCGTTAAAAGCCGGTTTAGTTTATTATATTTTCTTTGTCATAAGGTCATTTTAATTCAACTTTTAGAGTTCGGTAGTTAAATAGCAGTAAATATTACCACCCCTGTTGACAAAAATAACTATTTGTCATATTATTGGTCAATGTTAAAAGATATATTTTTTAATTTTACTACATGATTTGTGTTTGTACAAAATTTCAATTACAAAATAATGTAACTAGAAACTTTTTTATTTTATTTCATTGTTGTTTTTAAAATAGGCTAATATTGAATTATCTCAAGAACAACTATATATTAATATATAATTAAGAAGTTTTACTTTCTCATACCTTATAAAGAGAAAGTATTGTAATTATAAAAATATTCCACCTTGATATTATGATGAGTATTTACTTTTTATGTGCTCCTGAACCTAAAAAATGTATCTTAAAATTGGCTCATTCCCCTATCTCCCTGGCAAAAATTTGATGGATGTTGCTCAAACTTGAAATTTAGTTGTATTGGATTCTGGAACATTTTTAGCTTTAGTTTGAGCCTAGCTCTGAAAATAATAGTAGTTTACTGATCATTGATTTTTTAACACAGATTTTTCAATAATTGAAAAATAACACTTTATTTGTTTTTGGGGTAAAAATTTAACCAACTGTTGCTTGCTGATTTTTTTTTAAACTTGAATGATATAAAATTGCTTGAATGATTTGATTCACCATGAGCATTTTTTTAACATTATTAATAGTTTTTTTTTAATAATTCAATAAATGTTTACTTACTCTGATTGTTAGTAAAAATTTAAAACATTTTGAAAATATTGGAAACTATTTTATATGATAAACAATAAAGGTATTTTATTGAAAAAATAATTTTGAAAATTTTGCTTAAAGCTATAATTACTTATAGGCAAACGTTTTTATGTTTGTGTCATACCATTTATTTGCCATATTATATCTTTGGTGTAAACTTTTTTTTTATCAGAAAAAAGGAATATTGCAGTCTGCGACCTTAGTAATGTTGATTGTGAAGGCTGGTTACTTCATCGCTGTAGGTCAAGTGGAACTGGAGCAGTCTGGTTGAAGGTTTGGTTCATTCTAATTGGAAGCATTTTCTATGGATTCAAGACACCCCATTCACCAAAAGCAGATATTATGATTGGCCTTTCTGGCTTTACAGCATCATTGGCTGAAGAGGTCAAGTCACGAAAATTTGCTTTCAAAATTTACCATACAGGTGAATACTTTACATTCTAATACTAGGGAAGTTTGACATAAAACTTAAAGGGGTAGTCACTAGCAAAACAATATTCAAACATGTGCTGCTTAGTTTTTGGTGTTAACAGTTATATTGGGGAGCTATAACTAAGCCAGTAGTCTGTATTGTCTACTCAAAATATATTTTTCATGTAGTTAAGTTGGTTAATTTATTGTGACAGCACAAAATAGGCGTTAAGTTAGAAGTAAATATGTATTTTTATGGTATTAACGAATCATTTTATACTCAAAGGAGAAAAAGGAATACTCATTCTTTCTTTCCTCCCTCTAATTGGACTAAATCCCTATCACTATTCACCTTCATCTCCTCTGCTCAATAGTAGCCTGGCAGGCAGTATATATGTTACAGGAAAAGTAGATTGTTAGGGAGAGTTGACTGGGCCTAGGTAAAGTCGACTCTTACTAAAAGTATCAGTAAAAGTTGATTGAGAATAAACAGAGAATAAACTGATCAACTTTTCCTAGGAAGAGTTAACTATACCTGCTGTGGTTTAATAAAAGTTGATTCCGCCTGTTGCTTTCCGCAACTGTTTTGAATATCCCAGCTCTATTTGTTTACTGTTGTTTTCTTTGATCACTCGTCCAGATGTTGCTCTCCACATGCAACTTCGCGCGCATATCTTTGTTTTGAATATCCCAGCTCTATTTTTTTACTGTTGTTTTATTTGATCATTTGTCCATTTGTTGTAGTTTTCAACATTGACCAAGGATTCAGTGTGTGTTTGATTAATTAGTTTCAGTGTTGTTTTAGGTTAGGTTAGTCAACTTTTACTAACTCATGGTAGTAAGAGTATATCTTCCCTAGGTACTGTCAGCTCTGACTAGTAAATGTTGATCGAAATTCATCACTTTTTGCTTTTAATCAACTTTTACTAAAAAGACCAGTAAGAGTCGACTTTACCTAGGCCGAGTCGACTCTTACTGGAGAATCTACTTTTCCTGTAACATATATAAGGCCTACAAATTGTTATGATAGCTCTCTTGAAGGCCATATGGTAACTAAACATATTCAACAGACTTTTTTCAAATTCATTATATACAATAACAGAAACGCATAGCTTCAACAAATCAAAATGGAGTAAAGTCGTAAGGTACTAATGTTTAGTACTGCAGTAATGGACTTGTGTATGTTGTTTTTAAATTATTCAAGATACAATAATTCAGTAAAATTTCCTTTTATTTCAGGAACAGTGTTCTATTTTGCTGCAGAAACTGATGACGAACTTACTATGTGGCTTGACTGTATTGTCCTAGCAACATTAAAACAGGACTTTAATAAACCATCAGTTGGAATGGACTCTGACTGTAAGTTTTATTCTACAATTATGGGTTAACAGTCTCCCTACCATTTGGGAATGATTTTTCTTGAGATTTAACATAGCATTAAAATTATATGTGTTTCATATCATGTCATGTTTTTTTGAATAATTTGCTTCGCCAGCCTTTTTTTTTTTTTTTTTTTTTTTTTTTTAGTAGGCATCCTACCAAGCCTTGAAATTTGAGATTTTCTTTTAAATAGCACAAATTAGTTCTATATATATTTTTTTCTTGTATATATATAAGGTATGGCTATTAAATAACCGGACTGAAGTCATACCACTTTTTATTCGTCACCAATTACAGCAGAAGTTTTATCGCCTTCAATGTACTCCCCTTGGCGATCCCTACATCGCTTCATATGACGTTTCCATTGTTGAAAGCAGTGCTGGAAGTCCTGTTCTGTCAGCTGGTTGAGAACATCCGTCGCTTTTGCTTTAACCGCTTCCACACTTTCAAATCTTGTCCCCTTCAGCGCCGACTTAACCTTGGAAAATAGAAAAAAGTCACAGGGGGCAAGGTTGGGCGAGTACGGTGGATGTTCCAACACGGTGATGCCGTATTTTGCGAGGAACGCTTTCACAGACAAGGCAGAATGGGCTGGTGCATTGTCTTGGTGAAGGATCCAGGACTTGGTCTTCCACAAATTGGGTCTTCATCTTCTCACACGCTCTCGTAGGGCCGTCAGAACCTCGATGTAGAAATGTTGAGTGACCGTCTGACCCTCGGGTACCCATCGAACGTAGACAATGCCACGACTGTCGAAAAAGACAATCATCATTGCTTTGAATTTGGATTTGCTCATTCTGGCTTTTTTTTTTTGCCTTGGCGAGCTTGGGCTCTTCCAATGCATGGATTGCCTCTTTGTTTCGGGATCGTAAGTAAAAAACCACGATTCATCACAAGTAATCACTTTGTCTAACAAATCTGGATCAGTGGCGATGTTGTTTAGGATGTCAGTACAAATGTTCTATCTTGATTCCTTTTGCTCGGGAGTGAGGAGTTTCGGCACCATTTTTACGCAAACCTTCCGCATGTTAAATGATTCATGCAAAATCTGTCAAACACTTTCTTTGTCGATTCCTGTCATTTCAGCAAGCCATCGTATGCTCAGACGACGATCAGCGTGGATTAATTTACCAATTTTTTCAATGTTTTTGTCCGTTTTTGACGTTGAGGGCCGTCCTGAGCGCCGATCGTCTTCGGTCGTTTCACACCCTTCTTTAAACCATTTAAACCACTCAAAAACTTGTGTGCGGGATAAACATTCATTCCCATAGACTTATTTCAACATTGCATAAGCTTCTGTGGCAGTTTTCCCTGGTTTAACAAGAAACTTGAGGTTAACCCGCTGCTCCATCTGACCATTTGGCATTTTTCCGACGCGCCACTAGTGCGTAGACTAATTCAATCAACTGCTACAGTCAAACTGAGCGACCTGCTGGCTTGTCTAGCGAGCTCAGGGTGAGGGAAGGACCATCAGACACAGTCATGTTCAAACATGTCGCGTCACGCTCGCAGTTTGCTAGGAGCAGCATCAGTCCAGTTATTTAATAGCCACACCTCATATAAAATGTACTTATTTTTGTTTATTGGTATTTATCTATGCTTAACAAACATATATTAATATAATAACATGCTTAAACATTGTTTAAAATAAACATTAATATTAGGATATCAATGTACATTTTCTCATTTCATGGCATTTATGTCTGGATTGTTTCACCATTAACAACTACTGTTTTTTTTCTTCATTTGTGTTATGTAATTTGTTGTATTCCTCCATCAATGCTATGCCTCGCTCTGCAATATTGTTAACAACCCTAATTGAGTGAACAATTTCTCTACTTGTCTTATAATCATCATCTTTTTCCCAAATTTCTACATTCTTCCATAGAAGCTCTGTTATACTGAAAGATCTTAATAGGTGACAAAATACAAAATCTTCTATATTTTTTCTTATCATCAAGATCAGGATCCATACATTTATATTTCAGTGGAGATTTCATTCCTTCACTATTCAAGGTGTCCAACATCTTCTGCTTTGTTAGAGTTTAAACTTCTTCGTTAAAAAAAAGGCTACCACAACCAGCTCCACTGATAGGTGGCCAATAAATTTCATGACGACTATGGACAACACTTGATTTATGTCCTTATATATATATTTTTTTTAGATTGTTCAGGAACTGCAGATCTTTTCCATGTGCAAAAAAACTCTGAGGCTTCTTGGAACCAGAGTTGTATATAAACTCTTACTGTAAAAATGCAAATTTCACTAATTCCCTTCTCTTCTCTTAGTCAGCTGGAAATAATCTCTGAATAAATACACCTTAAATGAAAAAACTGCTTTTGCCTTCCATATAGCATGATGAAGTCCAGCAGGTGCTCTGAAAGATATTCCCTTTTCAGGGACACCTCCTAGGAATATAATAATAGTAAGGTAGTAAGTAATTACTTGTAGTCATCTCGATGTTGGAACTTTTCAAGTTGCTCCTGGGAAAAAGAGATCATGTCAGTGGTAATATTTTTTACTTCACTTAGGGTAGAAACATCAGAAAGACAGTTTTAAACTCAATATATTCAATAGTGTTTCAGGCGTTTTTAAATCTTTTGAACAATAATATCTCTGGACCAGTTGAACTCCCAAGCGCATTAACAGCTATTGCATATAGCATAATCTCCATGATATGAGGACGACAGGCCGACCATATCATTTATTTGTCCATCTTTTGTTCCAAAAGAATACATGCCCTGTTTCTTGGTCCAGTATAAGTTTATACCATCATTTGAATGCACCTTAATGTTGTAACAAACACAAAACAAAACTTAAACACAAGTCGTTTGACTACTTAAAGATAAAATCATGGACTCGTTTACATATAAATAGAAACTCAAACTAAAAACACAACAATTATATAGCTTGAGTGTGAATGCGATGTTATGAGAGCACGGCACATGTAGCATTTAGGTTACAATCTAACTTGCTGGCGGCCAACCATTGCTGTATCGAAAGGGAAAGAGCGGACTTAAGGGAGTGGGGATGGGACGTGAGGTAGTCCTCGCTAGAGGAAATTGTGGTGTAAAAGTAATAAACAATTCATGGTTCAGGCTCTCACAATATCTGTAAGATGGATCTTTTCAAGTTAAAATGACCAATTTATACAAAATTGTGATGTGCGGTAGTGACCTCTAAAATTCAATTAAATCTAATAAAATTTCAACTATACACATTTTTCAACAAGAAGAGCAAATAGGAGGGTGCCCCACTGAAATTTTATAAGTTGAATTTCAAGTAGCACCCTAGTGTTAAACCTGAACAGATAGTAAGACACGATGATAAAAAATATTTTAAAAGCTACAATATCGAGCCTACATTTCGTATCTGTGTAAGACATTTTTACTGGCAGAATTACTATCTTTGCTAGTAAGATTTCCTCCTAAACATTATAAAAGTCCCGTTTTTCTAATATCACTCATCGATATGCAAAATTAATATTGTCTAAATAGCGTATTTCCCGAATGGGAAGTAAGACGCAGTGCTAAGAAAATTATATAAAAGCATTTTTAGTTATACTGCTTGCTGAAACACTTATCAATTATATGTTGACTAAACACTAAAAGGACATTTGATTCTAAGCTAAAATAGTTCAAACCATGACTTGTCTATAAATGTCTTTGTCTATTTTGCATTTTTATTTTAAAATTAACTTTTTAATATATGCATTGCATGGATAGTAGTAATATATCTTTTTCACTGCATATATAATACATTTTAAAATCATTACAATTTGAAAAGAGCGTTGATGTATATCAGATAATAATATTTAGTTGGAAGAAGGCACAGGGAAGGTGGCTGGAACCGCATTGCAAATACCTAAAAGGGGTAAAAAGGAAATTTTAAAGAATGATATGACACTTGTTTCCTCACTACTTAGAGGTAGAGTAGTCATTGTTTTGGTTTTTTACGCGGTATTCCCGAGACACCTAATCACTTAGGACATTCGGCAGTGGACCTAAAATTATAAGACCTAAAGTCACAGCTCCTAAACTAAATTTTTTTACTTTATAAGAAATATCTTTATTACGCATAATTTTATAGCTCCTAACTTCACTAGACCTTAAAGAACTGGACCTAAAATTCATAGATTAATTTAAAATATCCTTAACTGTTCAAACAGGCAATGGACTTAAAGGCATAAGACCTAAACTTTATCAGACCTAACTTCACAAGAACTAACTTCACTGAACCTAATTTTTTAAGACATAACCCCACAAGACCTAACAAGCACAGGACCAAACGTTATATGTCATGCCAGCATAAGTCCTGAAACAACATTCTCTTTAACACACTGATAGGAACACAGACAAAGGCGTCAGTCTTGTCTTGTCTAGTTTTCTAAGCAATGGGAGGCCAGAGTTCAAATCCTGCTGGGTGTATCTCGCTCGCCAAGTGCCTCCCATTTATCTTTTATTTGCTAATGTCTTTGATTATGATAGTTGTTTCAATATTTATGAATGGTTTGAGTTGAAAATCTAGATATAAAACATACCTTTTGAGATAAAGTGTTTTAATAAACATGGCCACAACACTTGGACTGTGCAATAATGTCAAGCTCAACTAAACTAGTTGGCCGCTGACAAGGAAGTTAGGATTTGGGATTAGAATCTCGGCCTAGTGTACTAAGGTATTTTTTCCTAGATAATTTATCACTTTTTTTTCAAGCAAATGTGGCAACTTTTCCACTAAATTCTTCTTTTTTTCGGTAGTTTTAAAATAGTGAAATCAAATGCAGATAGTTCTAACGTGAAGTACGATGAAAATATCTGACAGGCAGGATTGCCTCAATGTTAATAATCTCGACTGATATGCTCAGCTTTTATTTAGGAAGTTATTATTCGTCTATCCTGTTTAAGTATGCTAGGAGTTTTTTCCCCACTTAATTGTCTACTCATCCGTTCTTCATTTATTTCACCTTATTTAAAATAAAATAAATATTAAAAATTTGCTGTAGGGATATAATTATTAACTTAAAAAAGAAAATGCTAACTGTGCAATAATTGTGGCCCATATTTTTATGTCACCCATATCACGTATTTACTAGCACGCTCGGGCTATCCACATGTACACAATGGTGTAAGAAAGAGAAATGTAGAATTTAGAGGAAATGTACTCTCAATTGCGTGGAGGAAGAATAAGAAACCATTTATTTCAACTCGCACTCAGCTCAGTACAATTGACTGGAATTTTAACCAGGTCTCCCTGTCACCAACAATTAAGTCTTTTGTCTTAATCATTCAATCACCTCTCCCTCATTGAGCTGTATCATGTTGATTGTGAAATAAATTTACAACTTTCTTGTCCTTACCTCTATATGTTATTTGTGTGGGATAATGATGGGGGTAGTTTTGATTCTCGACATTGCCAAAAAAATTATCGTAGGTGAAAAGTGGATTTACACTTTCACACTGATGAATTAATGGCTAAGGCCTAGATGTTGTGTCTGTTCTAGATTTAAGATTAGTGTAGTTAGTACATTATTAGTAATAGTAACCTGAACAGGTAGTAAGACACAGTGCTAAGAAAACTATGCTGATCCTCACCTGAAATCCCCTTGCACCTCACCGGTGACCATGTACTAGACATAATACTTTTGTTTATGTTTGGTTGATGTTCTATGTGCAATAACGTAGCCGGGGAGGTGGGTGTTACCAGGGGTAGGACCCCCCCCCCCCTCCCCCGAAGACTCGGCTCACAGGCGTTAGCCCTCTCCATATGCTGTCAGCTCTCTACAACCTAAACTGGGAGGCACAAAAATGTCCCTTCACAAACGCACAGTGTGATAGTCAGCATTTAATTGCATGTGTTATCATTCAATTCTGGTTGTCCCTTCATCCCTTTCTGCCACAGCATGCTCTGGTGGATCCCGTTGGCTCCGGTTTGACGGGATAGTTTGCCAGCTTTAATTTAAAACAATGAGTTGTCACCTTCCCTCACAAATGGACTGGTTTCAATGTTCCCGCGAATATGCACAGTGTGACACTAGCCTAACCCTCATGGCAATTAGAGATGGCGGCATGGAATTAAAATAGAATTAAAATCTTATTAAATTATAATTAAAATTATATTTAAACTTAAAATCAAAATGGCTCTCTACCACCCTTGTACACAACCTATGCAGGTCCTGATATGCGCCCTTAGCCCCGGGTCCTATAGCCCTCAAGGCAAGGTCATAGGTTCTAAAATCTAGGTGGTGAGGGATTATTTTAATGATGTTTATTTGATGTTCATGATGGGACCAAATATTTATAATGAGATGGAAGCTATAATTTATTACACCTAGCTTAATAAGACCTAACAGCACAAGATTTAACAGTACAAGACCTAAGCGCTATAAAAACTAAACCACATAAGACCTAACTTTATAAGACATAGCTTCACTACACCCAATTGAATAGCTTCTAATTTTACTAGAGCTAAAAGCACTGGACCTAAAATTCATTTTTCATAGATCACTTAAAAATATCCTTAACTGTTTAAACTGGCATTGGACCTAAAGGTACTAGACCTAAACTTTATACGACCTAACTTAACAAAACCTAACTTCACTGTACCCAATTTTATAAGATCTAAGACCATAGCTCCTAAACTTAGGTCTTGTGAAATTAGGTCCACCGCATGTCATCCATCACCTATACAGACTTTTTTTCCTTCTTTTTTAGTTGATGGTTCATTCAATTTTCTATTTCTTCCTTTTGAAGGTAATGTTTGATAATTATATGCCTCAATATCATCTTGACTTTATACATCATCAATCTCATATTACAGAATTAGTTGATAGTGGTCAGAATATTCCAAAGCATTTTCTGTTTCAATATATATCTTTGCATCATCATCTAATTCATTCACGTCCACAATATTTGAATATGATTTGCCCTGATATAAACTACACAATACAGAGCAATGCAAAACATCTTTTGACAGCTGCGTTGCAACGTTTTTCACATTTACAGGAAATTATTTTCAGTAACTCCTCAGGGGCGTGTTCTTGTAGAGTGGGATCATTATCAACCCATTCTTTGAATTTTTCCATCCCCAGTCTAAAGGTGAGTTTTCATCTTATTTCCATACCATTGATGAATTTTGTTGTAAGTACGAAACAAATTCAAGCGAGCTGTATCTTTGGTTGGTGGTAATAATGCTAGGTTCAAAAACTTTTTCTCCATATAGAAGAAACAAAAATATTTCTGCCTGCCCATTGAGGACTCATTGAAACCTTAACAGTCTTTCTGTAGGTCTTTCTCATTCAGAAGCTCAACACACTTTATTTTCCTCTGCCTATATAATGCTGAAGTGGTATTATAGACACTAAATGAGTCTAGAAACAAAAAAAGTTTGTCCCCAAGTGACGCATCCAAATCACTACTGTAGGTGTATACATCATGCGCTGAGACTCCTTTTCCTGGCTTAAAAAATTAAATGTGAGATCAAGATTCACACATTGCATTATGAATGATCAAATCAATGGCCTCGCCTATTATAATTACCAATGAGTAATGATTTATGCTTCAATTGCAGTAGTGATATATTAATGTATCAGCAGCTTGCTTGACTGGGAAGCCTTCATTCTTTAATTGTGTACACAGAATTCAGATCATTCTTCTTTTAATCCTCTCCTTTGACAAAAACTTCCCTTGGGATACAGTTGCAACCATTTTTTCATCACGATAGACCAGTGTGGATGAACAAATTTTCAATTGGCGAACGCTCTGCAGTTTTAGTGCTTTTTGCTGTAGTATCTTCTGGGTATCCATCAAAAACTATTATTGCATTCAGTGAGAAATTTATTTCTTACATATTTGACGTATTTATTTAAAATCACAGAATAAGCTCCTCCTATTAAATGAACAGTAATTTCCAAATCTCTTTGTTTTTCAATGGGTGCAAATGCGTTATACAAGACTTATTTTTATGTTTTTCGCATTCTTATCTCATTAAAGATTGACCATGACTAAGGCGCTAGCTCGTATTTGAAAGAACTCAATTAATTGTTTCTGGAGTTTCTTTAAAAATTAAATTCTTTGGGAAAGAAATGTAGGGTTAATTGAAAGTAGTGGGACTTGAGTGACAGGATACAAAGGTAATCCATCCTACCCACATGAGCAAATTACCTGGAAAATAATGGTAGTTAAGTGTACAAATTTAAAAACATTTATACATTATGGTTGGTTCTAGTAGGGTGAATTTTACTTTTTCTACATATAAACCCAAAACATTTCTAGATCGGTTTTTTGGTCCTTCTTTATATGTTGTACATAGACCTTTCTTCTGCTTACTTGCCACATAAATTTATATTGACACTCTATAAAAGCATTTTCATAATTTATAGAATGCCTATAATTAAAAAAAGGCAAATGCCCCAAAAATAAACACATTTTGACGCCAATTACCATAATAGTTTGTCGCAAAAAAAAATACATAGAACATTTATTGTATAGAATTAACTCATCTTCTTAGCTTTAATTTTGGTAACCATATATTTTGCTCTAAAGTTGATACTAATCTATTAACAAATATTTTAAAATATCAACTTTTTTTTTTTTTGCAATTTTTTTCAAGCTGGTGGCTAAATCTGTACCTGTCAGGGAGTAAAATTAGTATTTGTTTGCAGACCCCTAATCAAATAGATTGAATTAATTCCAACAACCATTTTAAACTATATCGGCTAGCCTAATAGTTTTTTTTTTTTTAAAGTTTTTAACTTAAAGATTACACTTTCAAACACTTTTGCTTTCTTATTTTTACTATTTTAAATAAATATCATTTAAAAATATATATGTTTATTTTCTCTGTGCTTTAAATACCTCTTTGGATGATTTTATTTTTGTTTGCAATACTTACATTAATATATGTAAATAGTTTTGACAAAAAATTAAATCTTTAATTTATTAGATTGTCCAACACCTAAGCTCAGTTGGCTCTCTACATGACTAAGGGTCCCAGGTTCAATTCCCATCATAGACAAAAAAAAAATATCATTTCACACTAATGAATTAACAGCTGGGGGCTTTTTTTTATTATCTGTTATAGATTTAAGTTAATTTATAAGTTTTGTTCTGATATAATCAGTGTGTTCAAAAAGTGCATATTAATTACCTTAGATTTAAAAAAAATCTGAGAATGGTTTAAATGATTCTGTATGGATGAGAATATTTTGGGCATTCTTGTCATCTGTCAAAACTTCTTGATCCTTATTTTTAAAATTTATTTCTCATTTAAAGGTGTATTCTTTAGTGAAACTGATGATGATTCAGACTCTGAAAAAGAAATTGAAATGGAAACGCGTTTTTCAAGTCCAAAAATGCGCAAATTGACTGCTGGTTTTCTGGGGAGTGTGAATCCACATCAACAAGATAAATTTACTTCAAAGTCAATCCAAAATTTATCAGAGGATATGAAAGGGTATGTTTGAACTTCTTCTTACTAGTGTGCAATTAATTTGTTTAGTAGTTATTGATTTCTTTGTTATACCATATCAACAAACTGATGAATTTAAATTAATTTAAGTGAATTATAACTAGTGAGTTTTGTGGAAAAGTATAGAATAAAACAGTAGTTAAACACATAAAAATATTTTTATAACACCAATCTTTTCAATCAAATATAATTGCTTTTCTTTACTTTAAATAATGTTAAAATAAATATTATTTCATTTTCATATTTTTGTTCCAGGCATTATAACCAAAAGAAGTTGGGATCCCTTAGAAAAATTGCTGGTAAGAGTGATAATGGAGTCACAACTTCGAGCCAGGAAATTCCTGTTGAAGCAGCATCAAGTCTAGATAGAAAATACTTGCGTTTTTTAGGTGGTAGCAGGAACAATATAGTACCTGTCCCTACCCTCAGTTCCGTAGTTACCGAAGAGTTCCCACAACACCAGTTAAAACTAGTCATGATAAAATTACATCACGATTGTGCAAACATGAAAATATTGATGAAAACAAAATAAAATCTTCCATTCAAGCTAAGCCATTTAATGAAACTGAATGCCAAAATAATAAATTAATTCAAATAAACACATCCCTGTCTACAGCTCATGTTAGTCCAATTAAAAAAGGTATTATAAACAATAATACAGGGTTAACCAAAGATAATACATCTAACTCTGGTAGTATTTCAAATGTAACAGATGGGCAGATTTTACACGGTACAAATGTGGTAGAATGTAAAACTAAAGTAATTGAGAAACCTTTGCCCCTCTCAAGGAATCTTAAGGTAGCTGATAGACTTGACAGACAAATCCATGCCTCCAATCCCTCACTACAATTCCCTTCAGACATTTTAGACTACCGCTTAGCTGCAGAGAGATTGCGTGAATTTGGCATTTCTCGCAATAGACAACGAGAAGACACATCAGGTTTTGTGACCCTAGAGGAGTTTATGCTTTCGCGACAAGAGGAGGAACGACGACAGCAGAAATGTTATCTTCACTCCAGGTCTGTTAGCAGCAGCAGCAGCAGTGGCTCCTCAACTGTTCCTTCAGTCAGCAGTAGCTCTTCTACTTTTACTCCCTGTGATAACCACCATGCTGGTCAATCTTATGAATGTAAGTGTTTTTTAAACTATTTAGTATTTAACATATACATTTTTATCCAACATTTTCATAGAAAATACTCATTATAATTAGGGGTCTGCGAGCTTGAGTTCTTGTCATTCGAATTGAATATTTAAAAAAATTCCGAGTTTGAGTTGAGTTTGAGTATATTCATAATTTTAAAATGTTAAGAGTATATATTGGTTTATTTTAAATGTAAAATATTATATTTAAAATGTCACCAGCCAAAACAAACAAAAAATGTAAATACCACATTTTTAAAATGATAAATTTTAAAAATTATTTGAAAACAACTTATGTTCAAGAATGACATTTTTTTATAAATAGTATATATATATATACTTTTGAAAAAAGTTTTAAAAATGATATTTTTTTTAGAATCGTGTCTCACTATCCGTTCAGGTTATACACACTTATGTGCTATATACACTAATGGTTTGAGGTACTAGGAAGGATATATCTAGAGGAAGTTTACCCACGTTTGCGTAGAGGGAGAGTGGCAAATCATTTTGAGAAAACTCAGTGCAGCCGACTGTGATTTGAACCTCGATCTCCTCGTCATCAGCAGTCTAGCCTACTTCAAGAGTAGCACAATAGACCATGTGGCCACCAAAGCGGGTAATAAATTGGTTTTTAATTTAGAAATATCATTTTAAATAAAAGCAATTTGAAAAGAAAACGCTCAGATAAAAATATAATACAAATAATAGTTAAAATGGTTTCAATACCCATGTCTCTAAAATACAATAAAATTACACAAACAATTTAAAAGGTTTATAAATTGACATCTTATGTGTCAAATAAGTCTCCGTAGATTTAACTATTCCATAAGAAATTAAGTATCACAAACAATTAGAAATTTGGTGGTGACCTGGCGGTCTAGGGGTAAGGTGTCAGACTTCTGTGCTGGCGGCCGGGGTTCAATCCTCGGTCCTGGCACAGATTTATCTGATTACCAAACCCTTCCTTCACCTCTGACAAGACATCTTGTGAATGTGGGGAATGCCAGGCCTCCACCGTGGTTCGGATTCCACGTTAAACTGTAGGTCCTTCATTTCATCTCACAATCACCCTACCATTACACATTAGTGTAAGTGCGTATAACCCGAACGGGTAGTAAGACGCGGTGCTAATAATAATAATAATAATAATAATAATAATAATAATAATTAGAAATTTGAAATGATTCATAATTCATTTGTTAGTCCTTAGTGTAATAATCGTGCATGATTACATCTTCTGTTCTAATTCTACTCCTTTATGCACACTTGTGCATGCACCATATATGGGCTCTCACTAGAATTTATCTTATTATGAAATTTATTTATAACAATTTTTACTGCTTCTAAAAGTTGATATATTTTTACTTTAAAATGAAAAACTAGATTGTTAAAATAAAATTTCTAGTAAGCAATATTAAATAGTAAACTCTACTTTTAATTAGGTAAGTTGTGGTGACCTGGTGGTCTAGGGGTAAGGTGTCAGACTTCTGTGCTGGCGGCCGGGGTTCAATCCTCGGTCCCGGCACAAATTTATCTGATTACCAAACCCTTCCTTCACCTCTGACAAGACATCTTGTGATTGTGGGGAATGCCAGGCCTCCACCGTGGTTCAGATTCCACGTTAAACTGTAGGTCCTCCATTTCATCTCACAATCACCCCACCATTAGACATTAGCGTAAGTGCGTATAACCCGAAAGGGTAGTAAGACGCGGTGCTAATAATAATAATAATAATAATAATAATTAGGTAAGTTTGGTAAAATATTTAATTTCAATGTTTAGCGACAGTGATTTTAACCAAAATAATTCTAAAACTAAATAGTAATTAGTGCTAGCTTAGTAATTGAATATATTAAATATTATTATTATTATTATTATTATTATTATTATTATTATTATTATTAGCACCGCGTCTTACTACCCATTCGGGTTATACGCACTTACGCTAATGTGTAATGGTAGGGTGATAGTGAAATGAAATGAAGGACCTACAGTTTAACGTGGAATCCGAACCACGGTGGAGGCCTGGCATTCCCCACATTCACAAGATGTCTTGTCAGAGGTGAAGGAAGGGTTTTGTAATCAGATAAATCTTTGCCGGGACCGAGGATTGAACCCCGGCCGCCAGCACAGAAGTCTGACACCTTACCCCTAGATCACCAGGTCACCTGTATTAAATAATACAAGCTTTAAATATCTTAAGTTGGAAAACAATCAACATGTATTATAAATGTTAAATTTTTAATCTAATTGAAACTATAATTTTAGAAAGGTACTACATGAAAATATTAAAAATAGTATTTATCCAAGTAATTGGTGATCTATTTTGCCATTTTTATTTTAATTGGCTTGTTATGACACTGCAACTTTATTTGAGGATAATTTAAATGGACAGCAGTATTGAATAAGTGTTATCGGTTAAATGTAGTTTCATAACTCTACTATATTATTAATGTGAAAGTTGTTATTTATTTTAATAAATTGTTAGGCTACCAAATACTGATACTATCTAAATTAAATATTATAAATTTAACATTGTGTTTTAAAAATTGATCTGTGCATACAACAAGAGGAAGCTGGAAAATGTAGAGCATACAAAACTGATCTTGATCCTGAGCTTTAACAACAAGCTCAGCTCGAAGTTTTGAATATGAATACTCACAGAGCCCTAATATTATATACAGTTGGGCTCCCATATCCTTGAGCAATATGTTAATAGTTCTTCTGCGGTTACGTGAAACCACTGCTAATATCTAACTATTATATCACGTGATATTCACGCAACACACATAATTATGGTAAAGTTTAATTGATAAATTATTCACGGTATTTCTTATAAATAAAACTTTATTTCAAGTAATACAGTCCAGGAAACCATTGCCAAGCAATTATAAATTTGTATAGCGGTTCTGTGTATGCAACATGAACAGCCTAGCTACAGATAATTAATTACATTTGTGTTATATCCTTTAATAGCATATTTTTACTCCTTCTTCCACTGTTTGTGGAAGGCAGGAGAACCTCATAGGCAGTGACTTTGGATTTCTGATCATTAGTAATGTGGGGGATGATTCAAGGCGAGCAGAGAGTGTTTGACGCTGACATCGGATTACATGTCACAATGAAGAACAAACTGGGGTTCAAGTGATAGCCAGTACATCATTATCCTTCCCCTAATGATTATTTTCTGTCCGGCCATTTGTTCCTCTCTTACCCGTTTCTCAGATTACTTTTTGTAGCAACGGATATGTACATTTTGGTTTTATCTGTATATTTTAGGATGTTGAATCCAAATAAACTCTAAGTTTGACAAATAAACACAAAATATAAGAGTGTGCACCATACTTTCTAGGTTATATAGGTTGCCTATTAATATATTTTGAAATTCACATTTGATGTTTAATCATTCATGTAATATTATCTAATATTTTTTTTTACCTTTAACTTTAATTTATTGTTTGTTTACTTGTGAGGGAATAATACTCATGTTATAAATACATTTCTGTGTGACTCACACATTTTTGGAGCTAACTTACATTTGTTGGAACTGTTACATATCAATTTTATCAAATTGTATAGTAAGACAGTGTAGAAACACTGTACAATAATGTGAAGTAAGTGATAGTGAAGGAAGCCAACCAGAGAGGATAATTAAGTTAGATCTTGTTAAGAAAAAACACACACAACAGGAGGACCTCTGAGAATGTATGAACAATCACCAATTTGATACTAGCCACCAAATTTAGGTAAAGCTGTTCCTTCCCATGCTAACACCCACAATAAGGACTTTGACTCCTGCTACACCACCAGAGTACTCAGCGCATTCCCTACAATCACGTGCAACAACTCTCAGCTCAGGCAATGGTAACTGATTCCAGACTATCCGCTGGTTTAAATCTGAGCTTTAAAACATATATATGTTATGATTTAAATATAGTCTTGGTTACTCATATAGATAATTTTCATTATTAATTTTTCAGCATGCTATCCAAGCCTACATCCTGTTTTGTCAATTTGGCAACACTGCACGTTTTCAATTATACTTTAAATTTTTCAAAAAGCGTGTATTTCCATATATTATTTTTCTTCATATTTGTGTGCTTGTCTCCTTATAATGAAAATAGATATTTTCGAAAATTTAAAATGAAGTGTAACTATGGAAGAGAAAAAATGGGAAGTGTAAAGCTGTAAGAAGAAATAGAGAACTATGTGTTTTCTAAGCTAGGCCTAACTTATTTATCCTTTCAGGTTACATTATAATAAAACAAATTGTCGCCTAATTCATTTTATTATTATCATTGAGATCATATTTACTGTTCCTGTTTTTTTTTTTTTTTTTTTTTTTTTTTTGCTGTATTCTAATCTCTACTTTACAAGGTTTTTATTTCTTTATTACAAACTTTCTTAGTTCTTGATTATTTTACATTATTGTACAGTGTTTCTACACTGTCTTACTATACAATTTCAAGCCAATAGTTAATAAATAAATCTTTTAATTTTTTCACATTGCTATTTTCCCTTTATTTTTTATGTTGAATCAGGCTAAATGTAAATTTCTGTACAATCCATGAAACTTTAGAGCTAGCTTGTTCTTGTTGAAAGTGTTATATATTTATATGGTTAATTTTGCATTTTGTTTGAGACTGGCCTTTGATGAGTAGTATATGTTAAAGATAATTCGTTTGGTAGAAAATTATGAATGTTTATTTTATTACTGCACCATAATATTAATTTAGTATAAGACAAGGTGCTCTTGCCTCTACATTGTCAGTATTGCTACTAACACCACACACTGTGAATTCATATATTGTAAATCTATCTTATCTAGTCATATTCAAATTAATATGTTACATTTTTTGTGAATCAAATAGGGTAAGGGGATCAGTTATATGTGGATATTTAATTGATCACCTTTTGAAAGCACTTGAATCAGTTTATGGATGCTTCTCTTTTGGGCTACAAGTTTAATTTTAAAATAAATCTAAACGAGAAGAAATTGAAGTCTAGCAAAAAGTTTTTATTCAGGGGGATCAAGGAGGGTATTTTATAATATAATTCCAAGCTATCGTCAAATCTGCCAGTAAATGTATTTTTAAACTGTACTAGTGCTAGACTGTTGTAATTCCTAGCTAGTTTTGGACATTAAAAATCAAATGTGGACATGCATTGAATTTTGGGATCTTGAGTTGCAGTTAAGTCAGTATGTGTGGGCTAGTTACTTTATTGTAATAGATTATATACTATAATATAAGCTACACTTTATTGGATAATTAGATAGATCTTTTTTTCCCCATCTATAGCCAGTCCCAAAATACTGTTATAGAAAAGGAGTTCTGTGATTGTACCGCCTATGAATGTATGTATCTTTGTGTAGTTAGAAATGTGAGACGAATAGATAATGTTGGTACCGTCCTTAAAGTTTACATTAGTCTAATCTAAAGAAACAATCATTGAAACTATACTTTTTTTCAGTTATTGAAAAGTACGAAGAAAATTGGCTTGATGCTAACAATAAGCAAATGGCAAGGCGGGGAAGTTCAAACTCACTTTCTCTTGAGAACCAGAACCAAAAGCTTAGGTAGGCATACACACTACTGGCTTCCTATTCTTTTTTTCTTTTAGTGAGCTTTGCTTCTATTTTCTTTATCCATTCTTAATAATGTAATATAATGTTTTTATATAGGCATTTTAATCAAGTTACACCTGTACTAATTTCACAATATAGTGAGTGTTAAATCTTTTGTTACTTTTTTCTTGTATTAGGATTGTTAAAATATAGGTAAATTTATCTTTTCAGTAAATGTATATGTAATGACTAATGACATGTGATGCGCAGAGAAAGTAATGCTGTTGTGTATGTGTATGTGTGTGTGTGTGCGTGTGTGTGTGTGTGTGTGTGTGTGTGTGTGTGTGTGTGTGTGTGTGTGTGTGTGTGTGTGTGTGTGTGTGGGGAGGGGAATTGAGGAGAGTTATTAGCAAAATGAATGTTGCCGCACACGTACACTTAAGTTGTCTAGTGTACGAGTATAGTAGATTGCTTGTTCGTTATAAATAAACATGGTTGCCGGACGTTGTTCATAAAAAAAGAAAACCCTAAGATGGCGGATGAAATGAGAATTCCTGATTTTGACGGTAAGGACTACGAGTTTTAGAAAAAGCGAATCACGTTGATTTTAAATTTAAAGAAATGTGGAAAGGCAGTAAAGAGAGAAAAGGGTATGACAAATAAAGAGGACGAGTGGAGTGAAAAGGACTTCAAGGCAATCAATGTGATTTACAGTGGTATTTCGAATTATCAGTTACAGTTTATAAAAGACAAAGAGACTGCATATGAAATTATGAAAAAGTTTGATGAAATGTACTTAAATGAATCTACTGCACTGCAAATTTGTATACGAAATAGATTAGATAAATTTAGGTTAAATGATTTTGCAGATTCAAGTGCCTTTTTTACTGAGTTTGAAAAGCTTGTGAACGAACTTAAAAGTGCAGGTGCTAATCTAAGTGAAAAAGAAAATCTGAGTTATATGATTAAAATGCTTCCAAATTTGTTAAGTTATGTTGGTGATTTAATTGATATACTAAAAGAAAGTGATCAAACTGTTGAGTATGTAAAATGTAAAATAAAAATGGTTGAATTAAAAGAAAAAGAGGAAGGAAGCAAAAACAGTTAAGTGCATTTAAGGCTGAAAGAAAAAAATGACAAAGCCTGTTTTAAGTGTGGCAAATATGGACATTTTAAAGCTCAGTGTACGAGCATGAGACCAAGTGAAAATTTGTGGAAGCCCAGAGGCGGCATTCAACAGCAAGGAGGCGGACGCCAACAACAACAACAACATTGGCAACATCATGGTGGCGGTGGTGGAAGAGGAGCCGGTTGAGGTTCAAGTCAACATCGTCGAGCTGGCGGTTGGCAACAAATGCAAAATGAAGACGGTAATACGAGCAGTTTAAATACAGAAATAGAAGTAAGACCCGGATTGGAAAAATTGTATGTTGAAGCTAACAGTTGTGTCGGTAAAGTAAAAGGGTTACTTGATAGTGGTTGCTCTGATCACATCATAAATAATGATGAATATTTTTATGAATTTGATGAACTCAAAGTACCAGTAAATGTTAAAGTCGGAGATGGTCATTTTTTAAAGGCAACTAAAATAGCTAATGTTTTACACAAATTCAATGTTGATGGTCAAATGGTAGAAAATATATTTTATGTGAAAGAAATGGATAGAAATTTAATCAGTTATGGGAAAGTTACAAATAAAAATAAAATTGGGTCAGTCGGAAATATTTCCAAAATATATAATCTAAATAGAAATTTAATTGCTTTAGCGTGTAATAAAAATGATTTGTATCATATGACTAGTGAAATTGTTAAAACTGAGTCAAATATAACAGTCAAATTAAATATGACAGAAAAGGAAAGATATCATAGAACATTAGGACATGTAAATTTTAATTATTTAAAAACAATGAGTGATAAACAAATGCTTGAAGGTTTGCCAAAGGAACTAGAGTCTGATTATTTGAAATGTGGAATATGTTTGCAAATTGAATGCATAATTTGCCATTTAAAAATGAGAGAACTAGAGGAAAAGAAGTATTAGAGGTTGTACACTGATTTAAATGGGCCACACAGTACTATGGGTTTAAACGGTGAGAAATAGTTTCTAACTTTTATAGATGAGTACAGTAAGGTAGCTAAAATTTATTGTCTCAAATCAAAAAGTGTAGTATACAATTGTTTTATTGACTATGTAAATATAACTGAAAGTAAGACAGAAAAAAGGGTAAAAAGACTGAGATGTGACAATGGCAAGGAATATATTAATAGTGATATATATATATATATAGTTTTGCTAGAGAAAAAGGAATATCTATTGAACCCTGTCCACCATATGTTCATGAATTAAATGGGACAGTAGAAAAGTACAACAAAGTTATTATGAATATGTCATGATATTTATTAGCAGAGGCCAAAGTACATAATAGGTTCTGGCCTAAAGTAGTCAAAACAGATGCTTATTTGAAGAATAGGACAATTACTTATACTGTAGAGAAAAATAAAACACCTCATGAAATAATGTTTGGTAAAAAACCTAATATAACCTATATTAAGAATGTATGGAAGTAAAGTATTTGTAAGAGTGCCTGAACAAAAAAGAAATTCAAAATGGGACAGAAAAGAAAAGCAGATCTAGGTATTTTGTTAGGTTATGAAAATGTTGGGTATAGAGTATTACTAAATGACAAGATATGTAGCAAGACATGTAGATATAATTGAAGATGGTACAAATTATATAAGTTTTAGAGAAGAGTCAAGAGAGGCTTATTATATAGGTTTAAATGAAGGTAAAAATGAAAATGATAGAAATGAAATTATGAATGGAAATATAAATGATCGAATTTTGGATTGAGAAGATCAACTAGAGAAAAACGAAAACCTGCTAGACTTAATCATAATAAATTTGTCTATAATAATATTGTTTATGTAAACTATGTAAATGCGTAAAATCCTGTTTCATATAATGATGCGATGAATAGTTATGATTCTAAAAATTGGAAAAATGCAATGGATAAGGAAATTAATTGCTTAGCTAAAAATAATACATGGATGTCTGTTATTAAACCAGAAGATAAAAAAAATACTACATTTAAAATGGGTTTATACAAAAAAAAGGCTAATAATGTTTATAAAGCTAGGTTAGTAGTTAGAGCATACCAGCATAATGATTTAATTGATATATATATACTCTCCAGTAGCAATAATGCAAACGTTAAAAATTTTATTATCATATTGTTGTCAGAATAATTTAATTATTAAGCAAATGGATGTAGAAACAGCGTTTTTGAATGTAAAAGTTAAATCATAAGTTTATATTTAACAACCACGAGGTTATGAGGATGGTACGGATAAAGTATTGAAATTGGATAAAGAGATTGGATTGAGAGAAAGCCCAAGAGCTTGGTATGAGTCTTTCAATACTTATTTGAAAATTGTAGGTTTTTTAAGAATCAAGAATGACTGTTGCTTGTATATGTTAAACGATAAGAACAATCATAATGTCTATTTAATTTTGTTTGTAGATTATTTGCTCATATGTTGTAAAGATAAAACTGAGTTAAATATTGTTAAAAATTTATTGTTTAAAGGATTTCAGATGAAAGATATGGGTAAAATAAAAACTTATTTAGGTATTAATATAAATTATGAATGTGATAAAGGAAAAATTACTTTGGATCAAAGAGATATCTTATCTTTAGCAAGGAAATATGGAATTGAAAATTCTAAATTGTATGCTACTCCGATGGAACAAAATTTAAAATCAGAAACCGCACAATCAGCATATGATGAAATGAAGTATACAAATATAATTGGAGCTCTTTTGTATATTAGTTCCGGAACAAGACCTGATATAAGTTTCAGCGTAAATTATTTAAGTAGATTTCACAATTGTTATGATAATACTGATTATAAATATGCTATGAGAATATTAAAGTATTTAGTGTTGACCAAAGATTTAAAGTTAACCTATAATAGGAATGTTAATGCAAAGATCTTAAACTGTTACATAGATGCTGATTGGGCAGGTGATATTATTGACAGAAAATCGACGACAGGATATGTTATTAAAATGTATGGAAATGTGATTTTTTGGAAATC
This sequence comes from Timema cristinae, assembly GCA_039000515.1. Taxonomy (NCBI): domain Eukaryota; kingdom Metazoa; phylum Arthropoda; class Insecta; order Phasmatodea; family Timematidae; genus Timema; species Timema cristinae. Next base: position 66,860,899 of record JBCFYV010009882.1, on the reverse strand, counting down.
CAAGAGACAAAGTAGTGTAACAAATAATAATAATAATAATAATAAAAATAATATTTAGCACCGCGTCTTACTACCCGTTCGGGTACGCTTTAAGTACTAATTATGCTAGTGGATTAGGAATTGGGAAGGTTGAATTAGAGGAAGTGAACCCTCATTTGCGTAGAGGAAGAGTGGAAAACCATTTAGGAAAAACCACCCCCAGTTCACCCAACCGAGATTCGAACCTTGATCTCCCCGTCCTCAACAGTCGAGCTTCAATATGACAAGCGCGTTAGCCAACTACGCCACTGAGGCGGGTTAGTGTAACAAAATCATCCACATCATCTGAGTATGTTGCATTGTCTGAGCGTGTTAGTGAATTAAAAGTTGTGGAAGCTATTTTGCTAGATTTTAATATTGAAGTTTGTGACCCGATAAAAATGTATGAAGATAATTCTGGTACAATAAATATAGCTAAGTATGGTAATTTTACAAAAAATTCAAAGTATATGGAGACACATTATCATTTTGTAAATGAGAGTTATGATAAAGGAGAAATTGATATTGTCAAAATTGATTCTGATGAAAATGTGGCTAATATTTTTACCAAGCCATTAGGTCGAAATAAGTTTGAAAAATTCAGACATGAAATGAAGGTTATATAAATTGGTTTAGGATTAAGGTTGGACTGTAATATAAATTTAAGGAAGCATGTTAAAATATAGGTAAATTTATCTTTTCAGCAAATGTATATGTAATGACTAATGACATGTGATGCACAGGTGTGTGTGCACAGTGAAAGTAGTACTGTTTTGTGTGTGTGTGATTGAGGAGAGTTATTAGCAAAATGAATGTTGCCGCACACGTACACTAAAGGAGTGGACTGAATTGTATCAACTCTGAATGGTATCCATTCCAATAGTTTTGTAATAAACTGCTCTTGTGAAAATCCTGAATTGTATCCACTGGAATTACATCCATAAAAACTGGAATTGTATCAACTCGGAATGGTATCCATTCCTATAGTTTTGTAATAAACTGCTTTTGTGAAAATCGTGAATTGTATCCACTGGAATTATACCAACAAATACTGGAATTGTATCCACTCAGAATGGTATCCATTCTGATAGTTTTGTAATAAACTGCTTTTGTGAAAATCCTGAATTGTATCCACAAATGGCCGACTTGAGGTTTAACAGAAGGAACGTTTAACGTAAAAGCTTTGTCACACTTCCGGTAGAGGGCAGCAGGTTGGAATCTTCTTAACTTACTAATTGTATGCTAGAGTACAGCCTTGTCACTAGTGCTCTAATTCTCTTTTCAATTGGGCTGTAAGAATATTTTCTTAAACATGAAGTATTCATTCTCTTTAAAGATTGATGTACTGCATACTAGAAAATTAATTTGCAACCTTATTTAACTTTTAAGATCCTTTTTTTCAGGTCAATACATTTTAAAGTATATATTGACTTCTATAATTTTAAAGAGATAAATCAATTATTTTATTTGTCAACAGACCTAACCACTATGTTAAAAAATTATTTTTGAAAATCTAGCTTTAATTTATTCAAATCTAGTGAGAAATGAGACACTGTTTATGAATTCTGGCAAGAATTTTATTAATGTGAATTGGAAGCACTGCTTTACTCATGTCCTATACTCAGTGAGCTGTAGTGATGGGAAGAATCGAGTAACAGTAGTTGATTTTGCAAGCGATGTTCACCACAATTATTACAATCACCATAAAATTACTGTATTTCCCACACTAGTGGAAATATACTTATGGCGTGATATTAACATTTAGACTTTTGAAGCTGAAAGACAATATTAATTTTCATAATTTGGTTGAAAAAAAGCGGTTGAAGAATCAGTTTTTATTAGTATATATTGCATTCACTAGATACATTAGTGAATGTTATATAATAAATAATGGGCGCTTATTTCGTATAAATAATTGTGTTTATTTTTAAGCTACGTAATTGCAACTCCACTGATTAGAAAAAGAATAGCGTTAACGGGGATACCAATTGGATAAAAAGAGACATAAGTATCTATAAGCGCATCTACTACAATCTAAGAGCAAAACGACCTATCGGTATTCATTATTTGCTCCATAAATTTATAAAGGTTTTGTACATATTTTTAATATTTAGATATTTTAGTAACAATTCATCACACGAAATATTAAAATAGCCTGACATATATTAAAAATTTGTGTGTCTTATCAAGGGTTAAAAGAAAAAGAAATACTCGAAAATTTCAGACAGAGACGTCAAAATCAAATGATCATTGGCTGTTTTGATCTGAGTTAGGTTAATCTTAACAAGCCTATTATTTCCCTTCTTAGCCTAAATTATAGAGTTTAACCATATCTAATTGTCGAGAATTAACATCTACAATGATAATCAAATCACATTTTAAATTCTCCTAGCCATAAAATATATTGATAAATGATAACATCCATCACTAACATTTTGATGAGTATGAAGAGGAAAATACCCAATTCACTTGTATAATTCGAACACTAACCTGTGGGTGAAATGCGAGCTTAGTTCAGTGGTTTCCAACCTTTTGCCGGGTTTGACATCAATTTTTGTCTTGGAGACCATCGCAACCTCTTTATGGCCTACAAGTATTAATATTCTGGTTTTTAAATTTTAGTTTTTTAATATTCTTACTAATCAGAGCTATACAAATTTTATCACTGCATCTCAATACCCATTTGGATTATAAACATGTTTACTAATTTCGCTAATGTGTTAGGGATGAAAAAGGTTGAAATAAGATTAAGTTTACCCGAAGTTGCGAGGAGGAAGAGTGGAAAATTGTATAGGGAAAATCAATCCCAGAACCGTCAGTCACAATATGAATCCTAACCTCATCAGTTAAACCAAACTAGCGTGCCGCTAAGCCCACGTGTTTGATTTAATTCCCACCAGTGCGATTACACCAAAAAAATGCCACGACCCTGAATGGGGTCGCGACTCCCAGATTGTAAACCATTGGTCTAGTCACTCTAGTGCCTTAGCTCACTTAGTTATCAGCACGAGAAATGGTTGTATTTTAATCTCTATCACTGAAAATCTGACCTGCCGGTCTTCCTGAGTGGTGAGTGGAGTTTGTACCCTCCTGACACTGGTAGCAAAAGAGGGGAAGGGTAGTCATGGAGGGGGTAAGAACTGTCAGATGAGGCCACATATTTTATGCTTGAGTGCGTTAAGTTAAGATGCAATCCGCTTCATAAAATTGCTCCGAATTCGCCAATGCAGGCAATGTCATTAAATAAACTACCTTTAATCTTAGGTTTGGATATCTAATTCCAAAAACCTCTCTGGGAAGCCCTATCAAAACCTTAAATATCAAATTTCAGCCTGATCGATGAAATGGCTTAGGATCTATGCATTTATACAAACACACAGACAGGCGACGTCGCAAAAATCACTTTTTCGGTTTCAGGGGGTCATGAAACGTCGATATTTATCAAAATTTCAAGTTTTTTTTTTTAACGATAGCAATACTTTTTCCACCCGACCGGTGCGAAAAAGAAAAAATTATTTCCCCAAATTAAATCAAAAGTGGTTTTTTTAAGACATTTATAGAGGTCTTGATTGAAATGTCTACTGCTTTTTCAATTCTTCACGCCTCAATATCCTTATGAACTAACTTTGTGTTCACACTTTAGGAATTGTATGGGAGGTAGAATTTAGAGAAAGTGTATCTACATTTGCGTGTAGATAAAGTGGAAAATAATTTAGGCAAAATGATCTCGAAAGGTCCCGTGAGATTCAAACACTGATAATAGTAATGGTAAATCTGGTTGTAGCTAGGACGATAAAACTTCTTGTGTGTGTGTGTGTGTGTGTGTGTGTGCGTGCGTGCGTGTGTGTGTGTGTGTGTGTTTTTTTTAGCTTAGCTGATACAAACAGTTGTTAATATCTAAAAGTAAAGGTTTTTAAAAAGGTTTATAATTTATTATTCACTCTCTTACTAATATCAAATTAACATAAACAAAACCACAAACTTATATTTACTATTATTATTAGGGGGTGTGAGAGGTTGACTTTTTGATTCAGTTCAAGATAGAGATCTCTACTATTTTTGGCGAGATTGGGAACTGGTAATTTTAAATCCATAATTTCGGGGTGGTTTCAAGAATACTGTTATCCGAACCACCTCTCCCTCTCCTCCTCAACCCCTTTTTGGCATTATCTATCTTTCCATCTTTTTTTGTAAGCCCAGCTACTCCCCCTTCCCTCACCCGTTTTATATCCTGATCAGGTAAAACCCTTCACTTGATTCTAATTGTCTTTCACTTTATTACTACTATTACCTCCAAACCTGAGTTATTTAAAATATTCCCGGTGATGTATTGAATGATATAGGCCTAGGCCCTATGTTAAAAGTTTTTTTATAGAGTAGGCTTGATTCTGTTTAGCTTATAAATAATTTGCATATAAGTGTTGCTTTGATTAGATAAAACCTATTTGTATAACATTGGTTTTGTAAGAATAGGTGAAAATGCTTACACCCGCCTTGGTGGCCTAGTTAGCTAACGCACTATTTCGGGTTGAGCCAGATTGCCGGGGACGGGGAGATCAAAGTTTGAATCTTGGTTGGGGGAACTGGGCTTGTTTTTCAAAGACAGTTTTCCATTTCTCCTTCATGTAAATGTGGGTTCACTTCTTCTAAATTAAACCTACCCAAATGGGTAGTAAGACGTGGTGCTAAATAAATTTTTAAAAAATGCTTTCTCTAAATAGCTTTATTCGTGTTTTATAGACAAACAAAACCTTTTCGTACTTACAGCGGGATTAATTTTGAAGATATTAACATTCAGGGGTGCATCCAGGAATTTAATATAGGGGAGCGGGTATGTGTGTCAAAGCTATTATTTCTGTCCCCTGAAAATTGTGATCAAATGATTTTAATTTTAGACTTCTTTATTTTAAAATAAATTACACTCACATGCACACACGTATATACAGGTGTTAAAAAAAAGTTTAGAAATTATGGATATTGTTGTGCTTATTAAAATGAGTAAAGGAATCTTAATGATGTTTCTTGTGTTGATACGTCGGTAAATTTCAATTGTAATAAATAATAATAATGTTGGTAAACTCTAATAATAATTTCAATTTCAATTTCCTTTATTATAGTGCTGGCCAACAGTTGTAGGGCCTATAACAGGCCAGCACTGAAAGTACTCAAGTACCATACAAATACATATATTTACACGAGAAAATCAATATTGTGTATTATATCTTAAGATAAAAGAAAGGGAGCAACTAGAAGAAGAACACAACCCAACTATTTTTACTTTAGTATTTCTGGAAGAATCGAGTACAGCCGATTACGATAGACAAAAGGTGTAGTCGACTACTTTTACTCGATTTTTCCATCACTAGAGCTCACTGAGCATAGGACATGAGCAAAGCAGTGGTGCCAATTCACATTAATAAAATTCTTGCCAGAATTCATAAGCAGTGTCTCATTTCTCACTAGATTTGAATAAATTGAAGCTAGATTCTCAATAATCATTTTTTAACAAAGTGGTTAAAGTCTGTTGTCAAATAAAATAATTGATTTATCTCTTTAAAATTATAGAAGTCAATACATACTTTAAAATGTATTGACCTGAAAAAAATAATCTTACAAGTTAAAATAAGGTTGCAAATTTATTTTCTAGTATGCAGTGCAGCAATCCTTAAAGAGAATGAATACTTCATGTTTAAGAAAATATTTTTACAGCCCACTTGAAAAGAAAATTAGAGCACTAATGACAAGTCTTCACTTTAGTATACAAGTAGTAAGTTAAGAAGATTCCATCCTGCTGTCCTCTACCAGAAGTATGACAAAGCTTTTACGTCAAACGTTCCTTCTGTTATACTTCAAGTCGGCCATTTATGGATACAATTAAGGATTTTCACAAAAGCAGTTTATTACAAAACTATCGGAATGGATACCATTCCGAGTGTATACAATTCCAGTTTTTGTGTATAATTCCAGTGGATACAATTCAGTATTTTCACAAAAGCAGTTTATTACAAAACTATTGCAATGGATACCATTCCGAGTGGATACAATTCCAGTTTTTGTGGATATAATTTCAGTGGATACAATTCAGGATTTTCACAAGAGCTGTTTACTACAAAACTATCGGAATGGATACCATTCCAAGTGGATACAATTCTGCTCCCCCCACTTAAGTTGTCTAGTGTACGAGTATAGATTGCTTGTTTGTTATATATAAACAAGGATTATGTAATTAAAGTAGCTTGCTATAGCATAGCAAATCTGTTTTATTATTAATAAAATATGGCTGTTACCATTGGGCTCACAATCTAAATGTCAAGATCATTTAATCTTGATTTTCAGCCAAGGGAGAGGTCAGATTTCTAAGGGTGTAGTTTCATAAACCATTTCCCCCTCTTTCACCACACATATGCATGTGTATTTCCTCTAAATTCTACCTTTCTCATCTCTATCTCACTAGTGTAATTAATATATATGCCTTTTACCTGAACAGTGAATAAATGAGAAAAAACAACCCATCATAACATTTTACTGCATGTCACATACTATTTGATAAAATTTGATTTATTTTAATCTACTTTCATAAATTTACTTAGTTGTATTATGTTATCAAATATTAACTTATACATATTATGATTAATTATCATGCTTGATAAATTTTATTTTATTTATTGCAATGTGCAATCAAACACACATGAATCTAAAATAGTATTTATTATTCTGATTGTATCTACCAAGTTCAAAGATTCACACTATTAAAAATAAACACATTATAAGTATTGTTATCATGTATTCTACTTACCTGTTTCATGAACCTAAAAAAAAATAATGGTAAAGAATCAGTTCAGACATGCCATTACATTTATTTTTACACTTCAATGCTTCTTTAATATAAAAAAAAAATTCCCCTTTAAAATTGCATTGTGTTATGTCCAATTCATTATTCTTTCTTTTATTTCACTTACAATTATATATACTGTTTTTAAAATTATTGTATTTATTTCTTCTATTAACTTTTTACTATACATATGTATTTTCTTTGAACTACTTCTATGCTAATTTAATTAAAACATAGACAATCATAAGTTTTGTTTATTTTTATTTTTCAGAGAAGGCTCACCAGAAAAATTTTGGATCAATTATTTATGTCAAAATGAAGATATAAAAAGAAAACCTAATGGTTTCAAAAAAAATTCTTCCACATCAAAGCTAAATTCAAACAATCCTTCTAACTGTGGTTTGAAAAATGCTGCACAGTATAAACCTCCACCTGTGTCACAAGGAGTGGGCTCTGGAAGTAAAATTCACCCAAAAGAGCCAACTAAAATGAAAATGGCATTTGAAATGCATCTGGGTGATACAACACTAGAGAAAGAAGTTTCTTCTTCTAAATCATCCAAATTTCGGGACCTTTTCTTTTCATCAAAGTCTCCCAAACCTTCATTAGAACAACCTATATTTCCACCCAATCACAAAACACTTCTAGGTTCACCCAGACTTCACAGAGCACTGTTTCGTGACAAACGCACCCAAGGATCTAAAGGAAACTCCACTGATTCTGCCAGTCCTGTTTCTCCACCATCAGACTGCTCACAGAAAATCTATGCCACCCATACTGATTCTAATATGACTGCTTTCAAGGTGAGCGAAGGCAATCAAATGTATATTAAGTTTTAAATTAAGGGTACTTTTTTTTATAAAATTTTCAACAAATATAATATTATATTTATTTAATTTGTAGTAATACATTATTGATTAAACGTTGAGACTAGTGTCAAAAGAATGTTTTTAAAGATTTAAATATTGCATTTGAAATAAGACTGAAACCTTAGATTCTTGGATTTATATGCCTTTTGTTCTTGCCGTTCTAAGAACCTTTTAAAGCATGTAAAATTTAGAACAGCCAATAAAGACTATAAGTAATTATTTATCTTAAATTGGTAATTTTGACAGTATCTGCTAAAAGTGAAAGCAGAAGGACACCTGAAAGTAACTTTTTGAGCTATTAGATAAAATCCTTCCATTGGTGAGCTAATGATAGTTTTCTTAATACTTAGTCTGAAATGGTTTTATGCTTAGTGTTCAATTTCTGTATCAAGTTAATAAGATGTAGTGCTAAAAAAATATTTGTCTAGGCTCTACATTAGTTCCAATTAAGATTACATATTATTATTATAATAATAATGCTGGCTAAGTCATAAATAATGATTAAAACAAAAGAAAATACTTTAGGGATAGTTAAAATGTACTTCAAAGTGAAATTAATGTTACTAATGATTCACACTATTGTTTGTCTTGTACACTAATACATTGGTAAATAGTTAAAAACTAAATAACTTTACTTATCATATACTCCTAGTTTCTTGACATTGGTAAACAAGCTAACCTTGGCTGTCTTGCGTTTACACGTCGCCTTTTCACAATTTCTTTCCTTACCTCTCCCTCATGCACCCCTTTTTATCTCTGCCTCACCAGAAATGGGAATTAATGTTAATACATAAAAATTATCCTTTTCATATGGATAATCAAAGTCCATTACCTCCATTGGGAGCAATTGAAGTCCATCTGAAAAATTTGTGTTCTATATTTGAGGATAATTATAAGAAAGAGTTTATTTGTTTTCGATTACTGAACAAGTTGGCAATATTATCACCCTACAACATATTTTTGCTATAAGGACTATTTGTACTACTTTTTCTGCATCCCATTGCTCTTACTATTCATTTCATTACAATTTTGACTATTACCACTACACACTAATAGGAAATATTTATTTCATCAAAATTTTGAAATTAGATAATCCCATAATAAATGATCACATTGAACTCTCTTAGGTAATTCCAAAGCCACTTTGGATTATTAATATGCACATATTCTAGATTGTCCCTTAACTTTTTCTTATTACTAAGTAGTTTGCCTTATTTTTGTAGTATTTAAAATCATTATTATTAATTTCGAGCCTTGATTTAAAAAAAAAAGCCTTTTTAATTCAATATAATTTTCAATAGTATGATCTATTTCCAAGCCCAACCAGGGTAAATAATTTATTTTATTAATTATTTTAATTCAATACCCGCCTCGGTGGCATAATTGGCTAACAAGCTTGTCGTGTTGAGCTCAACTGCTGAGGACGGGGAGATCGAGGTTCGAATCTCGGTCGGGTGAACTGGGGGTGGTTTTTCCTAAATGGTTTGCCACTCTCCCTCCACGCAAATGCGGGTTCACTTCCTCTAATGCAACCTTCCTAATTCCTAATCCATTAGAGTAATTAGTACTTAAAGTGTATAACCCGAACGGGTAATAAGACACGGTGCTAAATATTATTATTATTAATTTAACTCAATTTTATTCATCAATGGGTATTTTCCTTTAAAAAAAAACCAGAATTTGTTGAAAATTTCAACTTTGTAAATATGTTTTCTGCCTCACAACTTATTCCATGAACCTTCCTTAAAATAAGATATAAATTCTTCAGATCAAAGTATTTGTATTCACTAATATTTTATCTAATTTTCTTTGAAATTGAATCAACTATAATGTGTGCAAAGATCATTATGTTGTCTGTGTACCTTAAGAGTTCAAATTGTCTAACATAAGACTTTTTATGAGTGGCTTTATTACAATTAGATCTATCAATTTTTATGTATCTAATGTATTATTTTTGGTGGACAAGTTTGAATTTTGGAATCATAAGAACCCGCCTCGGTGGCGTAGTTGGCTAACGCGCTTGTCATGTTGAGCTCTACTGCTGAGGACGGGGAGATCGAGGTTTGAATCTCGGTCGGGTGAACTGGGGGGGCGGGGGGGTTCCTAAATGGTTTTCTACTCTCCCTCCACGCAAATGCGGGTTCTTTTCCTCTAATTCAACCTCCCCAATTCCTAATCCATTAGCGTAATTATTACTTAAAGCGTATAACCTGAACGGATAGTAAGACGCGGTGCTAAAAAAAATGGAATCATAAGTCTAGCATAGCATTTAAAAACTTAACAATAGAGGAGTGTGGTTGCACCAGACTTACGTTAAGATCATTTGTTAAAATAACATAAAATCCTCTTGCAGCCCCCTGAGTCCATTATGTGTGGCCCACCAGATTAAATGGCAGAAAAAAACCCGACGAACTAGGCTCTTGCTTTGATCATATTTGAGCATTAGATTGATCCTTTAAATCACCCAAGAACTTATGTGACCCTCAACAAGCAAAAGATAAGACATACTTTATCTAAGGCCTCTCTCTCTCACACAATAGACTGGATTACTGGTGATATGAAAATTAAGGTCAACTCTTGAGTTTTGTGGTAAGGGTAGTTTTTCCTAAACGGTTTCTCATTTTCCCTCAATGCAAATTCAAATATATTTTCTTTACATTCTACATGCCTCACCCCTACCCTATTCGTTTAAATTTGTGACTAGCCCAGATGGGTAATAAGGCGTGGTGCACAAAAAGAGATCAAGCTGATATTATTATATTTATCAATTTAAATTTTACCAAATGAACAATGCAGACAAGCAGTTTTGCACTGCAATGGTGCAAGGAGGTATTTACTTTTGTTGACTCAATTGGATTAATTGTTTGCATTTAATAAAGTACACTCATTTAATGGGTTGATCAATATTCCATAAAACCTGAGAAATTATTAAGTAACATAAGTATCATGTACGTATCAATATATGTATTTTAACGGCTTAATGCTAAAACTGAAAAACCAGCATACAAAGGGGGTTCCCAGATTTTTCCGCCGGGCCTCACATTTTCTTAAAACGGCCCTGCTTACAAGCTTAACCCTACACAAGTGGAAAACTAACTTATGATAATATAAGTAAACAAAACAACACTGTTTGTATAGTGTTTAGAACCAGTTTAAAATAGAACATTCTGATATTAAAATGAGATTATTATTTAAGAGCTTACAATTATTATTTTTATTTCATTTGTACAAAAATCATTGGTGCATTTTTATTATTTTATTGTGTTTAGTGATTTTTTGTAATGTTTTTCAGACTAAACTAGTTTATTTACCTGATGCTGAAAATAATAACCAAAGATGGAATAATTTGTTCTGTCCCTATACCAATCACTAAACAAGCTGCTGATAGAAATTGAAATATTATTCTTTTTCTAGAAATATGTACAAATTCATAAATTAACAAAATGGTGTTCTAACTTACTATTGTGCCCTCAATATTCTGCATTTGTTTTTTTTTTTGTTTAGTTATAATTCATATGTATCTTATTTAAAGGCTTCCTTAATTTTAAATATAGCCTTTCTGTGATGAGTTTCTTGTTTTTCAGCCTACAATGGGAATATCCATGATTGGTAAAAAACCAATGCGTCGTGTTGTGCCTCCACACCCTGTACCCTCCCCCTGCTTAAATAGCCCTCCCCCTCCTGACTATCCTGGCTTGGAATATCCCCCTGTATTTGAGCCTGAGACTTACACCTTGTCAGATGCTAGTACTCTTCTTAGGTCTCGACCTACTCACTCCAACTCTGCGGCTAAGTTGCATGGTGCTCATCTTCGTAGTCGAACTAAAAACTAGTCTCATAATAGATTTACATCTTATTGAAAATACAATTTTCGACCAATTCTACTTGTGTTTTCTACTCCCCACAGGAAGATAACCACTAATGCCTTTGAATAACAAACTGACATTAATTTCACATCAGTTAATCTTTTCAGTAACATTTTTAAATGCCATCAATACTATATGCATATTAAATTTTTATAATTTCAATTCACTTTAAACTCCTACTTTATACTAAATAAAAAAATAGTTATCACTTGGTTTAATCATATTTGGTTTTGATTTCAGTTAAAGTCATGAACATACACATTTTTGCAATTTTATTTTACTAAACCTAAAATTATATTTAGGTAAAATATTTAATACCATTTTAATTATTAATCTAAATTCAAGCTTATTGTTTTGTATTATTTAATTTTTTTAACTCTGCACTGGAAAGGTTAATAATCATATTGCTTAGTCTTACTATGTGCATGCGCATGAGCATGTTCGTTATTAAGTGCACATATTATATCTTTGGAACCAGGTATTTTATTATTTATAATATTTTTAAATTTTTAACATCTTTTAACTCTCTTATTATTAAGTTCATCTAATATAGGAGTGATAATAACTGGCAGCTTGTAGAAGATTTTCATTACAAACATTGGTTGGAAGTCACTTATTTGGAAATATATATTTTTTATAGTAATAAGCCTACTAGATTATCATTCATAAGTGTTAATAAATGCTTATAATAACACTTCTATAAAAATTACATTAAAATTGTATTTTTCTTAACTAATTGAAAGAACAAAATATATAATAAAACTATCATGTTTTATTTTCGCATTTGTGGCAGCAAGAAATTATACTACATGAAATAATAAATTCACACCAATATATTGTTATAACTGGCCAACTAAATAAATAAATGGTTTCTTTTTATGACTTGACAAAAGAACCATACAAAATATTGTTTTAAAAATAAAACTTTTCATTTTTTAAACACATGTGCATAAATACACTTGAAGACGATTTGTATTATGTCATCAACTACCTTCATTTCTTAAGGTTAATTTGTTAAGAAAACTCGCCTTTTTAGAAGCTTTCATTTGTACAGCTTTTTTAAGTGAACCACAAATGCTGCTTCCACAAAAAAGAAATATTTAAATGTCTATTTTCATAAGTTTATCTTTCAATAATGAAAAAAAAATTAATACAAAATTAAAAACAAACTGTTGTGAAAGTTTTGACTCAAAAGTGACAACAAATCAAGAGATGGTCTTGCAGATCATATGGTTTTACTAATGGACACATAAGAGAAGTTCTGATAACTTTTTCTAGCTCTTTCTTACATACACTTACTGTAGGTGGGGTATAAATAAGTATACTTCAATAGAAATAAAATTTAGATAGACATACATTTTATCAATTGAAAATATTTTATATATTCAAAATTTATGTTATAGACTCCTTGCAAAATTAAACTGACATTAATAGTGCATCTTCCTTCAACCTTTGTATTTCTAAGGAGTTTAAATTCATACACTTCACTTTCCATGACTTGTCTTTATTTTGATGAGTTTCTTCCAAAATGTATATTAGTGTTAAATTCATTTACATAGCTAACCATTGAAAATCATAATTTAAATATCTTGTGTATGACCTTTCACATGCGCACTGAATAGCTTCCAGTTTGTGATCTTATTTCACTGAATTTCATTGTTCCACTTTCAAAGGGTATTTTGTTAAAATATGAGCTTCATACTTAGTTATCTTGACTGATCTCTATAAAAAAATAGTTCATTTGAATGACTATGCATGTAAAAGCTTATATAGAAATTCAATATATTATAAGAAGTGTGCAAGATATAAAAATACTCACATGGCCACGTACAAAAATTTATATTCAAATCAAGACCTAATGGATACTATTAAAAGAGTTAATTTATCAGATATAAATGATTTGATGACTTGTCTCACATTTTTAATATACTTAAAACCACATTAAGCACTATCTATCTTTATAGATTATTCATGGTTTATGGAAGTTTCACATTTTTAGTAGGCTTAAAACCACATTAAGCACTATCTATCTTTATAGATTATTCATGGTTTATGGAAGTTTCACATTTTTAGTAGGCTTAAAACCACATTAAGCACTATCTATCTTCATAGGTTATTCATTGTTTATGGAATTATATAGTGCAACTCTGCATTGAAGTGAGAATAACCAAACTATATATGTCAGCATTCCTCAAGAAAAGCGTCTAGAAACATCTGAAGATTCATGATTTTAAAATAACTTAACAGTTTGAATCTGTTGGCTATTAAATAGTTCTAAATTATAAATTCCTTAAAATGTATATTGACTTTAATTATATTGATAAAGCCTACTAGTGTTAGAGTGAACACATTCAAGGTACATAGCAAATCTGTTTGGTTTTCAACGTTTATATAGTATGATAATGTTGCAAACAGGTCCACAGTGGAACTTGGCTCAATAATCTCTAAACTAAAACTGGCTTTGAATAAGCTAATAAATTATTTGAACTTTAAATTACTCTCCAATAAATGAGAAATTAATAAACAAAGTATGCTTGCATAGCTAAATAAAATATTAATTTTTAGCTCTTTAAACTTATTGTTGTATGAAGATATCTTATGTACCTCCAGCTGCATACTGGTACTTCTTATGATGAGTCTTAGAAGCCATTGTGAATCTACCTTTTATTTGTTTATTCAACTTCTTGATGGCATAAAAATTTAGAGAAATGTTTATCTGTGGTGCAGTTATGCTAAATGTGACAAAGATAAGAACAAAGACTATGATAAGAATTGATACACAAACTGAGGTAAAAAATCAAATAGTTACACTTGCGTCTTTGTTGGTTTGTAGCACTGATAAAATGTTCAAGTGTTTGCATAAGGCTAACCCTTTTCAAAGTCAGGTAATGAATCAATTGGGGTAACCTTTGTAATTAATAATCTTTTTTAATGTAAAACTACACAGCGCACTGAAGCATTTAGAAACACTAGAGAATTTAGAAACCAGTCCATAAACAAAATATTTGAGCACTGCCAGAACTGGACTCAATGTTTTGCGAGCAATCTTACTTACTCATTACATTATTTTTAAACCTTTCCATAATACTTCACAAGAAGGGACATATAAGAACCAATATCTGATATCCAAATAAAGTATCTTTAAATATTGCAAAGTTGGCCAAACCAGTTCGATCTTAGTTTATTTCAAGGGATTTTGATCATACCTAGATATCTAGAAATTATTAGAAAATATATTCCTCGGGTTCTTGTTTGTTGGTATGTTGATATTAAAATCATATATATCAGTAGCGGTTGGTGGTCTTGGGAGCTGGGTAAGCAGCATTGGGTTAAAAAATGTCCAAGGCTTGCTTCTATCTTTGGGTTTTAACAATTTATTTAATTTAGTGATATAAGATTAATCAACTACAGTGTTGAATAGCTACTTTTTTTTAATAAAATTAAATATGGCACTGAGAATCAAAGATTTAAAACAGAAAACTTGAATAATGTAACTCAAGACCCATTAGAGCAGTCCTGAATGCACAAATGATGTAAAATTGACACTGCATGCACCAACACTGACCAAAAACACCGGGTACATTTGCCTTACCCTTTTTTCTTTCCCTTTCATCTCTCCTGCCATTTTATTGCCTTAGAACCAAGTTTGAGTTGGCTTCCAGTAGGTTCTCGTGGAGGGGTCTAACCTACAGTCAAGCATGACAAATATTAAGCTTAATCAAAGATGCTGCTAAAATTATAAAATTTAGTAGATTTGAAATTTAAAATATATTTACGAACTTAAAATAACGTTTTATGTTCCTTTAAGTAGTTAAGCAGTGCCTTCACTGATTACTTGGACCAACCGCACCTGATATATATGTATTCAACCGAATGTTTGGCAAAAGTCATTTGGACAAAGGTGTTAAAATAATGTATTTCCCAGTTCTTATGAGTGTAGTTTTACATAAATTGTTTCCCACACTTCTTCCAGCCAAAAGTTTTTTCCTCTAAATTCTACCTTCATCTCTACCCCATTTTTGTAAATA
The DNA here is from genome assembly GCA_039000515.1 of Timema cristinae. Taxonomy (NCBI): domain Eukaryota; kingdom Metazoa; phylum Arthropoda; class Insecta; order Phasmatodea; family Timematidae; genus Timema; species Timema cristinae. Next base: position 66,845,286 of record JBCFYV010009882.1, on the reverse strand, counting down.
TATGTATAGTGTAGAGGGTTAGAAATATGTGGTGTAAAAGAAACTCACTAGATTTTACATTCCACTTAGTATTTATGTACCACCATTATTGTATGCTGAACTCTGTTTCACCAAAATGTGAATAATACAAAAAGGAAATTTGGTAGAAGAGTAAAACCATTTCAAATATTGCTTTCATCCATGTGTGTAAGAGTCATGCCATGTAAAACAATCTTGCAAAATCAATAACAATGCATTGATGGTTATTATAGATTATTGACTATAATGCATATACCGTATTTCTTTGATTTTATTACACCATCAATTGTAAGACACATCCCTAATTTTTCTGTACCACCAACAAAAAAAATCATCTTTAATTCTAGGAAAATAAACAAAAATAAATTGCTAAAATACACTTCTTCTAAGAAATATTTTTGTGGGAGAAATTAACTTACTAACAGCAATAGTACCTTATTTATCAGTAGGTATTCATCACTTCATTCTTAATCAATATCAGTTTGATTTTTCTAAGGCATCATTATTGATCTGACCCACTTCGGTGCCCACATAGTCTAACACACTACTCTCATGTTGAACTAGACTGCCAAAGACGGGGAGATCAGGGTTTGATCCCGGTCGGGTGCACTAAGTTTTTTCCTTAGTGGTTTTTCACACTCCCTTTCCACACAAATACAGGTGCGTTTCCTCTAAATTAGGCCTTCCTAATTCTTACACACTAGTGTAATTAGTACCTCAAACGGATTGTAAGACACAGTGATATATATATATATATAAAATATTAATCAAGATCAGAGCCCACTTCACATTCACAGACTGATTCTTCTGAGCCATCTTTATTTTCACTATCCCATAATATATAGCCATTGAGAGCATTGGTCAAAAAATATCTTTGATTCTAAGATGAACTTCTTTCTTAGAAACATATAAATGGGGGGGGGGGGGAAGTGTCTTAGAATCAAAGAAATACAGTATTTCAAAAGAGTGAAATATTAATTTAAAAAATCATTTTTCACACCGATTAATAAATTAATAAAAATTTATATTGGAATTTAATTTATTTAAAAAATATTTATTTTTCACACTGCTTTATAAATTAATATAGATTTATATTGGAATATGAAATTATCATATAATATAATGAGTGTCTCCTCACCTACCTGATTTCGGCATATTGTTTGTCTAACAACAAAATCACAAGTTGAGATTTTGTATTAATAAAATATAAAATAACTGCATTTTACACAATCTAATTAATCAATAAATAAATCTAAATTATATATTACTTTAGACTATTGATCATCTAGTCTTGTAATTTAGTTTTAGTTAAGTTAAAGCTATTTTGTTTTTTTAAATTGCAGGTTCGAGAAAATGTTGAAAAAAGTGTTTAAACATTGTGTTTTGGAGAGTTTTTCTAAATAAGATTGTTCTGGGAAATTACAAAATTGATTTAAATTTATCAATTTTGACTGGCTTGGATTTGATCCAGAATTATCCTTCAAAACTGCTTATAGTTTTTAATCTTATTTAAAAAATACTAATTTGCACTCCTATTACTGTATTTAGTTGTAAGAATTGTGTCACATCAAAAAAATAGATTTCTTCTGTGTACCTAATTTAAAGCAGAATTTATATGTACTATAGAATTTCATTAATCAATTTCTATAGAAGAATAAATTCTAATTTAATTTTGCCATGAAACAATTGAGTCAATTTGTTAGATTATTTTACATTCCTAAATGTTGAATGCTAACTTGAAAATGTGCTATTCAATGTATTATTTTTTCATTTAAAATTGTACTGTTACAACCAATGATGATGATTGCAGTTAATTTTTATGAAAAAAATGTGTGTATATTCAATAAATTTTTGTATTATATGCTGTAGACTTTAAATTAAGTTTAAAAATCGTTTAAACATAAGATTAAAATTGTCTGTGATATTGTATCTTAAAACACTTAGAATTGATTAACAATCTATTTTGTAATAATACTTAATACATATGAGTGAATTGTATATAAATACCATAAATGAATCAGTATATATTATCCTTAATTTTATGTAGTGAGATTGCTCAATAAGATGATCTTCGTCATGATTTGATTGTTGAGTTTAGTTGGTGTTTTTAGAATATCTAGCAATGTAATCTAGTTTAAATTTAATTTGTCTCTATCAAATATGTTTATATTTTAATGCAAAATATTATATTTAATTTATAATTTTACTATAAAATAATTTTTCTATGTGGTAAGAACCTGTACAAATGTCCTTGCTATATTTGGAACATGTTTAATAATATTTACCATAGTTTCATCAGGTAAAGTTTAACTCTTTTTTAACCCTGTAAGGTACCTTGCATTATTCCACAATACTTCAGCTTATAACATAGGTTCATGATGTAGTCTGTCAAAGTAATTCTGGTACCTTTCAGGGTATACAGTGTGCACCAATATATATTAAATTTAATTGTATTAGCAAATTCTATATGTAGTAAGAAGGGAAACTTCCAGAAACCAATTATTTTAAAATGATATGTAGTGGTTGACATCTAGCCACACTTAAGTATTATTTCGCCCATCCTTGGTCACTTATAAATTCCCACTGTTCTGTACATATGTATTGCTTTATAGCAGCACACCTAAAATAATGTATATAGTTTGCATGCTTCCTCAGGATAGCTCTGCCAATGAATTAACAAAAATATAATATTGGTTTGAGGTATCATAAATTAAATTTTAAACACCTACACAAAATGTTTAATTCTTTTTACTCGCCTTTCACTTAAAAATTGACTTATCATTATGGTTCTGGTGTGGTTTTTTTTTGTTTTTGTTTTTTGTGATTTTCCTTGAGATTGATATAGTTTTTATAATAAAGCTAATTTTTAACAGGATTTTCATTTAAGAAAAACTTTATAACTAGTTTCCTCATCCTAGCTTGTAATCAAATTTATATACACAACTAACAACATAATTAATAAATAATTAAATTGTTTGAATACTTAACACAAGTTTTGTAAGTATGTTGATATGTCATAAATAATGTGTAATGCATCATTAATTCTTTTAGGCTCTTTGCCATAAGATGTATTGTTATAATTTTACAAATATTTTAATAATACCCTTGATATAAATTAGGATATATATTATAATTCTAGAGTAAAATTTTTTTTTCATACTTGATGACTTTTAATTCAGTAACATTTATTATTATTATTATTATTATTATTATTATTATTATTTATGGTTTTGTGTCAATATAAGGTCTAATGTACTTGACAATGATAATGCACAAACCGATAAAACATATTCTTGTGTATAAAGCTATAATAATACGCACCCACATTAATGAAATTATGCTATACAAAGGTGCACAGGATTAGATAATTTTCATAACTCTGTGTATAAGTAAAGCGCACAAAAATATTAAACTTATACTGAAAGGAAAGTGCACACAAAACTATTTTAACTAAGTGCACAACATTTAACAGTGCTTTAAGGAAATGCACAAAAACATTTAACCAGTACTTTAAGGAAAGTGCACAAAAACATTAAACCTGTACTTTAAGGAAAGCGCACAAAAAATTTAACTTGTACTTAAGGAACGGGCACAAAAACATCTAACTTTTACTTTAAGGAATGTGTACAAAAACATCTAACTTGTACTTTAAGGAATGTGTACAAAAACATCTAACTTGTTCTTTAAGGAATGTGTACAAAAACATCTAACTTGTTCTCTAAGGAATGTGCACAGTAGGTTAAAGTTTAAACAAGACAATATAAACACATTATCTCTAACTCAGTCTCTTAGTATTAAAATTATTTAGCAATCATTCAGTGTCTGGGTAACTATCGTTTAGTAGAGTAGTGCAATGAATTTTATAAAAACTAAAACAATAATAACAAATCAATTATTTTTCATAATTGTGTCATAAATTTCATGTTTTAATTGTGTTAAATATTACTTGGTGGTGTTTGAAGCAAAAGTATAATGCTGTGTTGCAAACAAATAGTACAATTGCAGAAATACTAACTGCTATAAATAGCATAACCACGACAAGGTATATAAGACAGGCATCTACAAAAGGACTCTATATGAAATGCATGCAAAAGGAAAGCTGTTGAAAATACATTTTAGAGGTCTAGCAAGCTTATTAGAATTGCTTTCATGTCAGTTCACAACATAGATTTATGTCACAAAGATGTATCTGTTATAAGGCTGTTATATGAACAAATACGTAAATTACTCCTGAAAATTCCAAAATCAATAAATGAAGCCTTTAAAAAATTACGTAATATGATATTTAACATCTAAAGAGAAGAAATATTTGGTTTTGTGGAAGACATCATATTTTTAATGTGTCTAAATATTCTGGACCATTTTGTTGAATATAGAAATATTATATTAGGAGATAGGACATTCTAAATAAGTCTTAGTTTTTTCATTTATCATTTAAATAATGATGCTTATTTACGACTAGTATTCTGCCTTCTTCCCAGTAAAACACCTGCTGGCTATGAACAAATTTGGTTAACTGTGCAGTGGTTATCGAACAGACATTTTTCTGCCAAAAATCATCTTTTAGATTTCAAAAAACCAACAAATAATGCTGCCAAAAATGTTTTTTGAAAGTGTAGAAATTAAATGCTCTGAATTTCATTTGGGACAAAGTTGGTTAAGAACAATTGTATGAATAGGACTTTTAAAAAATCTGATGATTTGTAAATCAGATCTTAACTTTTCTTTAGTATGCCCAGATGAGAATGAAGTTGAGGCATTTAAATTAACATCAAGCTTGTAAAGGAAAAAGGTTTGAATAGAGTAACTTTATTCTGGACAATTCTATTACTGAAGATTGTACATCTCCAGCTTACTTTTGGTCGAAGAAGCCTTTTCCAAAACAATTTTACTGATAGTTACCACAAACATCTAAAAAATGAGTTCAACTATGAACATTTGTTAATAGAAACCCTACCTAAATTTCAAGCAGAGATGTATTTAAATCTTAAGACAAAAAAGAATCACCACAAAAGCAAATGAGAATATCCAGTACATTATTACTGCTTATTACAAGTTTAATAAATATAATTTCATACTAAGGAAATTTTATTTAAATGTCTGATATTTAAACTTATGTAAAAATTACATGTTTTATGTGAAATAAACTATTTATGCATACCTTTTAATTTTGTTCTTTTTTAACTTCCTGTGTTTTTTCACTACTAATCATTGAGAATTATTTTGTGCGCTTTTCTATAACGTTTTTGTGTTTTTCTTACAGAAATATATGACCATTTGTGCTTTCTTGGATCACCAAATCAATTGACATATTTCTTGCATAAATAAAATTAATATTTTTAATAATAAACTAATTCCAATTTAAAATCAAACCTATTTGTATTGTAATTATTTAATTCTGAATCTAATTAATTTAACATTACTTATAAGTAGCATTCATATTAAGATCAAATTTTACTTTTACAAATTTTGTTTTGATCCATTTTGCCAAGTGCTTAAAATAGTAAAACAAATTCGAAAGCTTTAATTTTTTAAAAGGGTCAAAATAAATTGCTGTAATGACATTTTATATTTTTAATTTGAATTATATACAAAATAAATACCAGATTCAAATGTATTCTCATAGTTTTAATATTGCAAAGCCAAACATTTACTACCTAGCTCTGACTGGGGCATCAGTTTAAAGTACTGGCTTGCCACTTATGTAACAGTCTCCAGGTGATTTTGGGTTAAATCCTCTCTGGTGGTTTTAAGTTTAAAATCATCAGACAGAATATGAGTAATTATTCTAAGAGACTCCCAGGTGCTAATAACCCAGGATTTTGTATTACCTTTAAAACCACCACTTAAGTATATTAAAATTTTGTAATCAATTTAAATCTTTAAATAATCCAATTTAGACTGATCAAATCATGTTTTGTTAAATTTTAAAATATCTAGAAAATTGAATATCTATTGTTATTGTATGTGAATTTTAAAATTCATGTTTATAATACTGGTTTTAAAACTCCTATATTTTTGTACATCATTGTCATCATCATAATTTACAAAGGGACTTATTACTAATTATTAATGAATTTAAAATTATTTCTTTTGAAATAATTTCCATTCTGAACATATTTAATCTTTAAAATCTTGAGATTGTAAATTAATTCAAGTAAATCAATTTGCAACAAATAAATGGGGTTCTAGAAATACTAATGAAAAGTGCTTCAACTACATTAACTCAGAGTCATATCTAACAGGAATGTCAATTTTGCAGAAATATCCCTCTACCGATTCTTGTCGGGGAAGGGAAAGTGTTCTTTGTAACTATCTAAATAGTGCTGTTTATGCATGTGTCATATTTTTAACGTGACTGTTAGTGTCCTGAGAGCAAAAGTGTGTTAGAGTGAATGCATGCTGTATCAATACGCAACGTCAAAAACAGGCTTTTATTACCTTTTTGCAAATGTTAATCTACCAACAAATTATTGGGTCTTAAAATCCTTTTATTGACACTTACTCTTAAAGCAATTCTAAACACTTGTTCTTAAAAATTTATATATAGTTTGTTTAGGCCTTCATTGTAATTTACCTATTTAATTTATACCTTTAAACTTGTGCCAGAAAGAGAGAAAGTGTGTGTGTATGCGTATGTGTGTGCATGCATATTACATGTATATATATTTATTTGTATTCACTGTGTGTTTGAGATATATATTTGTTAAGGTATATATGTTTTTTATATATACATCTATATACTACAGAACTTAACACTAAATATGGCTACATTAATAAGTAGGTGTCCCAGAACACTCATCATGTTAGTTCAGATTGCAACATTTGATATAAAAGCATTGTAGATGCATCTTCATAGTGCCAATCTATATTACACTTTGTGAATTAAAGATTACCAACTAGAGTTTCCTGTGCTCATCTTAGTTTCTTTAAACACTGTGAATTTAAATTGCTGTATTTAAGAAATATAGGACTGTTTGGTTTCGCATGTTTTCCTAGGTTTACTCTCCCTATTATTAACTTTATATTTTCGCTCTATACACTCTTGGTGTGCTTATTTACTTTTTGCAGAATGTTGCATGCTGTAATAATGCTAATGAAACTGCATGTAGCCCTGGCATGTATCCCCAATGAAATCCTAAGACAAGAAGAACCATTGCTTCATAACTCTACACGCAAGAAGGACAAGATATTTGTATACATTTTTATTCTGGATACTTCCTAATTTTCAATTTGATACAACCTTTCTTGACCTCTAAAAGTTTTGAATTTTGCATTATATGTATATCATTGTAAACATGTTGAATAAATTGTATTTGTTGTTATCATTCTAAATTATTTAAATATAATTTAACCATTATTTTAATTATTTGATAAGTTTTTTTATTTGTGGTTTACTAATTTTAAAATTTTCAATATACTTAATTAAATGATTAATAACAAGGAATGGGTTAAACTATAACTAATATTTCCTCTTGATTATTGAATTCAAATTACATAGTGCTTTTTTTTCTATGCATCCTATTGTTGTTTTTGAATTAATTACAGCTTAAACTAATTTAATAACTCAGAATGTAGATTCTAAATTTCAAGGAGCAGATCTGACACCAGGAGATTAGATGTTAAATAGCTATAAGGAAAAATTAATGCCCAAAGCACCCGGCTGGGGTTTAAACTCCATTGGAGCCATTGATATAATTTTGTTCGAATTATGTTTTAGTATTGTTTATTGCGGTTTGAGCTATTGAGATACATATATAATTTGTAGGTTTTGACAGGAGAAAATTGATTTTAAAAAGATAAATATCAAGGAATGTTTGACCAGTCAGGATCAAGTTTTGCAGGTGTGTTTTCAAGGTAAATTTATAGGTAGGTTGTATATCACAAAATACATTTTATATAATCCATATTAAATATATTTAATAAGCGCTTCTTTAATATTGTATTACCTCATGGCAACTATTGGTCTTGGTTCTCTCTCTCTCTCTCTCTCTCTCTCTCTCTATATATATATATATATATATATATATAGAGAGAGAGAGAGAGAGAGAGAGAGAGTATGCAAGGTCTATATATATATATATATATATATATATATATATATATACATACATACACACACACAGAAGGTAAGAGAGACTCATAAATTTTCAATGTACAGTTGAGATAAGATTCAAAGGTCAGTAGTAGATTACTTCCTTATAGAAATGGAGAATAAAAGGCAGACTGTAAACGTTAAGGTGATAACAAATTTGTCTATACATAGAGATTACACCCTGCTGGTGGCAGATATAGGGAGATAGGAATCTAGGAGAAAATAAAATAAGAAAGGATAAGGGTGTGGCTCCTTAAAAATAAAGAAGAAAAAGAACTGTATTTAAGAAGGGCAAGAAGCTTAATACCCAAAGATGAGCTGAAAAGTACATAGTAAGAATGAGAAAGGTTTAAGAAAATTTTGGTGGAAGCTGCGGTAGAGGTATGTGGAAAGACGAGTGGTAAGAGGATGAGGAAGGAGACACCATGGTGGAAAGACAGGGGAGAAAGCAATTGTAGGAGAAGAACAAAACATTCATAAGGAGTTTAAAGAATAGAAATGAAGACACAGAAAAAGTATGGAGGGAATAACCGAAAAGTGAAGCGTGTGGTACCGAAAGGCTAGGATTCAATAATTGACATGCTGTAAAGGGATGTGGAAGGAAGCAAGAAGTTGTTATATAATCAGGTAAGAAACAGGAGGAGAGAGAAAAGACAATAATTTAGAATGGTGACTATAGAAGAAGAGAAGAAATTATGAAGGGGATATTTTGAGAATACACTACCTGGAAGAGGAAAGGAATGAGAGTGAAGCAGAAGAGGAGGGAGTGGGTCCTACATGGAAAGAGGTGGAAGATCCATTAAAAAGGATGAAACGAGGAAAAGCACCAGGTGTGCATGAACTAACTGTGGAAATGATAATAGCTGTGGTAGAAGCAGTAATACAATTATTATACAGTGTGCTGAAAGGGATACGGAAGGAAAACAGGGTACCAGGACACATTAAGAAAAGCATTATAGTACAGATTTTTAAGAAAGGATACAGGAAGAGGTTAACGAATTATATGGAAATAATGCAGATCTGCCATTGTGCAAGGATTATGAGAAAATACTGGAAAATTAAAAAAAAAAAAATGGAATTAAGATGGCGAGAGAAACAACGTGGATTTAAGGAACAGAGGTATAAAATATACTTACACTTTGCTATATGACAACTGATGTAAAGAAGATATAAATTTGTGAAGTACTTGGTAATAGTATTTATGGATGTGGGGAAGGCATATGATAGTGTGGTTGGAAAAAAAGTCTGGAAAGCGATGGAGAAGGCTGTAATGAAAAGAGGAGCTGTGATGAGAGTAATCAGTATGTATGAGGATAACAGGAGTTGTGTTACGAAGGAGAATAAATGGATGGAGTGGTATTAGATAAAAAATTAACAAAAACAGAGGAGAGCACTCTCACCACTACTCTTTATTGTGGTAATAGACTTGACCGCGAATAAAATGGCAAAGTTGGTGAGGAAAGTATGAAAGCTGTAATGTTTGCTGATGACTCTATGGTATAGGTGAGGCAGGGGGAAATAAGGAAAAAGTACAAAAACGACTAAAGGAATTGACTGAGGAAGTGAAAAAGTGTTTAATGAAATTTAATATTACTAAGATTGAAGTGAAGTGAAGTGAAGTAATGACATCGGAGAGGATAAGACCTAGTAAAGCTATGAAGTATGGTTAACAAATTGTAAAATAGTTGGAAAGTGTTATTGAGGGGAAGGGTTGAGACGTGTGCTTTTAGTGGCGGGCTTAGAAAACTGGAGTGCTAGTGTACATGATTGTTCAGCGTGTGTTTGCTTGAAGTAAAGTTAAGAGACTCTCTCGTGAGACTCGTAACAGTCACCTCCTGGCAAGGGTAGACTAGTCGACCACCCCACCTCTATCCATCCTAAAGCACACGTCACGCGAGATTAGTGTATTTGATTTATCGTTGAAATAAAACTTATATTTAACTTGACGCCGACGTTTTACTGATTACTACCAAACGAAATGCATGTAAAGGGACGAGGACAGCGCAATGGTAGCAGAGCAATGGCAACAGAGCAGAGTTAACCAACGACACCATATAGAAGCAGGAGTTAAAGCAACACAACAACATCATCACTAAACGTTATAGTTAACGTCCAATTCATGCAAACAAGACACAACCAGCCAGTCGACAATAGTGAACCGGGCCTAATCAAAAAGGCAATCCCAGAAGGTGAACTGGGCACATTTGACGTCATCTCACCAACTTTGATGGCAGCACGATTTAATATTGCTATCATCATTCGCAGCAATACGGTCCAAAACAATACTACGTAGCCAGTAGGATCACCTTGGTGGTCCCTAGAACCATCCCAGGGGGTTGACGAGACCGCAAGTAATCATCCCAGCCCACAACTCAACAAGGATTGGGATCGGAATGGTTCACCCAAGGGTTCTAGAAACTCCGCCGGACAGGGGACTCCAATGCTGGAGTCACGAATGGATCAACAATGGGGGAGGCCTGTGGAATCTAATAGTCGGCGACAACATTTGACAGCTAAGTGCAAACACCCAGATTTAACAAACAATCGTTTTGGGTAAAGAGAGTTGTGTTGTGATGTGTTAGTACAAAGCGGATATTTTCAATTTCGGGGAAAGGTGGTAGATGGGCGCAACCCATCTCATTTAATTTTTTGCAAAGAAAATATGTAAAGAGTACATTCTTCTTTAATAAAATAGTTAAAAACACTATGAAGTCACATAATGTTAAGTGAGAAAGCAAGTAAATAAACTATACGTCAAAGCGTCAGGTTGTCCCAATAACTCACTCACCAGGAATATATTTTCTAAACTAAAGTGCAAAAAATAGAATATATATAAATGGGTAGTCTAAGATGTAAAATAAATATTAAATAAAGACAAGTCTAAAACAATTTGTGTTACTAATGTATTGGAAAGTCAATAACAGGTATTAATCTATGTGCCACAAAATACTCGCAACTAATTACTAAAGTTTATGGGGACTAAAGCCAATGGTTGTTAACAAATACATGTTCGAGTTAATAATTAATATTTATTGGGTTAGATAAAGGGGTATGCAAACTAACTCCGAAACCACTAGCCATTAGGAAAGATGAAATGTAAACAAGGTCCGACGAAGAGTATAAGCTTCGTTTGACGCTGTTTTTGATGTCGGGTGTTCATTGTCTATTTATTACTAATCTTGAAAATAGAAAACCTCTTCTTTTGGATACAGTCAATGCCGGATAGTACTAGAGCAATTGTAGTATTTAAAGGATAGAAGTGGGTGCCAATTAAATATACAAAGTTAATTATTGTACTAAGGAAGGAAATGAATGCAAACCAGGAAAACAACAGTACAATTGAATAGTAGGGCATGCTTTAACAAAATTGTAAGTACTAATGGTCATCATGGATTTAGACCCACATAGGTTGTTTAGAGACTAACTTCAATACGAAGTTAATATTGTGGAGAAGCCCCGTTAGATACGGCTGGGGAGTTACGTAGCCAACTCATTCAGCTATTATATAAGGAAAGAGACCCAAATTCCTCGAGGGTGGAAGCCTCCTTAATTCCGCCGCTATCGGAAGAAGTTCCGATTGTAGAACTCAAGTTAAATAACTTGCAGAAAGACATAACCGATAAAACAGAGTTCACCCCTAGTTAATTAAATAAATACCATACCTCGTTATTGCATCTTTCATCAAGGATAGAAAGGGCAACCATAGATTAAGCAAGATTAATAGAAGTCAAAGAGACATGTTTAAAACTATGTGAGTGACTTGGAACAAGAGTAGGAGGAAAGTCAGTTAAGATATGTTAAGATACGCTGGCAGGAATAGAAAAAGAGTTACCAGGACGTCCCTTGTTTTAAACGAAAAGTCGACAAACATCAAAGATGATACCCCTAATAGCAGAATAACTATAACTGACCCCATTCAAACGGCATCACCAAATTTTGTTAAGACAAGACTTTTAACCATTTTGAGTATAGTGATATGACACCCTCAAAATCACCAGGAAGCGTGCGTAAAGAACAACCAAGGGATCACAAGAGAAAACATAGTTTTATTTGAAATTTAGTCAAATATAAAGGTAATGAAGATACATCATATATTTCAAATATGGCATGGATAGCGAATTTGTAGTCTGGCAATAAACATCAATCCAAGATGATCCAAACTTGGCCATCGTAGATATACATAATATATAAAGTCCCCAAAGGGGAAATAGTTAAAGTTAAACTCTAGATTCAAGTTGACTGCTGAAAAGCGAATGCAAATCCAAAAAGCTTAATTTTAATAATATACACATAAGGTAGCAATTATCGTCAAATTATATATATGAAATTGCGAACCCATAAAATTTACTTTAAATATATATATATAAATGTATTCTGTCAAGGCAGACACAAAGACAATATGTAAGTCTCAACAATTGCCGTTGATTTCTACACCTAAGTAACAATGAATAATTTAATTTTATCATTTACTTTCAAGTGTATAAATATGTTTCGTAAACCGCTGTTAGATGCTATACAACCTAACATTATAACCTATTTTGATTTTAATATATATATATATATATAAAATAATCTACGCAATTGATACGCGCATACATTGTTCTAATAACGTCCCTGAGACTTGTTAAAATACTAATGTAATCACTTAACAAAACTAAGTGAAGATGAGAGCGCGCCACAAGTGCACAAAGAGTACTAACATAAATCATGAATTCCCCTTAAAACAAATATTATCGACTCGCGGCTCATCCGCGTTAAACCCCACCAGAAAACCCATTTAGCAAGCATGATTTAGATAAAGTAAGCCCAAACAACAATTTTGAAAAGAATCCCTCCCCATTATTTACATTAGAACAGAATTTTGACTAAAGTTTCCTAGCCCTAGTTTATATCGGCGCCCTCACCTTTGTGCAAGTCAGTGGTACAATGAGTGACGAAGTAAACAATGCTAGCCATTATATAGTGAATACAGCCTACACATGTTCCCAGAGGAGGGGAAAGCAGGGTGGAAACAAAGAACAAAAGGAAGGGAGAAGACTAGCGCTCTCGAAGCTTAGCGGTCAGTTCAGTAACCACTCGAAGTTTATAGAACCACCACCCAGACGGTGGAACCGGAAATATCCTTGGTCAAGTTAAGTCCTTGTTTGTTGTGGGCTGGGCTTCGATGGCGAGCGAGGCGCTGACCAGCGTCTCGTTTCAGTCGACATTGTTCAACCCACGGGAGAGGATGTCTTAGTGTGCTGGTGCTCTATCAGACGGAGAGAAGGTGGTGGTAAGTGTTGTAATCCCATATTACTGGGGGGTATGCGTTAGATGTTGTTATTGGTTGTAACATCGTTACAGTGAGAAAATGGGGGGTACATTTTGGGGAGGAGTCGGCCCCGGTGGATAGTTTGGAAAGGTTAAACGAACTTAAAACTGTTTACCATTTAACAGATATGGAGTTATTGCAAGCACTACCCGAAATTTTTCAAGGACTTAGGTTGTGGTGGTTAAGAAACAATCAACGTAACTGGAGCGATTGGGAACAATTTTCGAATTCCTTCAAAGTTAGATTTTTTAAAACTAACTATCAAGAGTTAATAGAAGAGGATATTCGGGGTCGGATACAAAAACCCGCGGAATCAATAGAGGAGTACGTAACTGAATTACAAACGCTTATTAGAAGGCGCGGGGGGTTCAAGCAATAACAGGAACTGAGCCGTATCTTTCGTAACTTAAGACCCGATATTAAAAAGGGGCCTTTTCGCGAAGGGCCAGAAGGGAAACGACCCCTTGTCAATCACACGAAAATGTTTTAATTGTTTCGCGACTACACATTTAATCCGTGACTGCCTTAATAGAAACACGAGGGGTAAGGAGCCGGGAAAGAGGCCACATCTTTAAGTAGGCGTGGTCCAAACAACCAACCCACGCCGAAAATACAACCCGTGAACCTTGACCACGGGGGCACTCTATAGGGGGTGTCTATAAAAGTATGTCAAAAAAATTATTGCTCTTCTCGATACAGGCTCGGTTAACAATATTATGTCTAAAGAGTTCTATGAGAGCCTATGAAAAAAACTCAAAGGGCCGACGCCATGTGACGTACTATGTGTCATGGCGGACACTAGAAAACTAAATGTAAAACAAAGGGTGAAAATAAGCGTCAAAATAGGAAGATGGGCGTGGCCTATTTGGTTTCTGATTGTGTCATCCTTAGTGACACCAGTTATATTAGGAAATTACTTTATTAGTCGCACTGGTATGAAAATTGATTTTCCTAACAATAATGTGAGTTTTGAATTCAATAACAAATTTAAGTTTAAATTAGTACCCATACCTAACCGAGGAGAAATAACTATAGTGGTGGGGACTGAATCCTCGAGACTTTGATAAGGTATTGAGTGAATATTCTGATGTAATAAGTAAAGAAATAGGAAGAACTAACATGCTAACCTTGGACATTGAACTCCTCGACAACGTCCCGGTGCGTTCTAAACCCTACCACTACGCGCCACCCAAGTTGGAAGTACTTAGGCATCGCGTTCACGATCTGAAGAAAGGTATTGTCAGACCCTCTAAAAGTCCTTTGCGTCCCCAGCTTTTCTTATACTGAAGGAAAACAAGGAAAATCGGATGGTCATAGATTATAGAAAATTGAACGCCAAAGTGAAATTTGAAGCGACGCCCTTACCGACTATTGAAATGGGCTTTCAATACATGGGCAAGGCCAAGGCGTATACGGTGGTGGATCTAAATAAAGCCTACTACCAACTACCTCTATCAGAGTCATCCAAGCCATACACACGTTTGTTACGCCCGTGGGACTGTTCGAATTTAATTTCCTGCCCTTTGGAATGTGTAATGGGACTCAATCGCTTAGTAGATTGATGAATAACATATTCGGGGACATTCAGTTCGAGTACGTGTTTAGGTATTTAGACGACTTAGTAATTTATTCTGAAAATTGCCAAGAACATGAAAAACATTTGAGAGAAGTGTTCAGAAGATTAAGGGAAGCCGGACTTACGGTTAATCCAAAGAAATTAAGAATAACACATAATCTCCCATAAAGGTGTGATGGTGAACCCCGAACTTACACGAGCGGTGCGCGAGTTTCCCACGCCCAAAACTATAAGGAAACTCGCCCGATTTTTAGGCATGATCAATTTTTATGGAAGATTCATGTCTAATCTTGCATCGGTAGATTTCCCACTTTACCAAATAAATAAAAATAAAAGGGTATTTCAGTGGAGTCCGCGAACCGAAGAAGTGTTCGAAAAGTTAAAATTTAAACTTTCCCACCCTACTTTATTGAAAATGGCGGATTTTAAGGCTATACACCATTGATGATGGTGATGATTGTACCAGTCCTGTACCGATACGCACCATTACCTCGCACAATGTGTTAGAACAGACTCTTTGTTTCTTATCTACTTGAACATTGATGGAACAGAACAAATCGGGTGCATGACTAAATAGAAGTGTTTCCACTTGGTAGGCAAGTACAGTGTGATTCACTCAGGACTGAACACTTATTTCTTTCAGTTAACTCATGATTGGAATGTCACATTTGATTAGGGTAAGTTGTAAAATGTACCCCAGCCCATGACAAATAAGAATGTCTCATAGAAGATGCTGGACGTTCCCACCGTCAGCGTCCAGACACATATTCGCCCAATGCTCCATATTGTTGGATGTGCAATGTAGCGCAGCGACGTTGATGGCAGCAATTTCACGTCTGATGTTGTCTTTCAATTCTTCAATCAACCTTGGCTTATTGGCATAAACACTGCCTTTTAAACGTCCTCATAGAAAGAAATCTGGGGGTGTCAGGTCGGGAAACCTGGATGGCCACAGCTTTTCGGGGATAATCCTGTCTTGGAAAAAAACTGTGAATTTCTGCCATGCTCCTATTAGAGATGTGGCAAGTAGCACCATCCTGTTGAAAGTAGCCATCTGCAAGTTCCTGATCATCTAACTTATTCACAAATTCATTAAGTATTTCCAAATATTGGTCACTATTCACCGTGTCTTCAAAAAAGATTGACCCAATGATATGGCAATGAAACACCGCACACCAGACACCAATTTTCACTGGATGGAATGGCTCTTCATGGATGCTATGGGGATTGTCAGTGGCTTACGCCTGTGTATTTTGTTAGTTTACATAACCGGACAAATGTAACCATGCTTCATCAGTAAACCATGTCATGACCAATTGGGTGGGGTTTTCGGTTAAAAATTTGTAAAACCATTGACACTAAGCCAGTTGCTTTGCCAAATCAGGTGACTGTAGCTTGTGCACAGCCATGATACGGTACGGCTTAATCTTTGCCTGTTTGACTGCTCTTTGACAGGTCGAATACGATCATCCAGTCTCTTAGGATAACCTCCAAAGATATTTTCTTGGGGATGCCAATAACTGCTGCTTCACATCCTGTATGTTGTCCTCCATCATCTTGGGCTGTCTCCCCAAATGTGGATCCACCAAATTTCCCGGTCTCTCCAGCTTCTTTCCAATTTCGAAATAGTGGATCTGGTGGGTGGTGTACGTTCACCAAATATATTCAGTTACCCCCTCTGGCATTGTTTGAAGGAACTGATCACCCAGTACTGACGCACAATGAACACACGCTTTTCAATTGAGTACACCATCTTTCTTATGCCAACTCACACTTATTAGACACGCTGCCCCACTAATGTCGAAACATGTTTTTCAAAGTAATGCATGTTGACTGCCTCGTCATGAGATAAAGAACCGTCCTGTTCATGTTTCATGCTGATATTATATTCTACATAGCTTATATTATACAAAATAAGTGTTCAGTCCCGAGTGAATCACCGTGTATTATGTCACATGGCTGAGAGAAAAATTCAATAAATTGAATATTAACACTTGATAGCCACCCTACTTTATTTTGCAAATAAGAGTAATCCACCTGTTAAAAAACAAAATTTGGGAGACATACACATATTTGAATATTTTATGGCCTACAATACATTTGACAAATACAACCAAACACTTTTCTCTACTATTATTCAATGTATTATTTAGCACTGAACAACTATTTTGTATTTAACAATTCTATCGTCCACAGCGAGTGACCAGCCCCATACCATTCTCAATACCAGACTCTGCTCTAAAGCTCCACTCTTCCTTTGGCTCTTCACATCCGTAACTTCACTAGCACGTGAAATTCCATCTACTGGAACACACAAATAACAATATCACAGGTGTGAAACAGTTGGTACACACTTCTATTTTTGAAAAGAAAAAAATATGTATACAAAACTGTACAAAAGCATACTTAACTCTACGTAATTGACGAGATTGCTAATGATAGGGAGATCTTGACTAGATTCCTGGTTGGGAGTATTGAAGTTGGGTTTCTAAATATATTTCTCCACTCTCCATCAATGCAAACGTGGGTAAACTTATTCTAAATCCATCCTTCCTCATCTGTAAATCGTTAATTTAATTATTACATATGTGTATAACCTGAACCAATGTAAACATACAAAATAAATAAAATTATGATTATACGGATACATACAGTAAATATTTCTAGTGGCAACTGGAACACACTCATTGCAACAAATAAATGTCATGGTGACTTAAAGACTATCCCCCAATGAACTAAATTACACATTCGCTCTGCTTCCTCCATTATCATCGCTGGTCTGACGCTAACCAAACTAAAGAAAACATTCCAAAATTATCAGTTTCCCAGCCAACACACCAAAACTCACTAGAAAGAGGAACAGATTAATCTCCCTTACAAACCTACTGGACCCCCGAATGGATGGCACGGCATCAACTGGCTGACATGAGCTTTCCGGGTAAGATGACCAGACTTGGGGACCACCAGCTAGCTTTACAGCGACCGAGGTAGAAAACCGATTGGCGCAGGAGGGGGGGGGGGGGGTACCTGAAGTCAAGTTTAGCAGTGATCCCTTCTCCAGCTTTACTAAGCCATGCATCTTTCACACTAATTGGGTTCCTGCTTTATACGGGACTGGCTCCCTGTCGTTGTACAGTCTGGATACCACTTCATGTGCCTTTTTCTGACGTTCCAGTGCCTCAGACCAGTGTTGCACTGATGTTTGGATGAGCTTTTATTCCCAGTCCTCTGGGAAGATCTTCCACTGGAGATTAATCTGCTGTAACGGGTCATACCCCAGTAACAGCTCAAACGGATTTATTCTCAGATCGGACTTCTGTGCTGAGGGTCCAGGGTTCAATCCTCGGTCCCGGTACAGACTTATCTAATTCCCAAATCTTTCTTTCACCCCTGAAAAGACGTGTATTAATCACAACTTGGGAATGTGAGGAATGCCAGGCCTTCACCGTGGTTCGGATTCCACGTTAAACTGTAGGTCCTCCATTTCATCTCACAATCACCCTACTATTACACATTAGCGTATGTGCTTTATAACCCGAACGGGTAGTAAGACGCGGTGCTAATAATAATAATAATAATAATAATAATATTCTCTGGCTCGCATGTTCGGATGTGTTAAAGGCTAGTTACAGACAAGTCAGGTCCGCATCTAACCAGTGGCGTAACAGATTAAGCTTCCCCCACCCCGCCATATTTATTTTTGGGCCCTCGCTCCGCAAATTCGATTTCTTTCCGCAACATCTCATTGTGTCCATGAGATGTACCATTGTGTCCAATATTTTATTTTGATTAACTATATCTTGACCGTAAGCTTTGTTTGAAGGCTCACTTAAGAAACGAGGAAGATAAGAATTCATCAGCTTGAACCAGTGTGCAATTGTGTTGATTATATTAGAAGTGGTTTTCGCTAGTTCTTAATCTCTTCCTGGAGTCAGAACTTTCAGTGGAACAGCATAGTGTGAGAAAGGAGCTAGGCCCTTTTCCTGACATTTTTCCTTTGGTTTTTTTTTTTTCAAGATTTACATTACTTTCGCTAAGTTTGTGACAAACTTTGAGATAAGATGTAGTTTCTTGTTTGATCAAAGCCACTAGTGGTTCATTGTTCACAATGGTGCCATCTTTCATTACAAATCCAGTGTTGAGTAACCAATTTCTTATTAATTTTAAAAGGTGCATCAGCAAAAATATAAATATTTATAGTCTAATGATGGGTGCAGAAACCACATTTTTTCAACAGAAATTCCTATCTCTTTCACAAATCAATATTGCCTCCCCCTAGATCACAAACACATGCTTTGACTACATAACCCACCTCAGCTAACTTCTATATTATAGAAAAAAGAATATTTTGGGTTATTTTGGTGTCATAAAAACCCAACAAATACTGGCTGCTTCCAGTTTTAAAATAAACCACGTGCCATTACAACTTGCATGTACGAATAGGGTCCAACAATTTTGTAATTTTGCATGTCATATTCAAGTGTGGTTTTTATTTTTAATTCATCAAACTGGAGAATTACAATTGTTTATATTTTATTTAAAGAGGATCTAGCTACTTCCAGAAAACTAAGATAAACGGTGCTCCATAAAGTCAATTCCTGATACCGTACAAAGGATCCTCTAGGGATTAATATTTAATTTTGACCTTCAGAGCCAGTTGCGTAGCTCTCTCACGTGTGTCAAGTGCTCGTATTTGGTTTTATAATACACCACAAGCAAATAGTTGAACATTAAAACTTGTATGGCCACGAAAATGGTGCGCAGGAGCCACTTAAATACTGAGCCCCAGTGGTGAGCCCGAACGGTAAGATAATTAACTCGTATAACCCAACTTAGGAAATAAATATAGTCAACTGTTTGGTCTTTTTGTACAGTGGTATCTGGTAATTTGCCTTATTAAGGTCGATAACCATGCACAACGTTGCTCCCTTCAAGAATTTCAACGCCATCTCTATGATAGGCATTGGCATTGTCTCACATTTTATCTTCCCGTTCAATTTTCTAAAATCTATCCACAAATCGTCCCTCTTCATTGTCTTTCGAAATCAGGAATCAAAGGGAAGTGCACGAACTGCTGGAGCCTCGAGTTATAAACAATTTTCCATGGGGGTTTTTGCATTTGAAACTTGGTGGGTGCATTATAGTAGGGCTTGGGTCGAACGCGTCATTACGTCGGTGCGCTCCACCTTGTTTGTCACTACATCAGAAAATTATTCTACCAGATCTCTAAAACCTACCCTCAATGAGTCATCTACTATACCAACTGTCCTCTCATTCGAGCCACCTACTGTCTCCAATAGGACCACGAAGCCCGATGCAAACAGGAATGTTCCCTCATTGTGAAAGTCCACTTTCAGCCCTAGCTCCTCTATGAATCTCTTCCCCAGGATAACTTATGTGAGTAATGAGGGAGTTATCAAAAACCAGACAGGCCACGTATATGGACCTATCTTTAGCGATACTTAAGCATTTTCTTCGATCTTTAAAGGCTGCGTATTGTCAAAGCACACTTTTCTACCCTTCATTCTAATCTATTATCTTAAAGTTTACGGTCAAATTACTCCGAAATGACATTGTCCTACGCCCCTGTATCTAAGAGAGTGACGGTCGTTATCTTTCTTATACTGATCTACACCCCACCTAATGGATTACCTTTTTTCATCCATAATTGACACTTCATTCCCTTACCTCATTGAACGCAAGTAAACGTGTGGAATCCTCACCAACAGTGGAATTTTAACTCTTGAGAGCGCTCTTATATCAGGTGATCCGTAGCCTTGCACTGGCTACAATTCTCAGGAGAACGATGGGAGAATCCACCCCTGGTTCCCATAAAGCCTTTGTTTTTACTTTTCTGGGGTCTTCTACTGCTTTCAGCACCAGTACTGTCCTGGTAGAAAGTACCCTACAGCGGGCCTTTTTTTATTCCCCCGGCATTATCCTTTATCTATCTGGCTTAATCACCCCATATTTATTCGGCGTGAATTGACTGTTTCTACCTCTCTGTTGTGTTTACTAGTGTATATCCTTGTACTGAGAAATCTTCTGCGTGAGTTAAAAGCACGACGCCACCTCCTGCAAATATTTTACGGAGTTAATCTTCAACCGTTGGATGATGATTTTGACATACGGTTTTAGGATGTTGTAGATTCTGTCTATGTTCCAAGGTAATGAGTTTCCCCCGTGACGTCGGAGTAGAGTCTGGATCTCCGTCAGATACTCGGCTACAAATTATTGTGGTCTCTGCTGTCGTCCCTTAATGTCGTCTTCTAACGCCACTTAGTAATTAGAAGGAGAAAAGTTCAGTCTTAAACCTCCGGTGAAATCGTCTCAGGTTTTCCAAGTGGTTATATTGTTCTAAACACAACTCAATCCTCTCCCCGATAATAGTTTTGGCAAGGCTTCCAATCCCTCCTGGTCGGTGAGCTAGTAAAATTTTATAAAGTCATTCGGCTGTATCTGGTCCGTAAAATGGACTTTCCTGCTACACATCAGATTGAGAATAAAGAGAAACTTACTCCTTCCGTATGTGTATATTCTCAGGGTCAAACTTCCCAGTCTCACCTTCTGGTGAATATGGTCAAGTTTCTTCTTTCCAAAAGTTTTCCGCTGATGGGCGCTCTTTCTGTTTGCGTATCAGTTCCGTGACTAGTGACTACAGCCTCTAGTATCTGTGATCCCGTCTTCCCAGTATCCCGCGTCTCCCGTACCGATTGTCCTGGTTGCTCTGAGATGTTCTGTAAGTGAGATTTCCTTATATTTTACTTTACCTTCTTCCCTTTTGTTTCCTTTATTAATGAGGATGTGCGTACGCAACTTAACACCTTAAGGAATTTTATATTTTCTTTTCTCCAAAGTCCAGTCGGGTACGATTTGTTCTATCAAGTATGTATTGAAACGTAGTTATCCATTTCTTCTCTTGAGAATAACTAGATCTAGGAATCTCATTAGTTTTGTCTCTTAAACACAGATGAGTGCACTCGGTCACAAATTCCATATATTAATACGGCCTCTTCGTCAATCTCTTAATCCATCAGGTCTGACATTTGACACTTAGCTGTCCGGGGTCACCCCTCTTATCGAGATTCGTAAAACAACTTGACCCTTAATATACGAGCTGTATCCATCTTGCCGCGACGTCATATGCCAAAGAATAATATACATATATCCCCTTACGATTAACAAAACCACTCCCAGTCAGAGGGCAGAACCAAACTATATAATCATAAATAGTGCTGTCGGTTTTTAAATGGTATCCCTAATCGTAGAAACCCTTAAAGGGAAACCCCAAAATAACCTTGAGAAAACAAGTTTTTCCTAGAGTATTCCCAACCCGAGAAAAGCGTAGAAAAATATTAAGTAACAAGATACCCAGGTCTGTTAGGCCATAACACTGTTAGTTCAGTCATTTAACTATAGCTTCTCCAAACCACTTTACCCTAGCTTGATAAATGGGTATACTTCCCATTTCCAAACTATTCAATACTTCCGTGAACCATCCTACTAAGTCCTGGAACGCTTATACCTATTATTACACTGATAAAAGTTTGATTACAAACGCTCATCAATGTATGTTCTCCTCCATTACTGCTCTGCTGTGAGACTCACACGTGACGTAAAATGGTAGTCATGGCATCGCTGCAGTCCACTTGGACGCCATTAGACCCGTGTTGTTTGCAATTTGGCAACATTTGATGTGTTGTCCAGCCTATTGATTATCAAGTGACATTTCCTCTGCAAGCTATTCTCTTCGTTTGCGAATTTAAGTGAACATTTGGAACAATTTTTACGGCTGTTTTGTACCGCATATTTATATCATTTTTGTACCGATACGCATCTCTACCCCGCACAGTGTGCTACCGGGCCCATATCACTATGCAAGATTAAAATCTTTGTTTCTTCTTTGCTTGAACAATTACGAAACACAAAACTGGTTCACGGCTAAATTGAGTTTTTCCACTTGGTAGGCAAATATTATGTCAAATGGCTGACCAAGAAATTCATTAAATTGAAGTTTAAATCTTGATAACTAATAGTCCTTGTTTTGTGAATAAACACAACCCACTTGTTAAAAATCAAAAAGAGGAGAAGTCAACATATTTTAATAATTTAGTTGAATGGCTTAATAAGTTGGCCAGTTACAAAAAAAAACACTTCTATATTATTATGCAATGTAATATTTGGCGCCGCACAGTTATTGTTTTGTATTTTTTAATTCTACCTTGCACAGTGCGTGACCAGGCCAATACTACTTTCAAAACCAGACTAAGCTCCAATCTTCCACTGGCATTTTACGTCCGTGACGTTACTTGAGTGCGAAGTGCCATTTACCGTAACATACAAATATCCGTACTCACAGGTAACGTAGATGGTGCATGATCAACTATTGGCATTGCTTGGACCACTTTTTATCAAATTACAATTTTGTCTGATGATGTAAACATATTTTATTCCCACTAAAATCTTTAATTTACAATTTTAAACTTATACACGGGTGGTTGTAAATTAACCCTCTAACTTATATTTCTAATAACATTAATATTTACTAATGGATTTTTGTAAAACATAATACCAGCATTCATGGACCTCATGTTGTGTTGGATCCTAAGACCATCAAAAACTGCCTTGCAAAGCTGATGATTACGGGATTAGTGACACAAGTGGTCGTTCATAAATATCCAGGTTGGAGAGAAATGTGCAAGTTGTACAGAATTTGTTCAGCAGAAGTCACAACAAATCAACACCTCAGGCTGCTCGTGAAAGTGAACTATCCTGTCATACAATCATCCTAAGACCGTTCGGCTGTTGTCCGACTCAGAATATCCACCTTGACAATTACGCCAAGCTAGTTCATCTGGGAAAGGGCTGATTTGTTGTTTGAGTACCGATTCATTGTCATGACTCTTAAACTCGCGAATGAACTTATTAACCTGATGAAATGGAACCGATGAAATGAGCCTGCAGAATACTACAGGTGGTTAATTGTGTTGCCCGACGCAAGATATCCACATTGATAGAAACGCCAAGCTAGGTCACCTGTGAAAGGGCTGATCTTATGTTCGAGTATGGAGTCACTGTTGTGACTCCTGGCCTCTTGAGTGAATTATATACCATGCACAAACATTTGTATAATTAATTAACACTGTGAGGTGAAATTGGTGATAATGAATGATTGCGCTGGGTCTCGGGATTTGGGGAGGATTTTCTTGACTGGGATGGGGGAAGGTGTGTATAAGGTATGATGATGATATGTTGATGTTCCATGAGTAGATTTCCGGGAAGAGGATCGAAAGGTTAATTTGACTGTAGGGATTAGGTTTGACGCGGAAGGTTACATTTCCATTCCCCATCAGGGGCTGACCACGGCGCCAGGATTATCCTCTGGCTCGTAGAGAACCTAGTCGGTTGTCCCTGTGGAGTCCGGTGGTGGCAAAGGTGATAAGAGTTGCTTGTTGGGGTAGGATTTTATTTTCTTGGGATTAGGAGTGAGGTGGATACATTTCCATTCACCATCTGGGGCCGCCCCGGCGCCAGGATTATCCTCTGGCTAGAAGACAACCTAAACGGTTATCCCAGTGGCGTCCGGCCGTGACTAGGGTAGTAATGGTATGAAATGAGCGATTGGTGAATGGTGATCCTGAGTGGTTAAGTGGAGTGTTGTCGGCGGTCTGCTGTCATTCCGGCGTAGTTGATTGTCACATGTGAGTTAGTTATTAATTCTACAAACTATGCTAAGTCTAATAATAGTATTTTTTTTAAATAATTTTATCTTGGTTTTTGTATTTTTAATTTTTTTCCTAAGGTTATATAGACAATTTTTAGTGTTAAAGCTCAACTACGCCATCCTGGGTCGCTTGTAAAACCTTTCCTCTGCAAGGTCGTAGCGTCCTAAGTCCCTAACAATCTTATTTGTGTGTGTGTCTGTCTGCTCGTATAGTCTCTTGTTGCGGTCTTTGTAAATCTTCTGAAGCTGCCTACAATTTGTCGTCGCGTGTAAGTTTGTTGTTCTAGTGCGCCAAGGTGCCCCAGTGATTGTTCTCAGTATCTTGTTTTGTGTTGTTTGATGAAGTCTTTTTGTGTGAGTTTTAGCCCCATAACTCCATGCTTGGCAGTTATATAATATTATCGGTTGGATCACTGCTTTATAGAGAATTGTTTTTGTGTGGATGGTTAACTCCCTGCCCTTTAGAAGTGAATATAGTTGGACAAACCTGCCTGTTCCTTTCTGATTAATGTATATGTGTTTCCTCCAAGTTAATTTAGAATCTATTGTGACTCCTAAGTATTTTGTTTCTGTTTTTACGGGAATTTCCGTATCGAATAGTGTGAGTGGGGTTGGTAGATGTTTGTTTCTACGACTTATGATTATGGCGGCGGATTTGGCAGCGTTGACCTTGATCCGCCAGTTTGTGAGCCAGTCTTGTAAGTTAACCAGGTATATCTGCATCGCAAGACTGGCGTAGTTGATGTTTTTGTTGATGGTGTAGATCATAGTGTCGCTTGCAAAAAGTCTGACCTTGGTTTGAGCGTGTATTGGAATGTCGGAAATGTATATGTTGTACATGTGCGGTGAGAGTGAAGATCCCTGCTTTTATGGCGTGTTTGTTGGATTTGGCGCCCTCCATCACCACGTGGAACCTTCTCCACGTTAGGAAACTGGCGACGGTATGGATGATCCATTGGGGTAACCAAGTTTTATTAATTTTTGTAAGAGGCCTATATGCCAAACTTTGTCGAAAGCCGTTTCGACATCTAAGAATATCGATACTATTGACTTTTTCTGAGAGAAAGCTTCTGTTGCATCTTCGATTAAATTTAGAACTGGGTATATAGTGGAATGTTTTTCCCTAAATCCAAATTGAAGTTTGGGAATGATATTACGCGTTTCACTGAAGTGGTTTAATCTTTTTAAAATTAATTTTTCGAATACTTTGTTGAGGGAGTCGAGGGACTTATTGTCCGTCTGTTTTGAGGAAACATTGGGTACTTTCCAGGTTTGGGGAGTGTTATCACTCTCGCCAGTTTCCACACGTCGGGGAAGTGACACAGTGAGAGTAGGGCGTTGAGAATGTGTAGTAGCGTTAGTGTGGCTTTGGGGGGTAATTGTTGAATTGTCTCGTTTAGCAGTCGATCGTGGCCTGGCGCTTTCTTTTTTGGAAGGTATTTTATTATGCTGTTTAGTTCTTCTAATGTTATTGGGTCTGCATGTGACATAATAAGTCTGCTTAGATATTCCCTTACAGATCTCTTAGCGTCCCTAAAAAAATCGGGGCCTTTGGGGTTGTCGTTAGGTGTAAATTGCTTCTCCAGCGTCACGGCTATGGCTTCCACTTTCTCCGAGCTTGTGTAGGTCATGCCGTTTTCGCCGTGTATAGCTGGGACTGATCTATTTTTTATTGATTTTAATTGTTTTGTGATTTTCCAGGTTTTGCTGGAATCTAGTGCGGCGTCTGTGACGTAGATGTTCCATTCATTTCTTTTAATTTATTTTACCTTAAGCCTTACTATTGCCCTTATTCTATTGTATACTGACCTATGGTGTGGGGTCCTGTACCTCTGACAATCTCTCCTCGCCTCTCTTTTCTGAGCAATCATAAAGTCGAGGTCCGGATGCTGGGGTTTTTGGTCGTGTTTTATTGTCTCAAAGGTTGTGTTGGTTTTGTAGGCCTCCTGCACTGTGTTGGTAAATATTTCCAGTATTGCATCTGCTTCCTCTGTTGTTGTAATGTCAATGAATTCTGGTAGTGTGTTATTGAGAGATCTTTTGAACCCCTCCCAGTCGCTCGTGGATATATTTCGTTTAAGCCCTTTTATTTCTATGTTTGTGTTTATTGTTATCTCGCACAACACGGGGTTGTGGTCAGAGTCCAATTCTTTGAGAACTGTTAGGTCCTCCGAAGTCACACCCATGTTGGTCAAGACCACATCTATTATATCGGGTCTGTGTAGTGGGTTTGCGGGGTAAAAGAGTGGGTTCGCCAGGCCCTACTACTAAGTAATCGTTTCTGTCCGCGTGTTCGTTGAGTGTTCTCCCGTCCCTAGTTGTTAACCTGCTGTTCCAGTTTGGGTGTTTACTGTTTAAGTCCCCTGCTAAGAAGATTGTGTCGGAGTCTATGATAGAGTTTAAGTCGTGTTCCAGTAACGTCTTCGTCGGTGGTTTATATATGGCCGCGAATAGGATACTCCCGCTCTTGGTATTTACTTGCACTGCTGCTGCTTCTAGGTTTTGAAGGTTATTGTAATTATGAAGGTAGTGGGGTGTATTATTTTTGATGAACACTGCAGTTCCCCTCCCCTGCCGTTGGGACGGTCACTCCTGTATATATCGTACCCATAGAAATGTATATTTTATTTTGGGTTTAGTTTATCAAAGCAATGTCAATTCCGTAGGTTTTGAAGAGTTCCTCTAATTCTTTTGCTTGCGTGAGTATCCCGTTCGCGTTCCATATAAAAACACTTAGTATATCTTTAGTCAGCGTCCTTGGTCCGTTAGTCATCCTGGATCATAAAATATTCAGTTACCCCTTCTATAAGAATGAACATTTTTTCTGTGGCACTGTTACATTGTCCTAATATGGCAAGGTAGGGTTTGAAGTGGGCTATGATTTTGAAAATGTTTAATTCCTTTAATAAGCCTATTATTTCCTTAATGTCTGATAATGTTGAAGTCTCTTGTCTGGGTGATTGTGTGCGGGCCCTATGACCTTGTACCGTTGCCGCATAGCTTCGGTGAGTGCTGTTAGCTGTGGTGTTTTTCTGGGTGGGGGGTGGGGGGACACGTGCCTCCTCTGTGACTGGTTGTTGTGACCTACTTTTTAACTGGGGGAAGTAGTTTGCAGAGGACAGATGTGCTTGTATGTGTTTTCTTGTTTGTGTGTTCTGTCTTGACTGTAGTGTGTTTTATTGCGCGGACCTTCTCTTTTCCAGTAAATCCACGTAGACGGGACACTTACTGTAGTTAGCCGTGTGGCTACCTCTACAGTTTATGCACCGGGCGGGTGTGGTGTTCTCTTTTTTCGAGTAGTCCTTAGTGTCGTGTAAGTTTGTGAATTTTACGCACCTGGGGATATTTTGACATTTGTTTTTTGTGTGCCCGAATCTCTGACATCTGTGGCACTGTGCGATGGTGTTGGTGGGTGGGATGTACGGGACAATTTTGACCCTCGTGTGATTCAAGTATTCTATTTTGTAAATGTTTATTGTGTCTGTGTTCTTGTCGAGAGTAACTTGAAATGTTGGCAGTAGTGTTACGGTCTGTGTGTTGTTGTCTGCTTTTGTCTTTCTGGTGAACTGTCTGGAGTCTGTGACGGGGAAACCTAGCCCCACTAATTCTTTTTGGATGTCCCCGGTTGCCATATTGGGAGGGAGCCCCTTGATGACTACCTTCAGTGGCTTGTCCCTAGGTAGAGTGTACGTGTGGAACTCCTGATTCATGTCCTTGAGTAGGTGCTGTACCAGTTAAAAGTCTTGTTTGGTTGTTGTGTGTATCTTAAGTCCGTGTGCTACGTAAGTTATCTTAATTTCATTACCTACTTCCTTGGCTAGTTTTGTGTTCCTAGTGTGACTATCGGGGGGTACCTTGTCTTTGTTGCGGTGGTGGCAGTCTGTGGTAGGTCGTTCTTAGTATGTTCGGCTTGGTCTTCTTGTGTTGAAATTTGGTTTTCGGCCCTTTTCAGGGCGTCGAACTTGTTTGTAACAGTCTGTGCTGTTTTCTTTGTTTGTGTATGTTTGCGTGGTCTGAATTTACGTTTGCGTCCCAGTTCGTCCACCATCGTGAAAGTACCTTGTCCGTCTGTGTCAGCCTCAATATCTGAGATGTCCGTAGAAGTGTATTCCATGTCCGAGTCAGTTTCTTTTTGTGTGGGGCAGTCGGGGCGGCCATTTCGCTCAGCCCTGAAAAGGGCAGGCTAGTGGCCAGTGTGGAAGGGCTACGATACCCTCCTTTGTGCAGTGGTGGTGGGCTTGTCGTGTTGTTGTGGTGTCCCGGAAGACGGACTCCGACTGCGAGGTATTGCTTCGCAGCCGGTCACGCTTTACGGCCTACTGTGGCTTCGTTGGCACCGTTAGGTTTCAACCACAGGAACTACCACCGAAACGTCCGTCCCGAGTTTAGTTAAGTGTATGTGATGGGGATCTCCCAGCGGGCAAAAGACAATCGTTAAACGATCTTCACACCGCGTTGAAAAATGCGCTGCGAGCCGACAAACTCTTGTCTCTACTCAAGCGGGCGTAACACCTGTCTGAAAGACAATTTTCTCAAGAATGTGCTGTGTGTGATCCTAAGAGTTGTGATGAAAGACTTAAGTTTTCGTCCTTTGAAGCCGCACTACTTCCAGGAACTGTCCGGAGAAGACTCACTGGTTGGAGTTTGGTGAAATCATGCTTGATTGGTACTACGATTGGGCCCAGTTATTTGACAATATCGTTTGGAGCAATGAAGTGAAAGATGCAAAATCACCTTAAAGTCACGGTCACGGACATCAACACAGTGTGGGCTTATTCTTTATTCTGGACATAATAAATGCAGAGCGGTACCCAAACAAGCTGCAAAACGTGGTTTTGCCTATTGTGTCAAATTGGGACAACCTCAATGACCTCATCTTCATGTAAAATGGCGCCCCGTCACATTTTGCACTCACTGTCCATGCTTGTCTCGACAACCAATTTTCAGGACATTGGCTGGGTTGACGTGATCACATGAATGACGTGCACGCAACCCTGACCTCAGGCCCTGCGATTTTTTTCTTGTGGGGGTGGGCGAAGGAGGAGGATTATCGTACCAAACCTCGAACTATGGATCAACTGTGGGAGTGGTTTCAGCAGGTTATGACCAACACACCACCTCAGTTTCTCCTGAAAGCAGTCTGACATTCACAAAGGCTTACAGAGATTTTTGAAAAATGCCGGTGATTGTATTTAATATTGATTGAATTTTAATATAGAAGGCAATTCTCACATAGTAATCTCTAAAAACTAATTTGTTTCACAAAAATCTATAAATAAATAGTAACGTTATCGCAATTTAAATTATGGAGTTAATTTACAACAACTCTCTATACATATTTATGTCATGTTAAATGAATACAATGATATTAAACTCCCATTCCTTCCGTGTGTATAATTAATTTCAAATTAGTCTCAAATTAAACTTCATTTTCTTCAAAGAGTTACTATCCTTGTGCCGCTAGTGTTTTCATTTCCCACATCGTAGTATTCTTTAGCGGTAGTTGGTGTTTGTTGACAATTTAGTTGTTTTTTTAAATAATATATCTGGAAGCAAAAATAATCGAACGGCTAATGGCACTTGAAGCTTTTATTGAATTATGCTTTAAAATTTTTTATTCTTTTTTAGAGTAGAAACATACATTTTATTTTGATAATTTTGGTATTATAAGTATTTTTCTGCGAGGAAACCCAAACTTTATTTGTATAGTTTGGTCAGAATAAGTTTTATTCAACTTACAATAAGATAAAGGCTAGCATCGTAGAACCATTCAATCATACTCTATATAAAATAATGTTGACAAGATTAACCGCTAAATGATGGTATCGATGACTCGATATTGATTCAATACTCGACGAGTATAATTAGACAATTCACTCGGCTATTAAGATGAGATCAATAGACGTTAAGAATAAGTCTTCTACATACCATTTACCTATACCACATAATGGTCGACCCTGCACCGACCAATCTTAAACTAGGTTAAATCATTCTAATCAGTGAGCTAGGAGAATTACTGTAAACTGGTATATGAAATTGCACAAGATACGTAAGGTCATGGAGTCGAATCCTAGAACGTTCTTGCTAGAAGATATGAAATGTAAACCTTATCTTGAAGAATTATATGCTCAGAAGCTGGTAAAAAAAATCGCTTCCGTACGTTTACCTTGTGGAGAAGATCACCTGACGCGCTGGAGACAAGGCTTATTAAATGGACTCAAGTTCGATTTTGGACACAATTCTCGAGTTGATGTAGCAAATAATAAATATAGACTTTTGTGTAAATACATCTAAAATATATATTATTTATTTTACCTTAGTCTATTCTTTTTCAAAGGTAGTGAGGGACGACACTTGAATTCAGAACGAAAATGGAGAGGAAAGGTATAGTGTTTATTTCAACAATCGCTCTGAGGGAACATAGATTAATAAGGTTTAACTGTAAAGCATTTAAACATGGGGAAGGGTATAGTATTTTATGCAGCAGGATTTGAAAATCGATTAGAGATGTTAAAATATCGACCTCGAGGCGTTGTTAGACTAACAAACTACAACATATATTGAGCTCTGAATGGGAGAAGGAATGATTAGGGTAATTTAGGTTTGGGTTAAGGTTTACAAATAGGCACAAGTGGGGAGGGCTGCCACTTATTGTTAAGGTCTACTAATTTTGCTGCTATACTTTTGTCTTACGGGGCCACGCACCCTATATTTTGTGGTGTCCCCCCACCTTTTCCTTGCTTCGATGATCCTTTTTTGGGGGATGCATTTCTCGTCCCTCTTTTCTCTCAACGCATTTTGTATGGATTATTATTATTATTAGCACCGCGTCTTACTACCCGTTCGGGTTATACGCACTTACGCTAATGTGTAATGGTAGGGTGATTGTAAGATGAAATGGAGGACCTACAGTTTAACGTGGAATCCGAACCACGGTGGAGGACTGGCATTCCCCACTTTCACATTTTGTATGGAAATGTGTTATTCATAAAGGTCACTTAGAAACGCTTTGACGTCTCCTCCCATGCCAACGGCCAAGTAGTCATCTGAGGTCCAGTACCTGGATTAAGGAAATACACTCTTCACCGAATGGCAAGAAACTTTTTGTGGATTAAAAAGCTTGTTCCTAAACTATGTGTGTCTATTCCTCCATAAAAAAAACACGTATTCACTTGACTTTACCCTACCATCCCCTGACCATATATATACACATATAACATGTATATACACAATATCTAATCCAAACCTAATTCATCAGTCATTGATAATGTATTATTAAAAAAAATCCTAGAATCAAAAATGATTAGCTCTCCGCATATACATTATTTAATTGTATACTATCTTTTAACCAATAATATCTGCACTTTTTCCGTTGAAAGAATCCCACATATGCGAATTTTAAACAAGCTAAAGATTTTTTATCTGAGATGTTTGAATTATTGTGTGTAAAATACTATTGTTTATCCTTTTTTTTAGTGTCTTATTATTATATATTTTTTTCATTCATTTGACTTAGGTTAATATAGTTAAGGAAAGGGCTAACACACTTTGTTTCTTGTTCGGTAGGTCTTGATGAGCTAACAAAACACATGGCTCGATCAAAGTTAGTGTAATTTCTACCTATACACTAGAGATTTATTTATTCTAACATTTAGTTTAAAAAAAACATCATTATCTATAATACATCTAAAACTACTACCCGCACTGGTGGTCGAATGGTTTAAGGCTTCCCCCTCACAATCTGGATTGCCAATAACGGGGAGATAAGGACTCAAAACACGATCGAATGTATTCAGGGGATTTATTCTTCCGAAAGGCTTTACACTCCAAAAAAAATGCACATACACCTCCTCTAAATTAAATCCAATTCATTCATAACATATAAGCGCAATTAGTACGTATGCGTACAACACGGACGAGTAGTGAGATGCGGTGACCGAAAAAAAAAAACAACAAAATCTAGAACTACTACTGTAGTTGGAGCGTGAGTAATACTATTGTAGCTCCAACCTGACTTTGTATTCACGGATGAAACCAAATTTGCATTACTGATGTGAATCATTTGAAGGTCAAAAAAGGCAATGAACCCTGTAAGGTAAATAATGAGACAAAACATTCTAAGGGGGACATGTGTAAGAGCTGCTTCGGTGGCAACATGGTCTAAGGCATTACTCTCAAAATAGCCTGCCTACCGATTATGTGGAAATCGTGATTCGATCACGGTCCGGTGTACTGAGGGTTGTTTTTCCTAAAGGGTTTCCCAATCTTTCTCCACGCAAAAGTGGGTACACTTAATCTAAATTCAACCTTATTCATCCCTAACCCACTAGCGTAATTAGGACAATATAGCGTATAGTCTGAATGGGTAGTAAGACGTAGCGCTAAAAAAAGGGGGGGGGAGTAAGATACTAAAATCAGAGTCAGAGAAATGAAAACATTATAAAGATGGATCGAATCCTATATTTCACGAATCCAAATCTTAAATTTTCTTTCCAACTAGAATACAAATTCGAATCTTTACATATGTACAATTTTAGTTTTTATATATTATTTTACTTGCGGTATTTAAAGTGCA
The DNA here is from genome assembly GCA_039000515.1 of Timema cristinae. NCBI lineage: Eukaryota > Metazoa > Arthropoda > Insecta > Phasmatodea > Timematidae > Timema > Timema cristinae. The sequence continues at coordinate 66,811,987 of JBCFYV010009882.1, read as the reverse complement.
CTTTCTGAACCAACTGATTATAACAGCACACGATAAATTCTTTGAGTGAGATCGAAAGGGTCTACTTATTTTGCCAGGAAGGGTATGTTCACATACTTTCCACGGTTCTATTACGTTCCACAATCTACATGGGACCGACAGCTTTACTTACCCTCCGAAGGAAGTTGTGCTACTGATTTATAATGCTCAAGAAAAATCCGTTGACCCCAGATGGGTTTGGACCCACGAACATCGGGCCCTGAGGCGAGCATTTTACCTCAAGATCACCGAGAGTGGCCGAGGGCGACTATAAGTTAATAAAGTGAAAATATTTCAAGCTGAATTAAAAAATATATATATAAAGTTGTTTAAGTGTTGACACCATTTAACAAACGATATTTTGTCTGTAATTTCTATTACGTTATAAACTACAAAGAGAACACTTTTTATGTAAGTTATTTATATTAATACAATTTTTTTTGTGACAAGTTTATAAACATTTATTCTTTTACCAATCGCTTAAAAATATTATATCAAGTCAAGGTCTTTATAAATTTGTAATCGAGATACTTACGAATCTCATATCTCTTCAATATCATAGAAGTAGAAAGATTTGAGGAATCGAGTATTCGAGCGTCCTATCTCTTCGAAATATATAATAATATATGACGTAATTTTGTTTTTTATTTTTTTACGTATAATGATTCAAACAAGACAATTCAAATAGCACATTTTAATGAAAAGGCCATTCGTAAATGTTAAGACGGTTCAAACTTAATTTTAAATACGTGCTTCAAAGACCAGCCAAACTTTACCTAAAATTGGTTTTATTTTCAAAAATCATATAAATAAGTATGCTTGGAGCGGAAACCCACAATCTAATTCATTACTGGCACTCATCAACTTTATATATGACTTAAAATGGTATATAATTGCTGCAAATGCAGCATGTGAGATTTATTTTTTAAAAAAAGGTTATTTATATGGCTAGCACCAGTTGATAAAGTGATTGACATGAATACTCAAAAGTTAAAGTTTCAAATCCCTGTCCTGATGCATTTTTAACCCAAACATTGTTTAGAAGAAGCTTTGTGAGAATAATAAAATCGATTAGAATTGAAAATTATGATAAATTATAAGTTGTCATTAATAAAATCAAGTCACTGTCACTTACTGTGAGTGATAACATGAATAAAAGTAGCGCTACATTTAAATTATAATTAATAATTTAGGTGAGATGTTTATTTAAGAAGTTTTGAAGTTTGAAGCTTATTACAGTTTAAGTTTACAATACAATATTTTACAATTTACAATGGGGGGGGGGGGGACGGTAAAAATAATCATGTGCTTTCATAGGGGGATAATATTTTTGAGATTAAAAATACCAGGAAAATGTAATACGGCTGTCCCTCGCATTACGCGATTGATTGGTTCTGATAAATAATCGCATAACACGAAAACACAAAAAGAGAATGATTTTTAACATGGGTGAGTAGGGAAAAATAAAATAAAAATCTAAAACTTGTAAATGAATGCAATTTCCATTAATTTATCTAACTAGTACAATACTATAGGTAGCCTACACCTATTGTCAATCTTCAATCCCCTGAAATTTGTAAACAAATGCAATTTTTAATTAATCTATCTAATACGATTCTACAGGTATAATTACTGTTAATCTGCAATAGCATGGCATGATATATTAACTGGATCCAGCAAATCTGGATTATCACTCTCTTGCTTTCTTGAAATCCCTGGGAGTTAGGCTCTTGCTCTCCTGACTTCCCTGGGACAGTAGGCTCTTGCTCTCTTGACTACCCTGGGACGGTAGGCTCTTGCTCTCTTGACTACCCTGGGATGGTAGGCTTTTGCTTTCTTGACTGCCCTGAATGGTAGGCTCTTGCTCTCTTGAAGGTACTGGGACGGTAGGCTATTGCTCTCTTGACGGCCCTGGAATGGTAGGCTCTTGCTTTATTGACTGCACTGGGACGGTAGGATCTTGCTCTCTTGATGGCCCTGGGATGGTAGGCTCTTGCTCTCTTGAAGAACCTGGGATGATAAACTCTTGCTATCATGAAGGCCCTGGATTGTTATAATGACGATTTTCAACATTTTTGGTGAAATGATCAAGACTTAGCTGACGGGCAGTATTCTTCTTCTCTCTATAGAGTTCTTTGTAGCAAGCCAAAGTACTCTGAATCTCTCTTGAAACTTTGGCGCTTTTATCCATGTTAGGGTCATTCTCTTCAATGATTCTAATTGCACTGTCATTGTACTTAAAAAAAATTCAGCAAATTGTTTTGTTGAAAGTTTTTTGATAGGTTCAACACCATAAGGTTCTTCATCCTTTATGCCATTCTTCATTTCTATACGATCTTAATTGGTGAGTTCTGTTGAGTGGGATTGGAGCCTGCAGTGTTATTATGACCATGACGCAAAACGAATTTGCGACCGTTAGCAGAGAGACGCTAGACTTTGCGTCAAAAGTTATTATGGCCGACCACTTTGCGAAAGCAAAGTCCTTGCGAGCGCAAATATTTCTCTAGTAGCGTGACGCTAAGTTGCGCAGACATTTTACTTGTCCTTTGGTTTGCGTTACGAGGTTATGTTTGCTAGTTTTTGTAATTTATTACGTGTTTTGTGTTACATTATTTAAACTTGCCATCTCTTTAGCCCAATATAATTACCTCAAAACTTTTTGTGTGTGTTTCACATAATCTAGCTTTAAATAGGCCTATATCATAATCTAGGCCAAGAGTGGAGATAGTACGCTTACACTGAATGTTAAAAGAATATTTTATTTGAAACACAACACTATCAAAATGCATTACTATTCACCATCAACACAATGATAATTCAGGTGATAAAATAATAAAACGTAGGCCTAATACGTTTAAGATGCCTCAACAAAACTTTAATGATGTAATCATATTTAAACTGAATCATACATACAGTAGTAATTACTATCCACATTAATGTGGGTTGTAGGCCTATGAAATATTGCAGCCAAGACTGGAAATAACTAAATAGGCCCTAGCTTAATATTTGCATGCGGTTTGGTTGGTTTAGGCCTAGATTTTAATCATAAAAGGTTTACCAAAGTTATCTGAAACCAATAATTAGTAGTTAAACCTAGTTATAGTGAAGTGAATAAATTGCAAACAACTCATTATAAAGAAATATAATATCCTTATATTCTTAATCACTTAACTAAAGTCTCAATAATTCCCTTTAGGTAAAAGATGCATTTTATTATTTTTAGCCATCCAAACCACCCTCTCGTTCACTCTTTTTGTTAACTTAGTAGGACGACTAACATTAAGTTGTCGGAAATATTCAGTGTGAACACAATTTTTGGGAGATCTTGAACGCTTTCATCAACTTTAATTAGTTTTATTTTCTAAGATCTTAACACCGCATATTTGATTCAATCTCAAACGTGAGAACCTTTTCAACACTGTAAATTAATAAAATTAGCACAAAGTCGGCCTATATATGTTCAGGTGGAGTACTAGGAAGTTTTCTTTATCAAACCTCAACTCAATCAAACAATATAAATTTTAAAAACACCTTACTGTAAGCCTATATCTTTGAACGTTCAATTTTTGGCTTGACAAAATCGAGGACGGTTTTAAAATAGGCCTACTATGAAACCCAAAATACAAATATTAATCTACTGTTTGATAAATGTTGTTTTTGAAACAAAGTTTTATAAGGCATATATTTTTTAGTTATAAATTAAAGTTATTTTAAATTAAAATAGGCCTAAATATAAGGAGAAGTCTACATTATAAACGGTTAAAATTATTTTTAATTAATATAATAAAACACACTTGTTCCAGTATCAACATGAATAGCCTATATGAAGATTAAAGTATTGGGTGATAAAGCATACATCTTACAAAAACATTGTTTCCTTATTAGCCAACTTCTCACACTAATTTATTCATTTCCCCATGTGACATTACTATGACATCACATGATTTTTTTGACTACAATATATTATATGTATTGAATAATGTAGGCCTAGTATTTTTTCATTTCAAATCGTAAGCAAACAAAATTATGCAAGTTATTTATTAAATTAAGCTAGGTTAAATCGTTCTTGCAAATAATGTGACTTGTGATCAGCTGTTTGGGAAAATAAAAATAAATGAATAATGTTCAGTCATGAACACCAGCATTCTTGAGATAAATGTACCTAATTTCTAGCCTCTAACTTCTTAAAAGGTAATATTCTTTGGAAAAGTGTTGCCAACTGTTGACGCAAACTGAGTTTATTCTTTGCGTTAACGCTAGAAGCAAAGTCGAAGCTAAAACTAGTGGACGATACAAAGTGAGGTGGTCATAATAACCTAGACGCTATCTTTTCTTCGAAAGTGAAGCTAACTAGCGGTAGCAACTAACTTTGCGTCGAATGGTCATAATAGCCCTGCTGGTCTATGTCCTCAAATCCAACATCTTGCTATGCCAACAATGTCATGTCTTGAATTGGAAAGCTCATGCTCAGGATCAAAATCGTGTGAATCAGAAACTTCAGGCCAAATATTTCAGATAGGTCTGTTTAACCCCTGCCCTTGCATCGCCAATGTTGTCAATGCCACCCCCCTAACACCAAACTGTACAGTAAAGATCATTGTCCTCACTGGAATGTGCGTGCACAAGGTCACGCCACCCCCCACAGAGTTACTGCGAAATTACAGCAGACCAAGCATTATTTTTTTATTTTGTTTGAATCGCGTTACAGTGAAAACGCGTAAAGTGATATCGCGTATAACAAAGGATACCTGTATTTAACGGCCCCATTGTGCATTTTTCTCAATGATTTTAGTCATGCAAACATTAGAATTAATAGACACAAAACAAATTAAGAAAAATTATATCTGATGCGGTTTAACTAAAAATTATTAAACACTGGAAATTACAGTAGGTTTCCATACACTTTTACCCTATATTCGCTACTACCTATAAAACCACTAACTAGTTTTGCTATTTCAATTTTGTTGAACCTCTCAGAGTATGCATTAAGCAGACAGGAGATTTAGTCTACGATACCTCATCGTGGAGCAAAGATAGTTTTTTTATTCATACAAGCATTGAAAACATTCTTTCTGAAGTAGCTGATGTAGCTGGTAAAACTATCATCAAAGTTTTCAAAATCTCTTCAGGGTGTGCTCCAAGCACATTTTATTTTTATTATGTTAACTTAATGTGAACGTTGTATCTTGCTTCAACAAGATCTTTACATTGTTTAAATGTGAGAAGGGATATTTTTGCCTCCTATGTTTTTTTGGTGGGGGGGGGGGGGGTGAGAGTTACCCCCGTACCTCCCCATTTCTGCGCCACTGGTTACAAAGTAATTATTTATAAATTACTAATCAAAGTATCATATTTCCTAGAGTGGAGCTCTAGGTGGAGATCTCACAAAATTAATGTAATTTAACCATTTGATTTAATGGCGGACGGTGATAGCACATTGAAATTGATACGATTCAAGTTTTTTGGGTATTTTAGGACATTTTATTGTAATAGAGGCTAATAAGGAAAAAGTAAATGTGCATTTAATATATTTTAAGACAGTAGGCCTATTATATTAAATAGTTCAATGATGTTATAGTAACCAAGTTTATAGGAATTCATTTGTTTGTAGCATATTTCTGTATACGTATATAGGCTATACAACTTAATTTACAAAAAAACAAACAGCAATATGCTACAAACAAACCAATTCCTATAAAATTGGTCACTATAACATCATTGAATTATTTAATATATTAGGCCTACTGTCTGAAAATATAATAAATGCACATTTACTTTTTTCCTTATATATATATATATATATATATATATATATATATATATATATATAATTTTAGAAAACAAAGTGGATTTTGATATTTATTGAGACAATTAATTTTATTTTGTTATTTTGTTCTTGAAAATATATTATTGATAATCTGATATTGATGTTATTTATAGTAAGTATAGAAAATATTAATTGGAGACAAGAGAGCCCCATCCAGCTATTGATTTAATTTTTAAAAATTTCAGTTTCTTTTTAAAAACATGTGGATTTTTGATGTTTTGATTGGTTTTGCGAGGTGGTTGTACATTTGGTAGCCATGAAATTAAAGAGTGTTTTTTCTGTACTCTGTTCTAATTGAATTTAAGTATAGATCACCAGCATGTTTAGTGTGGTAACTGTGGTCGATGTTGTTTTTGTTTGCGAAATTCTTCACTTTAAACTGTACAAATAATAAGATATTGAGTTTGTGAAGACCTAAGATTGTTAATGAAATTTTCTGTGTATAGGTTTTTGCTCGTGCATAAGTTTGGTAGATCAAATAGGTTCTTTATAGCTTTGTTTTGTGCAACTTGGGGTGGATGGAGAATACTGGCGGCCGCGGTACCCTATATATGGCTGAGGTACTGAAAGTGACTATTTATTAGAGCATGATAAATGAGTTTAATTATTTCTGGGGATAGTCCAGATAGTCTTCGCAATATACCTATTGTAGGCAGTGTTTTCTTTAAGACGGACACTATATGTGTTTGCCAGAGTGTTTGTCAATATATAAACTTAAGTATTTGACACAATTAGCTTCATGTAGAGGTTTAACTGCCACATTAATACGTGTATCAAGTTCATAGTGCATTTGGGGAGAAGTAAAAAATAATGTAGATTGATTTGCCAGCATTCATTGTTAATTTATTTAGTATTAGGTATTCGCCACGTGTGCAGAAATCTTCTTGCATTAAGGTGGTTGTTTGAGTTATGCTTCCATATAATTCATATACAATAACGGTATCATCCTTATACACTTTGGGAGTTATATAAATAAGGAACAAATAGGGCCTAGGACACTTCCTTGTGGAACTCCTGTCTTAACAAGTCTAGGGTCACTCTTGGTTTCATTTATTTTAACAAGTTGATATCTATTTGTTAGATAATTTGCTAAGAGCTTGTGTGTTAGTCCTCTTATTCCCATAAAATAAAGTTTTTTTTTTAAATGTATTTCATGGTCTACGTTGTCAAAAGCTTTGCATAAGTCAACAAATATAGCTGCAGCGTATTTACCTCTATCAATTTAAGTTTGTAATTCACTAATTAGCGATATGGTTGCAATGGTAGTATTCAAGAAGGGGCGGAATCCGTATTGATGTTTATAAAACAGACATTTGGTTTCAAGGTAATTCAATGGCCTTTTCTGGATGACCTGCTTGAATATTTTATTAAAAGGGTACTTAATACTGAAATTGGGTGGTAGCTATTAACAATTGTCCTGTCCCCTGATATGGACGTTATTTAGGGTTATTTTTCTAGCGGGGAAACCCAAACTTTATTTGTACAGTTGGGTCAGAATAAGTTATATTCAACTTACAGTAATATAAAAGCTAGCATCGTAGAACCATCAATCAAACTCTATATAAAAAATGTTGACAAGATTAACCGCTAAATGATAGTATCGATGACTCGATATGATTGATTCAATACTCGACGAGTATAATTATATATAATTATTTTTTATATATATATATTTATTATAAGCAAGAAAAGGAGTCAGGGTATCACTGCAGATGAACCTATATTCATAAATTTGATTTTTAAAGTTAAGCTCCTGAGACAATCCGTTATTAGTACATTAATAATAAAAAATACAATCTATAATAACGAGGACTTAGGTCTATTTGGTCAAAACTTCATAGTTTAGTTTTATAGTAACACATAATCCTTAATGGAAAAGTATATATGACTATATTTATGATATCTATGTTATTTTGAAATGTTATTCCTTAAATTGTGACATTATATTCTCAAAAATTATAATTTTTGTTTCTTCTCCTTAAAATAAATGCAAACTTTTATAATAAAAGCGAGACGCATATTTGCAAGAAATAAACTTCTTGACATGGATCGTCTCATACATTTGCACGCCATTGGATTGGCTTGTGTGGCCATTTCTTAAAGCTTGCTAATGAATATAGAATAATACTCGTATCACATGACACTAGCGCGTACTTGGAATCCAATGTGCTAGCTAGCACTAGCTAGCACAGCACGTCATCATCTAGCGCCGTATGAATCAGAAAAAGTATACTAGTTCTGCCTCTTGGTACTGGCTACTATACTAGTTGTGAGAATAGAACAGGTGCTATTTTCGTACTAGTTACGACACTAGTCGTGTAATTCGACCAATCAATGAGCGCTGAGACTCTTGTAGAGAAATGGTAGAAATGGCGCCAACATGGTCATCGGATGGAATTTTGTTGTTGGCAGAAAATTATTCTAAACATCCTTATTTATATAATACCAAATAGCCATAATATGACAATATATTTAATTTAAAACAACTTGATAGCATGCCAGCCTTGGTTGGGTTTTTTTAGGATATAAAATGTGCGTAGGCCTAAAAAAAATTGTGTATCAAGGACACTGTACTGGGGCACCCATGGGCCTTAGGGGCTTCTGACCACATCGTAAATAAAGCAATACAAATTTAGGGAGATACTAAGCGTTAGTGTCACCCATTATGTATCGTACCTAACCTCCGAATGTATCACTTTTAGCATCCCACGAGCATTATTTCATCTTTCCAGCCATTCCATGTCCATATTCTTTTCCTATGCTCTCTCAAAATTTTCAATATCATTACTAATAATTAATGCAACTGCTGCACCCAAAATTAATCTCTGACGTTCCAAAAATACTTGCACTAGAACCTAGTACCAAACTAGCAGCGTGTGAATACTCTAGTCCCGTTTCTATTGTACTAGCTAGTATACAGATATCTAGGCGCTAGCTAGCACACTTGATTTCTAGTACAAACAAGTGTCGTGTGATAGTAGCTTAACCTTGATGCGTTACATGATGAGTACTCGCTAGCCATTCTCCCTTTATGTCAGTGCTAATATCCAACTTGGCAAAATAAAATAAAAGAAAAACGAAACAATGAACGGCCATTTTGAGGGTGTAAGCGATTTGGCTCATCACGGCTTGGCTCTGTATTTTATTTATTTATTTATTTAGCACCGCGTCTTACTACCCGTTCGGGTTATACGCTGCTTGGCTATGTTATTTTAAAGTCTTGTTTCCACTTTTGCAAGATTGTTTTTCAGTTTAATTATGTCCAGTAATTTCCTGAATTATTTTATATCTAACTTTAATTCCTAAATTAGTTTATATTTAAATTTAATATATTACATAAGAAAAATTTCACACATTTGTAGTGCTGTGATAGTGCAAGATAATGGTTTTAAAATTGTATTATGTTGATTAATGCGTGAATCATTTTATATTAAACTTAATATAATTTAATGTGAGCTCTACATCCTTGTGACCAAGGCTGTGTCTGAATAGTCAGTCTAAGGGCCCCTGGAAGCCATGTGCACTTTAAAGTTGCAATGGCGTCGGCTTAAAGGCCAGAAGTGAATTTTGATAATGTATGAATTCTCTCAAAGTGTACAAGTGCACCCCTTATTGCGCACTTTACTAAGGGACACATATGACTTGCCCTTTATCGCGCAATTTAGTTAAACTATCTTTTTATATTGAATGAAAGTATTATATATTTTGTGAAAATGGAATAAAACACTCACATACGGTTAAATAAAACTATCATCAAGTATGGGTTGTTCTTTGTTTATAGACATGATGTTAAGCGGTTAAATTTCTCTTTCTAGTGTGAAAATCTATCTCAAAGTGTCAGAATATTGTATTATTATTATTATTATTATTATTATTATTATTATTATTATTATTATTATTAGCACCGCGTCTTACTACCCGTTCGGGTTATACGCACTTACGCTAATGTTTAATGGTAGGGTGATTGTGAGATGAAATGAAGGACCTACAGTTTAACGTGGAATCCGAACCACGGTGGCATTCCCCACATTCAGAATATTGTAATTCGTGGCTAAATACCCAGGCTGTACTTTGCTTCACTCTGGTGGTAATCTTGTTAACTAAAAGCAGTTTAAGAAAGTCTTTGTTTTTGTGAATAATTTCTGTGTTTTGTTGCAAAAATGGAAGAATGATCACAATCTATAAATTTTCCTAAACGCTTTCAATAGGGATTAGTTCCTAATGCGTTGTTGGTTCTCTAAAGATAAGACGAATCAGTTTCGTAGTTTTTGTTGCTCGAGTTATCCATTCTGCCGTGGCTGTTAACGTCGCAAGAAAGTTGTTTTTCATGTGAACATTAAGTTTAGTGTCATAATATTTAAGTGAACATTCTCACGGAAAATTTATGTTTATCAGTTAAACTAAAAAGTGAAGTTTCAAGTAATTGTACTCAAATAAGTTTATTTACTTAATAGGATCTGTTTATGTGAGAATAGACCTTGATCTTAACCTTGAACTTTAGCCAAAATGTCGGAAAAGATCGACATATCAAGTGTTAATAAGTTTAATGGTAGTAACTACCAGCAGTGGAAGTTCCAGTTGACATGCGCTCTACGCGCCAAAGGTATTTTCAAAATCGCAAAAGGTGAGGAAGCTATGCCTACTGTAAATGCAAATAAGGCAATCGATCTATGGCAACAAAGGGACTCCGTAGCTATGTTTACCCTTACCTCAGCTATGGAGCTCAGTCAGATTGCCTTGATTGAAAATTGTAGATCGTCCTATGAAATTCCAAGCAAACTAGATTCTATTTATGAGCACAGATCAGAAACAAATAACATGATAGTACATGAGCGTTTCTATCATTATCAGTGGAGCTCGGCTGATTCAGTGGCTCAACACATCGCCAAAGTGGAAGCTCTTGCCCGACAAATAAAAGAGGTCGGAGATTCAGTCAGCGATCTAGCTATCATGACCAAGATCTTGAGTAGTCTACCTCTGAAATATAAGAGTCAGACTTTCCATGAGTGAGGACAAACAAACCATCGCCAATTTGACATCCCGTCTGATTGATGAAGATGCGAGCCTGACTAAGGGGGAAGAGCAAGAAACTGCCTTAGCTTCTAAAGCTAACCAAGAAACTAAATCTCGTGGACATAAACCACGATTTTATGAAGCAGGAAAACAAAGCAACCAAACCTTAAGACAACTTACCTGTTATAACTGCCAACGTAAAAGCCACCTTGCTCGTGACTGCCGGAGTGAGAAGAAAAATTGACCAGTCTTTGATAAAGGCAGATCTGACCAGTCAAATTTTTTTGTCTTTAATGTTTAGGAAGCAAATGTATGTATTTCTTTTTCTGACAAGAATACTTGGACCATGGACAGTGGGGCTTCCAGCCATATGACATGGCACAGAGACTACTTTGACAAGTTTGAAGAGATTAGTGATGGTTCTTCTGTGCGTCTTGGTGACAACCACAAGCTTTTTGTCAGAGGGAAAGGTGATGTGATGATTCGTAAGTTGCTGAATGGTCAGTGGTATGACTCGGTCATTAGAGACGTCCTATTTGTTCCGAAAATGAAAAAGAAACTCATGTCTGAAGGAAAAATCACCAAGCTAGGAATGAAAATAGTAAAATCAGACAATTTTGTTGAAGTTTTAGAAAAAGGAAAGTTGGCCACTTGTGGTAAACGCCAGCCAAATAACCTGTATAAAATGTTTTTTCAGACTATTACCTAAAATGAAGCCAATTCTGTCACTTAGACTAGTTTAAAGCTATAGCACGAACGCCTCGTCCACATCAATGTTAGAGCTTTGAAGGAGTTAGTCTCAAAAGACTTAGTCGAGGGTGTAGATCTGAGTGATGTAGACAATTTCTTTTGCCCTGGCTATGCATATGGAAAGAAGCTCCCGTTCAACAACCCAACCCACCAGAAGATTAAGGTTGGTGAGTTAATATACAGTGATCTTGGTGTCATGCCAGTCGAGTCTGTAGGAGGAGCTAAGTACTTTGTTACTTTCAAAGATGACTACTCTGGCTATTGAGTAGTATCTTTCATTAAACATAAAAGTGATACACTACAATGTTATAAAGATTTTTAGTAAAATTGTAGAAACAAAATACAAGCGAAGTGTGCAAATACTCCATACAGACAATGGTACAAAAAACATCAATGTAGAATTTCAGGATTTTCTTGCCTTAAAAGGGATCATTGCTGAGAGAACAGCGCGCCATACACACCCGAACAAAACTCTTGCTCACAGAGAGATATGCGCACAATTGTTGAGAGTGCCCGGGCAATGCTTTGCTGCAGTAACCTCCCTCAAGAGCTTTGGGCGGAAGCTGTAAATTGTGCTGCATACATATTAAACCGTACACCTACAAATCAGGCACATAACTCCACACCCCTGGAACTGTTACCAGCAAAAAGCCTCAGCTGTCGCATGTAAGAAAGTTTGGATGTGAAGCCTATATGCTGGTGCAAAATGGAAGAAAGAAGTTGGATAAGAAATCCAAGAAGATGATACTTGTTGGATATGATGAAAACTCTACCAACTACAGGCTGTACAATCCTGACACTAAGAAAATTAGAATATCAAGAAATGTTCTCTTCAATGAAGCACAACAAGGCTTTGAAAAACTTATCCACTACGTGCCCACAAAAATTGACTGTGATGAAGCTGAAGTCGAGAGCCAAGAAGACTATGAGACTAAGAAGACATCCCCAGAGACAGAGCCGGGTGAGTCACCATAAGAAATTCTTCAAGAGGATTAATCATACAAGATGTCTAGGCCTACTCATAACCTCAGACCTTGTAGTGTTTTAAAGCCACCAGCAAGATTCACTGAGAATCTTCTCTGCAATGAGGAAGATACTCCTAGTATCTATTCTGAAGCTGTTACATGCCCGGACAAATTCAAGTGGGAAACTGCTATGAAAGAGGAAGTTGACGCCTTAGAGAAAAATGACACATGGAGAATGGTATCAATACCTGAAGGAAAGAAACCCATCGGCTCAAGATGGGTCTTTAAAATTAAAAGCAACTCTTTGGGTGAGATTACGAGATATAAAGCACGTTTGTGTGCAAAAGGTTACACACAAAAGTTGGGAATAAACTACAATGAAAAATTTTCTCCCACGACTCGCTATGATTCGATTAGAGTGCTCCTCTCTATTGCAGTTAGATTTGACTAAGAACTTACCCAATTTGATGTCAAAACCGCATTCCTTAATGGAGATCTTGAAGAGGAGATATACATGAGTCCTCCAGAAGGAATACAGGTGGATTCAAATGTTGTTTGTAAACTCAATAAGAGTCTTTATGGTCTGAAGCAATCGTCACGATGTTGGAACCGAAAGTTCAGCCAATTCATAAAGGATTTTGGCTTCAGGCAATTTAATGGGGACAAGTGTATCTACAAATCCGATGTTAAGGGGAATCGTGTCTTTCTAATCCTTTTTGTCGACGATGGTCTTGTGATGGGGCCGAATAAAACATCATGTAACGTTGTAAACAATGAGTTGCAGAAGGGTTTTGAGATCACGACATTATCAGTAGAATTCTTTGTGGGGATGCAGATACACTACAACAGAGAAGATGGCACACTCTTCATTGGACAATCAACCTACATACGCCAGATTGCCAAAAGATTTAATCTTCAGGACGCTAATCCTTGTAGCGTGCCTGCAGATTCCAGTATTCGCATACAAGCCGTAGCAGAAGATCAATTAATGAAGCAGGTACCATGCAGGGAAGCAGTTGGCGCATTAATATTTATTTGCACAGTCAGTCGACCTGATATAACGTTTTCAGTGGAGCAAGTCAGCAAATATTGCAACAACTTTGACAAAAACCACTGTAACAGTGTTAAGAAAATTATTAAATATCTCAAAGCCACAGCCAGCTATGGAGTCATGTATCGAAAGTCCGAAGACCCAATTATTATTGTGGGATATTCAGACTCTGATTATGCCGGAGACCTTGACACAAGACGATCGACAACGGGCTACATATTCAAGATCTCGGATGGAGAGGAGAGGGAGAGGTGCTTCCGAAGACAGAGCATTCTATCAGGCAGCTACTGAACTTTTTCAACAGTGTGCTCTTTATGACAAGCCGCCACTGGTATTTATGTATTGTACTACATCCAAAGGTTTGTTAGATCCTTAAGAGCTACACCATCAGCTGTTAAAGAAAGTCTAGGCAGCACTGAAGGGGGATTTTCTTTATAGTATACACTTTTAATTTTGTATGTCTAGCATAAAGGTATAGACTTAAACTAAACAAAATAGCTAACTATGTACATTTTACACATTTTTATTTATTGAAAGCATTTTTCTCCATTGTAAAATACATTATAACAGATGTTTCAAATTCAATAAAATATGTGTCCTTTTATAAAAACCAGAAACTACTTTGCAGAGGTTTTTTTCTTTCAATATCTTCAAATATCATATATTTAATATAATACTTAAATTATATGAGAAGATATATAGTGAGAAAATTTCTAAAACAAATTTAAAATTTTAAGGAGGGGTTTATTTTCATATTCATTTTTTGTTACCTTTATTTTATTTTTTATTTTTTTCTAATGCACTCATCTATTAATTAGAATTATTACACTGCTCCTCTAGAAACGGTTAAAATCGTCAGTATTGGTCTTATCTTATTTGTTGGCGATGAGGCCGCGATCCGAATTTCGTACTGTTATACTGAGATAGGGCTTTTCCTAAATAGTTTAAACCACTCTCCACATAAATGCAGGTACATTTCCTCCAACTTCTACCTTGCTGATATCGACCTTGACAGTAGGGCCTATAAATATATGAATAGCTTGTAGGAGCAAAATATGTGTAGAAAAATTACTAAGTATAACAAATGTATATGATATGCATATTAAAATATAATAACTCATTTCTATTTTAGTACGTTGGCTTCAACTTTACTGTAAGAGATGTGTTTATCCGGGGCAAGGGTGGAAATAATCGAAATAACTTTTAAAATAATTAAATTCAACCCCTTAACGTACTTTGCCAAGCAGTACTCATCATAGCATGATATGCAACACCAATACAATGACGAGCAAAGCTTGGTGTTCTTGTTAATGCCACATAGATGGCAGGAATGTTATGAATAAAACTTGGCTTTTCTATTTAATATATTTCAAGTTAAGATTTATTTATATTATTATTAGGTGCTTACTTTAGCTGCAGTGAAGATATAAAATGGATTTAATTAGTAGATAATTTGTTCGTGAAGTTTCGCAGGCCTTAACGCCATTATGTTAGGGTTTATCAGTTTCCTAAAGTCAAATCTTATGTAGAAGGTGTGTCCAACTATAAAAATGTTAGTGAATAAATAATATAACAATATTTTTTTTGTGAACAGTAGTGCTCGGGGGATATAAGCCCCCTTAAGTTAAATTCTTCAATAAAACAACCATTTATTGAAAGTGTGTCCGTCCCTAACAATTTTAGTGAAGGTATCCCATCTCCATAATTTTTAAATGAGTTGTGGGGACATAAGCCATAAGGTTGGGTACCTTTATGTTTTCTCAGACAACACTTTTCTATGGAAATTGTATTCATCCCTAACAATTTTAGCGAAGAAATACCATCTCTATCATTATTAGATGAGTAGTTGTGCATGGGGGTACATAAGCCTCTCAAAAGTCCAATTTTCTCTGACAATACTTTTCTATTGAAAATGTGTCTATCCCAAACGATTTTAGCGAAGAAATCCCATCTCCATTTTTAGATGAGTAGATTTTCCCGGGGGGAAATAAGTCCCTTAACGTTTAAATTTTCTCAGGCACTTTTATATCGAAAGTGTGTACATCCCAAACGTTTTTAGCGAAGAAAACCCATCTCCATTATTTTTATATGAGTAGTTGTGCCTGTGTGGGGAAGAGGAGGGGGCAAATCCTCTCAAAAGTCCAATTTTCTCAGACAACACTTCTCTATTGAAAATGTGTCCATCCCAAACGATTTTAGTGAAGAAATATAATCTCCATTTTTAGATGAGGAGTTGTGCCCAGGGGTACATAAGCCCCTAGCATTTAGATTTTCTCAAACAACATTTTTATATGGAAATTGTTTTCATCCCTAACAATTTTAGGGAAGAAATCCCATCTTCATCATTTTTAGATGAGTAGTTCTGCCTGGGTGGGCATAAGCCTTTCAAAAGTCAAATTTTTTCAAGACAACCCTTTTCTATCGAAAGTGTGTCCATCCCAAACAATTTTAGCGAAGAAATCCCATCTATATCATTTTTAGATGAGGAGTTGAGCCCGGGGGCACATAAGCCCCCCCCCCGAAAGATTTATATTTTCTTAGATAACACTTTTATATTGAAAGTGTGTCCAACCCAAACAATTTATCTAAGAAACCACATCTCCATTTTTAGATATGTTGTGCTGGGAGGTAGAAACACCCCCCCCACCCCCCTATTAAATTTAAAGAATCTTTCTCACCAAAAATATTTAAGAATTACGGTTGGCCCATTTAATGAATATCGGCATAGAAATTGCCTCTTTATCTTTGATAATACAGAAATATCATTCCGTTCTAAAATTTATGTCATGAAAGCATTTTAAGGAATTGTCCCACAATAATAATGGCGCAGATTGACCATTCGTATATTTTAAGATTTTTATGATTACATAAACATTCGTTATATAATTTTAGTTCCAAATACATGCGTAATTAACATGTAAAATTCCGTTTTCTCTATAAGAAAAGCGTTGTAGGCTCTGACGTCATACCCCCACAATAGCATACTGCGAGTACTCATTGTATCGAGGTTACTCTAATAGAATAGAGTTTAGCGTGAAGTCAAGTGGTAGTTGGTGGAACTACGCTTCAGGTTTGATATTCTATCACGTTCCATAAATTGCAGGCAGTAACTCTGGACGAGGTGGCTTGAATGGTAATAAAATACGTTTCGTCGTTACATCGTCCCAGTTCCAGCAAATCGCAACAGGTAAAGCCTTTCACACATACAGATTCAATACGTAAAGGTCTCTTCATATTTATTTTATTCGGCAGGATTGGTCTTGTAGTTGAGCATAGTATAGTATGAGTATAGTATGAGAATTTCATATGTTCACAAGTCCATAATTCGAGCGTGTAGCTCGTTTCGATTGTAATTGGTGGATTAAGCGTGAAGATTTGTTTGAAAGTCTGCGATTTGAGTGTTTTAGGGAACCGGGTTCAATTTCTGGCATAACAAGAAATTTATTTTTAGGGAAAACTCCTTTCGTAGAGAATAGTTAGACTGAAATTAATTAGATTATTTGGGAAAATAAATATATTTTTCGTTGCATAGATAAGGCAGGTTTCCGACTATATTCAATTATAATTGAATAAATGATTAATCCAACGGAAAAGTAAAATTAGTATAAAAAATATTTAGAAAAAGTCAATTATGTTTTATTAGGTAGGGGATTAAGTAAATAAAAGGAAGATACGCTAATTATACCTCTCGCTTTTCTTCTTTTTTTATCTCTAATAGTACAATTTATTTATTCTACCAGCACATCCCATCCGGAAATTGAGTAAAATTTTATCTTTTTACCCGGCCCGAATTCCAACTTCTCCGCCACCGGCCAGCCAATTTATACAAGGCTGACACTTAGTCTGCATGCCCACCGATGCGGGTCAGTTTATTATATTCATACGTATTATCTTTCAAACTATTTTGAAATTATTTCTAATTATTTTAAAAACATTTAGTACGCCTAAGCCACCTGTAATATTAAGGGCCTAGGTTTGATTCCCAGTGGGGGAAAACATGTGAGACAGTAATGTGTTTATTTTTCTATTTCAATACCCACTGCATGTGGAACTGTAGAGGGTATTGGTTTATTCTCAGATGGAATATGTTGATAACGGAGCATACACTAAAATTATAATATGTACTAAATTATATCATATGTTGAACCATACTAAGCTACTATACCAACTCCGGGTATTAGGTGACTTAACCTAGTGGCGCACCTAGAAACTTTAGTTTGGGGTGTATGAGGGGAGGTGTGGGATTTGGGGGTAAAGGGGAGGCAGTAAGTTATTGAATTATATAACTTTTTATTTTCAATTTAGGAAATTTAGGGGCACTACTTTTTTTTTTAGCACCGCGTCTTAGTACCCGTTTGGTTTATACGCTTGTGTACCGGTATTAATTACATTAATTGTATTTGAGTTCATAAAGGCTATATATTTAGAGGAAATGTCCCCGAATTTGCGTGGAGGAAGAGTGGAAAACAATTTTGGAAAAAACACCCTCAGCACACCCGACCGAGATTCTAACTTCGATTACCCCGTAATCAGCAGTCTAATGTGACATGTGAGTAGCGCGTTATGGCTGATTCACACAGAACGCTAAGCTATGCTATGTTGTGCTAAGTTTTTGTCAGTTTGGTTTCACACACACTACTAGGCCACGCAATGACTCCTCTTTTCCCTCCCGAATTCACTGGTGTTTTTCTGGTCTGCTCCAGTGAAGTTAATCTTATGACATTCTCCAAAATAGGAAAATGACTGTTTGACCTGTTCCAGTAACGGTTCCATTTTAATACTAAAACACTTTTTAAATTAAAATATAATATTACTTTTATACACGTGAAACAAACTGAAAACAAAATTTCAACACTCCTTTGGTTATTTCCAACAATCTAGCGCTGTCTGTTCAACCATGGCCGTCTGTTCAACACGTAGCCCAAGCTGCGTTATGCGCATGCGCAACTTAAGATGGCTCAAGATGGTAGGTGGAAAAATCTCTCGGCTAGCAATCGGAAAAAACATAGTGCGTAACTTAGCTTAGCTTTCTATGTGAACCAACACATTTAAATATATGGTCCTCTATTTTTTATAAACAATTAGCAAAGCAAGTCTTAACTTAATTTAGCTTTCAGTGTGAATCGGTCTTTAGACGACGCGGAAGGGGCAGGGAATTTGCATATTGTTACACCTTTTGAAATTGATGTATTTAACGTGCACTTTCTGAGCCGACTGATTATATCAGGACACGACTAACCTTATAAACTCACTTAAATCTAGAACAGACACAACATCCAGGCCCCAGCAGTTAATTCATCACTGTGATAGGGTTTACCAAAGATAATTTTTTTCGGCCATGACAGAATTCGAACCCGTGATTCTTAGGTCAGTAAGCAGACACGCTACCGACTTAGCTAAGGTATGAGATGAATATAAAGTCTTAAGCTGAGTTATTATTTGTAAACATAAGTTTATGCATTAGATTCTTCTTTGCTGTTTGTTATGTTTTAATATTATAAGTTATTTGCGATCTTACGAGGAAAGCGTGGGATAGCAAAGTTTACAACAGGCCCCTCCCCCCAACCACGCGGGTGCTTCACTCCTATAGCCTAAGTTATAGGACCAACACAACAACCAGACTATAAAAGGTAAATTTACTACTTGATAAATGAACAGTCGCTTTTTTGATCTGAAAATATAAATACCTTCTAGAAATTGATGCCAGGACCTAAAGTTTAGCAGAAATAAATGGTACCAACTGATCCCCTAATTTTTGATTATGTTTCTTGTCGGGAGTGTATTGGCAGGCTCCAAGTATCCCGGGACTACACATATGAAAGTCTCTTAACATACATTCATAAATACCACTAAAGATAGGTTTCAATGTAAGCTGAAGTGGTGTGGTGAAGTATTTATGTTTAATACTAATATATTTAATACCGTGGTCAGTCCATCTATGTTAGCGATAATAGCGTTGCTGTTCAGTCAACTTTTACTTTGTTATTTTTTATTTATGTGATATATTTAACGTTCACTTTCTGAAACTACTGATTATATTAGCACACGAGAATTTCTATGATCGAGCGCGAAAGGATCTGCCAATTTTGCCAGGAAATGTATTTTCACATGCCTTCCAGAGTTCTTTTACATGTCATAATTGGCATGCAATCGACGGCTTTGTTTTCCCTCCGAAGGAAGTTGTGCAACGAATTTTTATCGCTCAAGAAAGATCCGTCAACCCCAGCTGGGTTTGAACATACGAACACCAGATCCTGGAGTGAGCACTTTACCACAATACCACCGAGGTCGACCTTATTTATGGTAAATAGGGCTGCCACAGACAGGGAAAAAACCTGGAATAGTCAGGGAATTTTGCCAAGAATCAGGGAAAATTAGGCACTATCTAAATTAAATCTATGCAAAAGTAACCTCAATATTATAGGCCATTCAGATACCAACTCTTCAATATTGTAAACGACAATTGAGTTCAAGTAAACTAACAATCAATCTTAGACACAATTGTTGCTTTTATTATTTTATTTATATTAACCAAGATCAAATATTGCGCATGTGTGCAAACTCTGTTCAGATTTAGCTGGAACGGGAGGAAACAATCACATTCTTTAGATAATATCCGCAAAAGTAATTCATTACATTTTAGTAGTGGCTGAAATGAGAGTTCTGGGCCACTTTCTCCCATAGGGTTAACATTGATCCACCTCCTTGAATGAGGTGGATCACTTTATCACATAAGAATAACATTGAACCTCCACATTACGGCATTGGGTCACTTTCTCCCACACTGTTTGTCTTAACTGGGGAGGTGGGCTACTTTCTTCCATAAGAATAGCATTGATCAGTGGCGGATCAGGAAATATTATTTTGGGTGTTTGACATTTCTTTCAAGTTTTATCTTGCACCCTCCTTACTATTGAGGTGGGTTATTTTCTCCCATACGATTAATGCTAACTCCTCATTGTGGAGTTTGGTCACTTTATCTCACATTGTTCATTTTCACAGGGAAGGTGGGTAACTTTATCCTATAAAAATAGCATTGATCAGTGGCGGATCAGGAAATATTATTTTGGGGGAGTTAACTTTTTTTTCGAGTTTTAGCATTGATCCTCCTCACTGCGAAGTTAGGTCACTTTTTTCCACATTGATCCTTCCCATAGAGCCAGTGGGTTATTTTCTCTAATAAGAATAAGCATTGATCAGTGGCAAGTCGGGGAATATTATTTTGGGGAATTTAGCATAGATCCTCCTCACTGTAGAGTTGGGTCACGGTCTCCCACATTGATATTTCCCATAGAGCAGGTACGTCACTTTTCTCATAAGAATAGCATTGATCACTGGTGGATCGGAGAATATTATTTTGAGGGTTTTAGCATTGATATTCCTCACCGCGAATATGGACCTCATTCTCACCTCATCGATCCGTCCCATTTAATTGATGGGTCACTTTCTTTCATAAGAATAGTGCTTGCTCTAGAAGTTTATCGAGGGAAGGGTTATTGAAGTAAAGAATGGCCTTATGGTGGGGTGTAGAAGTTCAATAACCATTGGTATTGAACGTTACTTGGCATGTGTAGGTAGAATCTGTACAGCAGTCATTTTTTTTTTTAATGAACTAGTCTTTAGGCTCGTTTCTGAAATTGGATTTGCCATACAGTTTGGATTTTATTTTGACCTTGATGTTGTTGGAGTCGAATATATCCTTGAGTCTAGTGCTCAGTTCTTTCCAGGTGGTGGCTTAGCTCTCACAGAATTTCCAACAGTAGGCAGGATCGTGAAGGTTTCTTTCTTTTACTATAGTGGGCCATATTTCCTTACGGGTCCCTTGTGACTGGAGAGTGGTTATGCATTGCTGGATTGAGCTTTATGGGTTCTCATGGTCCTGTCCTAAGAATAGGGTAAGTCGGTATGACAGGTCAGGGCTTGGACTCCTGCATGAGTGGAACGAACTTTCGGGATTCTGTTGTAATTCTCTTAGTTCTTCCATTTTTCGCTTGTCTGCTTCTACGCAGCTCTTGGACTTGTACTGTAGTCATGTTGTGTCTTTTTCCATGGCTTCCCATTCAATGCTGGTGAAACGGAACCACTGTTACACTTGGAGTCTTTGTGGCTTAGTGTATGGTGTATAAGAGCGGAGTATTTGTTACGTGAAGCCCAAGAAGGTGTATGAGTGTAGCGCGAAGACCAAGGAGATGTTTGTAAGTGGCGCTAAGGCTGTTTATGTGTGTTTCAAAGGCTGGAGAGGTGTGTGTGGCTTGATGACTAGGAATGCGTGTGTGTGTGCTTGTGTGAGTTTATGCAACCCAGAAAAAGGTGTGGGGATTTGTGGGTCTCGAGTTTGAGAGGGGCGTTTTTCTCTCTTCATATGAATATTTGGTCTATTCTGTCGAGCCCCACGTTGAGACACCCATTGTTATAATCTCTTTTTTCCCCAAGTAGCTGTGTTGTCGTTTGGTTTGGTTGGCTAGCTAGTGAGGGGATGGGCGTTTAGCGTAAGGGAATGCCTTCAGTTTGGCCAAATGTTTTATTGTCTCTGAATTAATGCAAAATTCCACTGAAAATGTTTCCAGTTGATGAAAGAGATTAGGATTTGTTCCCCTGGGAAAAATGACATCCTTTTATTTTCAAGGAAGATCTAGCTGCTGAGGTTCACAAGATTTAATATATATCCGGGGATCAGAAAGTATCACGTAAGATATACGAGGTTCCTTGGGATGATTTTGAATTAGTTTGAAGTAGTCGGACCGGGCTCAATATTGCCCACTTAAAGGGTGATAAGACGGGGTTCTCGGTGGAGGTGTGTGAGGGCGTTGGGTTGAGGGATTGGACTTGGTAGACATGTTGACCTCAATGGACTCCGCGTTTTTTTGAAGCTGGGCATGTTGAGGTGCACTGTCGCTTGTCTTACTCTGATCCATCTTCAGATCTTTAACTGTATCCCTATAAGTCTGTCCCAACCTGGAAAGGTGATTTTGGGGATTATCAGGGATGCGGTCAGGAACGGTGCAACCCTAGCTGTAAGAATGTACCGTATCAAAGACGGGACCAGGAGTGGTGCAACCATAAGCTGAGGGATCCATGTTGCCAAGGACGTGGCCAAAAGCACAGCACAACACTGATATTGGAACAAAGAAAATGTTTTGCTCTTTTTAAAAAACCATCTATTTAATTTTTTTCTACTTCTGTCTCCTTTAAACTGATTTTACCTATTTTGTTACATTTCCCCAATCTAAATAAAATACTACACCACCACTAAATTAAAAAATAGATAATACATTTAGTCTATATATATATATATAATAAACCGAAACATTTCATCACTTAATATAGGTGTTATCACTTTGTGGAGTTTATTCCTTTTATTATCACCCCTCTGATGATGTTATTGGTCAAAAAACACTGCTTTGTATCGATTCTTGACAATGCTATCTATCATGGATGTTGCAACCGTCGTCGAGCGCTCTGCTGATCTCGGTAGCTCGGTCGGCACAAAGTTGAGAGGCGTATCACCCGGAGCAGATGGAAAGGGCGAAGGGGGTCTAACAGCCTGAAAATCCACCTCCAAATTTAATAACATTTCGGCTGTCTCGGCAGACTATATTTAAATAAAAATAATAGGTAAAATTATTAAAACTCTTAAAAATGTTCGGCTTATCCCTCATCATAAAACTAGCAAGTCTTTCGGTAAAAAGGATTGGCTGAATTTACGGCTATTATCGCAAATGATGGTAATGCTGAAAACTCTGCAAAAAAAAGGTTGAGTGAAGTCCAACGTAACAATAAAATCATTGACGCTATTGTCATGGGCAATACTTTTGCGAAGGGACTATATTTAAAATGCATCAAAGAACTGATAACGATGTGACCATAACATGCTTTGATATTTAAGTAACTATGAATATACCCTGGTAGAACTTTCTATTTTCAGAGGAATGCTTATGCCTGACAAATCGCCTCGACGGCCAAATGTAAAAAAATAGTTAAAGTGAAACTGGTAGCTTTGGTTATTGGAAACCTCAACGTATTTGTTATTTAAAGAATTGCAGCGCCATAAGGTACACTGATTAAAACATACAGACGTATAAAGAGAGATCTGCGATTAGCTTTGTTTCATGTTTATGCTTGATATATAGATAGTTCCTGTCTGGGGGAATAATGGACTTCATCAGTATAGTTTCTATATCTTAACCATCTTGTTATTAGAATTTCCTTAATGAGCTGTCGGCACGTTTGAATATTAGATTGTAGCATTGGGATGCTACGGATTCCAATTTATAAACCTATCTCACTATCACCACCATTAAATAGTCTTATTCATTCAGGGATGATATGGCATTCATCCCCTTAAAAGATTGATTTAACAAATACTCCAATATATTCATATTCCCTTTTCCAAACATACTATATACCCGCCAAGGATGCAGGAATTCCGTGAAGCGAGTCAAAGCTTAGGGTCTGCACGTCTGCTATGGTGGTGGCTATAGCATCCTAGAAAAAAGCTTACTGAAATCAGAATTCTGAAGACTTAATGTGCGCATCTGCATCTAAAATAGTTTAATACGGCCCATGCAAGAAGTAAGGTCACGCCAGCCTAGCTCGTGACCTCACCAACAGACTGTAGAGTTCAAAACCCAGCCGTTGCCGGGCACTGTTGATACCAAGTTCTTCCACCAACTCTACTTAATTAGGCGTTGATGTTGCTATCTCAACTTCTCCTCGCTAAGCACACGAGGTCATATAACCTGTAGTCAAACATGAGTCCAGGCTTTTTAATTTTATTCGTCTAGGAATATGCCCATGCAGTTACGGGCTCCATGTATCTAAAGTTGTCGTACAAGGTGGCGCACGTTGGCGTCATGTTGGTCTATCACTTTTGGCCTAGGTAGATGAGGCTTGTTAGGACGGTATAGAATATATTGTTTGTTATGTTCTTTTTAATGATTTCAATTTTATATTGTTTGGTGATTAGCCAGTTAGTTATGAACGATTATTTAATTTTTGTACTTTTAATAATTGACAGGGGGTAGTGCCTGATCGAGGATGTAAGCTAATGTATTTGAGATGATTTCTCGCTCTCATGGCGATTGCTCTCACTCGGATGGGGCAGGAATTGGCCTGCCTCTCCCTGTGGGATGTTCTTTGCCCAGTAATCCTGGCAGTGTCTCCTCGTGGCCGCCCCTAAGCAACATTCTTAAAGTTTACCCGATGGGTTGTTAAATCTCTCTCGAGGTCAATGGTGTGCGAGAGAATTTGGGGAGGGTTCCCCCCCTACTAGCAACCACTCTAAATAGTATTTAGCTATTACCTTCCAGGAAAGCTGGTCAGGCCACCTCCACGAGGTCCCTCTTGAGAAACTTAGGTTGAAAGCCCTCTTAGGGCTAGCTCCTCTTACCTCTTTCGAGGGGAGCGTTCCAGAGCTCACGGAAGGTGGACGCAACATAAGGTGTCAAGACTAGTGACGTAGTGGGGTCCTTAATGTAATAAATTGTTAGATATTGAGAGAGTTTTATTCAAAGTTCTTTTGACTCTTCAAGTCGGATGGTTGAGGTAGCTAACTGGGCTAGCAGCAAATAACTTTTTGAATTTTTAAACGTACTTTCTAGTAATTAGTTCCGGCGTAACCAGAACCCTTATGGTTGCCTCTATTTAGCTTTTCTTATATGTAAATAGTCTCCTTTTGGGTATGAAATTATATAAATATAACTCCTTCAGTTGTGTGTTTATCTAATTTTATGCTGCATTGTAGACTCGACTCTTAAAATCGTTTTTGTAGCTATCCCATAGAGATAGTGTTTAAAAAGTCTTTTGACTAATATTGAATAACTGGCGGAACGGATTACTGTACTGTAGGTTGAATCCTTAAGGAAGCTGATTTTTGCTCTATCTTTTAGAGAGCTCATCCATTTGAGTTTATAATAGGGAATATTTTTATTTGATGATTACGTACGCTGGGGGAGTAAGAAGCGGTCTTGCTCCATTTCTCTGTAAATAGTGTATGTTGGCTTAACGGTTTTCTATGTTATATTTACTCTGTCTAATTTAAATAAACTTTAATATTCTTAATCTTTTACCATTGATGCTATTTGTCGTGATTTAATTTATATGTTTACATTGTGTTAACACTCCCAATTCTTAATAAGCCTAAGGATTAGAGGCTACAAGGTTAGTGGGTACAACTTTGACTTTATTATGATTTCATCAGGCTTACGTTAGATAAATCATAGAGAGAATAGGGAAATACGTGGCATCATTATATATCAATACGATATGTATATCAGAAAATGATTTAAAAAAACAAGAAATATGATCCTTTCGCTTACCTATTTTAATAACCAAATTCACCTAGAAGGAGGATGTAAAGCTAATTACATTGTTATATACCAATCCAAACAATCTTTAAGAAAAGCATTTTTAATAAGACTTATGATTGGGTCCACTGGCTTTTTTTTTAAGGTTTCTGGATTTGGATTACGTTTATAAGGACGATGGAAAACCATAAAAAATGTTATTTACCGATATAAATAGTAATTTCCAATAGGGTTATTTTTAATAAGACTCATGACTGTGTTTCCTGTCTATTTACTGGGTCGAGAGTTTAAATACGCCTAGGAGGGTATAAAGCCATTACATTGTTATATACTGATTTAACTGTCTTTTTGAATAGTATTTGTTATAAAGACTCATATTTAGGTACTATAAAAAGTAATCTATAGTTATATACTGATCCAAACTGTGTTTACAAACACAATCTGTTTTTAATTAGACTTATTATCGTGTCCGCTTCTATTTTTAAGGGATTTGAGTGTTGAAATACGCATATAAACCATTACAAATAAAATGCACATCCAAACGGTCTTTCTCAATATAAGTTGTGGTACAGCGACTATTGTCTTAATCGGATGGTACAAGTTGGGATTTGGGATGGACGTGCCATTATGACACCTGCAAGGAGCAGGGTAGACTACTTGACAAACACAGAGAACAACCGGGGATGGAAAGATGTCAGAGGATAAAAACGGGACTCATAGCCAACCAAACCAGCACTAGCATGATTCGAACAATGTGTCGTAGAATCCACGTCACACATTCAAGACATCACTTTGGAAGGAATTTTAAGACATAAAAAATGTTAATTTGTCACAGAATTATAGTTTAAATACTACTATCACCATCTATATGCATTATATTTTATTTATTGGGAATAATTTTTATTTCATTTTTACTTTTTTCTTTGTTCCTCAAGGCAAATACATCTAATAAAATAGGCTTTACTTGGGAAGGTCACCTGAGCTTGCAAGTTGCCATATTGGTATTTTTGGGAGGAGGACACCTCGGAGGTCGTCACGATACAGTGCGTATTTCGGAGGTGTGAAAACTCCACGCATGACTTATCAAGAATAAGACTTTAAGGGAAGGGGATGAAAAACGGAACATAAGGCAACAAATAACTGGACTGGTAGCCTCTATACGTATATAGACCACACCCACAAATGGCTTAAACCATCATCCAGAGACGGTAATCCATTCTGCTATGGGGGTCACGGAACATTTATTTAGAGTACGGTACCTACTATACGGAGAGACGGGAACGAAGAGACCCAAATTTGGGAATAATATTCCCCTACGCGTATATGAGCGATCAATACCCCTGAATAACTGCAGGAAAAAGAGATCTTGAATTTGTTTTGATGAATAATTGGTGATATTGACGAGTTATTTGTTAATTAGCCGAAAATATAAATTCGGGGCTGGAAGTAAATTCTTCTCTTGCCAATCTACTCACTGCTGTTAATTATAATGAAAGACCTAAACCTGGACACCCTAATGAACTGACAGTAAACTAATGTTAGCATAAGATTCATAATTTAAGTTTTGAAGTCATAACATGACATAAAAACTGGTTAACTCAGGTATGTGAGTAGTGACCTAGCGTAGGGTGATTTATTTTACAATTTAATCTAGAAGGCTTGTACAATAATTAACTAAAAAGGAGATAGATACTATGATACAAACCTTATAGATGTTACTTCTCCAAACATATTAATATTTTATTTAATAATAGTGAGCATCCCTGGATTTGACTGCACCTATGCTCATGAGCACAATAAACGTTTGCACCCCGTTGTTCTACAATACATTGAAAACAAATACATATTTTTTCTACATTATTTAAAAAAATCACTATATTAAAAAATAATACAATAAAGAGTATTTATTAAATCGTTAATAAATAGCAAGGTAGGGTATTTTGATAATTTTTTTCTAAACTTAAAATAAAGGATGAATTCCAAGCCTACAATGAAAGAGGTTTTCCCCTAGCCTTTTCATTAGCAAATGAAATAATCACATATTCATAGTTTAATTTTACACTAATGTAATTTTCAATTGCAAGGACTGCTATATATTTAATCTTTCCTGAGTTTGTATCGATTGCAAATAATTTTTAACTCTAGCAAGTGCAGAAAAAAGATCGTTCAGCTGAACAATTTGTAGCTGGAGTGCTTAAGTAAGTCTTCAAGCAGACACAAACATTTGTATAAAGATCACGAAGGTGTTTTTCTTTTTCCATTTTGTTTAAAAGTGGTAAAGAGGTGCAACACTTTTTGTCATCTAAACTGAGGTAACTTTTCAGGCGAATACATTCAGTAGCAAATGACTCTTTGATATCTGACAAATAAATCTGCTGAAGTGTATTCGCATATTCGTGAATTTCAAGCTGTTAGCATTAGTCAGTGATCACGTTAATAACTGGAGGAACACCATTGATTAAAATTTTGAGATGTCGTCTGCAAACCATTGTGTAAGAGAGGAAATATCTTTTAGGTATCTGCTTCTCTCTTACACACATACAAGACAATGAGGCATTTTAACATAATTCGTTTACTGTATTTTTATGAATAGAGAAAAAAAAAAGGAATAGAATAAAATACAAATAAGAATAATAACTGAACAATAAATAAAGAACAAAATATATTGGTAGTGTAAAAATTCCCCTTTAGTTTTGGTAAATTTCCTGTATCGTACATCCGAATATGCGCGTATTAAAAAAAAATTACGAAAATTTGCCACCCTGAACCCCAAATTTTGAAACGTGTAAGTAGCAAGTTACTAGCGTATTTCTCCCATCTCGCAAACCCCTGATATTGAAACGTCTGTACTGCGAAAACCATTGATTTCTATAATAAAACTGGTTCTACATCTGTGGCTGAAATTTTCAAGCTCTCGTCTGCATACCATTGTCCAAAAAAGAAGGAAACTTTCGGGTATCTCCTCTCTCCTACACCTATACAAGGCAAGGTGGCATTTTGACATCGTTCATTAATTTGATTGACTATATGAAATAAATCAATGTGTGATTAGTTAAATGAAATAAATATGTTAGTAAAAGCCTTGAAGAACATAACAAAGTTCAAAATCAGTTAGTTTTTTAAGTTGATGTAGCCTAATATATACGATGATTTTTGAAGGCATCTCGCTTGTAAGGCTTTATCTCGTACCAGAATCATACCCTATAATTGTGTTTAGGTAGGATAAAAAAACCTTCCAGAAGGAAATTTCTACTTCCATTCAAGATTGAGATTATTACTAAAAACAGAGTTTAATAGATACCGTACTTCCTATAGCCTATAACCCAAATTATCATAGAACGTAAAACTTATACACAAAGTTTGTCATTCAAACAAATGTAATCAAGTTTTAAGATACCGGTACTTTATTCATTATAATTATCGAACTTTCAATGTAATATGGTTTACGAAACCAATATATAAGCTAATAATCAACTTTAAATATAAGTGTAGTCTTGGCAGACTGTAAACAACATTGATGATAACTACATAATTATTTAAATATGTATTTGTACAGTCCCCCCCGTGAATCAGACGATAAACTTGAACGTCACGCTTTTGTCCTTGGCAATGTGTATATGTATGTCCATCCAGATATCTTATAGAGAAAACTGACATCACACGATTAAATAGCGAGCGGATTTTATTCGCCAGCCTCGCACCCTGCGAGACAAGCCTTGTTTTGTCGAGTAGAGCATAATATAACAAAATGGATGCCATCCCTCTCTTTGGTTGACACCTTTTGAGAGTGATTTTGTCTAACTAAACCATTGTACAAAATAGGTTTACAGAAGAAAAAAATATTATTGCTTTGTACACCTTATTCTTTCCTTCAATTAAAATATTTGTTTGAATGAAAATATAGTAATATAAATTAAGTTTTTTAAATTCGTGTCAATTTTGCTGAGTTGGTAGAGTGACATTCTCATAATCTAGAGTTCGCGTGTTCAGATCCTATTGTCTTAAATTTATTTTATTTATAAGACTGAAAAAAAAACTTAAATAAAACTTAAATATAAATGATTGTATTATTGAGCCTTTAATTTTTAATTTTTTTTATAGAAGTATACAAGGTATTTGAGCCTACATAGACTATCATAATATTCTTCTTTAATAATAATTTAAGAAGGTAGTACATTAAAAACAGTACATTAATTTTGAAATTTGGTGTGTAGGTGATTATTTAAAAATTAAATCTATGGGTTTTATGACAAAACTGTACACATTTAAAAATAAGGCTACGTAAGTTAATTATAATTCACATAGTAAAATCCTTTAGGGCATATTTATGTTTTAAAAATAGTTGCAAAAATAAAATAATATTTTACTGAACTCTTAATTATTAACAAGTGATTTAAATTCAGATAAAAAATTTAAATGATTTACTTGAGATGTGATCAATCCCATTAACTTTTGAGTTACATACAAGTACGCTACCAAATAAGCTAAAGTGGATATTGAGAATAAAGACAGTTTAACTTCTACTCACCGCCTTGGTGGCATAGTTGGCTAACGCGATAGTCTTGTTAAACTTAACTTCTGAGGACGGGGAGATCGAGGTTTGAATCTTGGTCGAGTGAACTGGGGTGGATTTTCCTAAATGGTTTTCACTCTCCCTCCACGAAAATGCGGGCTCATTTTCTCTAATTCAACCTTCCCAATTTCCAATCCATTATAGTAATTAGTTCTTAAAGCGTATAACCTGAACGGGTAGTAAGATGCGGCACTAAATAATAATAATAATTATTATTATTATCTCAATTTCCTTTATTATAGTGCTGGCCAACTGTCGTAAGACCTATAACAGGCCAGCACTGAAAAGTACATTTGTACATACCTTACAATAGGCCTATATATATTTACACACAAAAAAATGATAGACAAAAAATGGATAAATAATGTTGTATACTTACTGATGAATAGTTTTGAGATAAAAAAAAAGTAGTTAATAATAATAATAATAAAAAGTAACATTAAAAACAAATAACTAAATAGTAAGCAGTAACATTATGCAAAAAATAAATCAGAATATTGTAAGTTTAAATAATATAGGCAGAACCTCTACATGATAAATTATTGATATGGGATAACCTTAAATAACTCTCCGAGTTTAGTTTTCCTTTTATGATAAAAGTCGAATTCGACAAATCTAGAATTGGCTCATCTTATAAGAGCTATCAAGAAAAAATAATTTAGGATTACGAGAAGCACGAGAAGGGATATGAACGGCTACATGATAATGGGCAAATTTGCAAGAAATTTTGTTATTGAGAATATTAAAAACAAAAAGGGCATCACAATAAAGTCCACGCAAGAAGAGAGTTTGGAGCCCTAATAGGTTTCGAATTCTGTCATAATCATAATAAATCCGGTTCCTAAAGTATTTATCATAGCATGCAGCAACAAATTTTCTTTGAACGTTTTCTAACCTAAGAGAGTCAGTTAAGGCAATGGAATTCCAAGCAACAGTAGCATATTCTAACTTAGATCTAACCAGGGCGTAATACAGACATAATAAACAGTCAACTTTCTTAAATGATGAAGTAATAAATTTAATAAGCCCAAGTAATTTCAATGACTGGGAAATGACATGGTCAACATGATAGTGGAAATAAAGTTTGTTATCCAGGAGGACACCAAGATCATTAATACAAAGTGTACGAACTATGTTATCACTGTCCAATTTATAAGTAAAAAAAAAGGATTAGTTTTCCTAGTAAAATATATAGATTTGGTCTTAGATTTATTGATAGATATTCCATTTTCCAAAGCCCATTGTAAAATACCATTTACATCATTTTGTAAATCTATACAATCTGCAATTGATTTGATAGTTTTAAATAATTTTACATCATCAGCAAAGAGTAAATAACTAGAAGAGTTCATATATTTACCAATGTCATCAATAAACACATTAAAGAGAAGAGGACCTAAATTAGACCCCTGAGGTATGCTACAGGGTGCTAAAAATGTAATAGAGGTGTGTGTGAATCAATTTTAATAATGAATGATCTTTCATGCAAATAACTGCTGAACCAATTTACATAAGAGTGAGAAAGTCTAAAATTACCAAGTTTAGAGAGAATAATATTATGCTGACATAAATCAAATGCCTTACTTTGGTCAGAATAAATAGCATCAACCTGACCTTGGACAGAGACTTGAGGGGCAACATGTCCAAGAATTTCTACTAAATTAGTGACAGTAGATTTGTTTTTTATAAAGCCATGTTGATTATCTGAAAGTTTATTTTTAAGGTGGTGGAAAGTATGCTCATGTATGATTTTCTCAAATACTTTGTAGAAAGTGTTTAAGAGAGAAATTGGTCTATAACTACAAACATTTGTTTTTACCCCTTTTTTATAGATAGGGATGACAACAGATTGTTTCCATGTAAGAGGATGATGATGATGATGATGATGATGATGATGATGATAATAATAATAATAATAATAATAATAATAATAATAATAATAATAATAATAATAATAATAATAATAATAATAATAACAGCACCACTGCATCTTACTACCCATTCAGGTTATACGCACTTACGCTAATGTGTAATGGTAGGGTGATTGTGAGATGAAATGGAGGACCTACAGTTTAACGTAGAATCCGAACCATGGTGGAGGCCTGGCATTCCCCATATTCACAAGATGTCTTGTCAGAGATAATGGAAGGGTTTGGTAATCAGATAAATTTGTGCCGGGACCAAGGCTTGAACCCCGGACCCCAGCACAGAAGTCCGACACCTTAGCCCTAGACCGCCAGGTCACCAATTATAATAATAATAATAATAATAATAATATTAATGATTGTTATAATAATTATTATCATTATAATAATTATAATAATTATTATTATTATGATTATTATAATAATTATAATAATTATTATGATTATAATAATTTTAATAATAATAATAATAATAACAATAACAACAATAACAACTTCTACTCTTATAACCCGAGAACATTTTGAGACAGCAAACTTAGATTCAAACAACTGGAAGACGGTTTGCTAATAAAACTAAATAAATCATTTTACATGATGCACTCAATACAATAATAGTGTTTACTTTTAGTTACGTATCTTGTACGATGGAGCGTTGGGGCATCCCATCGCCTCAATCCTTTGGCATGTCATGATTTTACAGTGTTGTCAGATTGAAAACGCATTCACAAGCGAAACAACGCTATACAGACTCGCAAGACAATAGAAACCCTTCAAAATTAACTCTGCTTTGGTACAGACTACGCTTTGCTAGTTAATGAGTTGCAAGTTTGCTCACTAGTGAGTATTTTCACAAGTTTCAAAATTAGGGGTCCTGGTTCCGGGACCTTGCCTAAATCCGGCACTGATAGTGAGCATTTGTTAATTAATTAAGTACAATACATTATTTCTTCTTTGTTCACATACATTTCTTATAAAATGTTCAATGGCAGTGGGATATTAGATGAAACTGTGGCCAAAATATTACACCAAGAATTTTTAAATATTTTAATTTTAGGTTTCCTTGACAAACTAGAGTTAAAAAACTGGTTGCTCCAATTATTTATTTGCATACTTTACATTTATTATAAAATGTACAATGACAATAGGACATTAGATGAAATTGCAGCCAAAATTTTACACAATAAATTTTAAAATGTTTTAATTTTAGGTTTCCTTGACAAACTATAATTAAAATACTGGCTGTTCCAACTATTTCAAGATGCGGCGATCCACCTATTTCCATTCAAATGGAGTTCTTCAGTGGGCTAATAGGAATAGTTCTAACTTCAGTCATCCTGGGCCAAAGTCATTCAGTGAACAGGTCAGTATTGTTATCAAAATATTCTCAATTTTAGTAAAACCATGATACAATTTTTAATATGTTTCCAAAATTTATTTCTTCTAAATTTGAATTTATTATTTTGGTTATTTAGCTAAAAACTGTTATATATGTATACATACTCTTTTTACCCATTCATGCTATAAGCTTATGTACTAATTACCTACGCTAATGGTGTTTAGGGATTAGAGAGGTTATATTAAATGAAGTGGACCCACATTTGCATGTAGGGAGAGTTGAAAACCATTTTGGAAAACCCCCCATCACTACACCCTACTGGGATTCACACCTTGATCTCCCTGTCCTTGGCAGTCTAGTTTACTGCAAGGAGGTACATTAGAGTGGGCCAGCGGGAAATTTTTCCCTCACATCCCCTAAAAATAACTATGATAAAAACTTAAATCATTATGAAGTAGAAAGAGCACATAAGATGGGTAACAAGGTTAATTTTCAAATATATTTCTCTATCCTTTAATTTCCTCCTGCTGTGGTCCACAGCAGTAGTTACAAATTCAAAGGCAACATGTTCTTTTGAGCTGGATTTACATTGATTTAGAGGTCAGGTTTCAAATTGTGGCTGAGTGCTCTAAGAGAATGATAAGTAGTTACGTTGTTAAAATGATAGCGTTGGACTAACTCTAAATAAATAAGAATATCTTAAAATTGAGTAGTTATTTCTTATCACTAATATATATTATTCTTGTAGCAAGCACTCATTATATTATCATAATTGGACTGTTCTAAATACTTTTCTTTATCAAATTTAATATAATAAACTACCTTTGTTCAAGGTCGTTTACCTGCTCAGAGAAAGAGCTGAATAACAAACAAGCTTGGTGTTAATCAATGAAATCAGTTTTTGGCTTTACAAACTTTATACAAAGTGTGATTTAAAATTATTTTTTTATATAAGTGTTGCTTTGATATTACTCTGATATATTACCATTGCTTTCATAACTTTTTTACTAATGATGTATTTCATACTATCCAGTAAAAACATTACCGTATGTCATTTTATGGAAGCTAAATTTCCCAAATTTTGGACAGGTATCTCCAGTCTAGTGAAAGCTGCCCTATGCCACTCAATACTGTGCCAATAACTAAGTTACTTCTAATTTAATCTACTCAGGCTATTTGTACTAGAGTGAACTGCAAATCAAGACTATTTCAATTAGCTGGGGATGAGCACAACCAATACCATTTTCATATACAAACAAAGAATAACATCTCAAGTCTGACCAACTAATAATTCTAAGGAACCAAAGCTATCAAAGTGCCAACTCAATGAGACAAAATGAATTAACTAACAAAATTGTGTGGCTAGATTAATACTATGTAATTTAAACCATTTATGCCACAATATGAACTTGTTTGTGGTAATAAATATGTACAATTCATGTCAAATTAATTAATGTTTGTAATTATACCTTAGGAAACCAGTTTTACAACAAAACCACAAGTTGCTGTCAAAGAATTCCATGAGATCCCAGGCCCAAAAGCACTTCCTTTTGTTGGCACATTGTGGAGATACTTGCCTTTGTTGGGTAAGTTAGAAAACCAAGTGTAGTGTACGAAAAGAACTCGAATCATACACCTGATCACTGACACTACTATATAACAAAAAGCTGCAATTGTAATTTTAAGTTTGTAGCCATTTGATGTTTTTCATAATTTTAAAACCAGAATTCATGGAATAGTCTCTTTTTTGACTTAGCCAAATATTCATGTGAATATCCACCTCTACAGCCTTCTAGATATTCTGGATTCATAAAATTATATCTAAACTATTCATATAATTATATCCAAACTATACATAAAATATACAAAAATGTTAAAAAACCGATAATTATCAATCAATCAAATATAAATTGAATATCAAACACAACAAACTGCAGACCATTGCATTACTTGCATATTCAGGGATTTAAATACAGACAGTGGATTAAGAGTTGCATGTTCACATTCCTGACACCATAATAGGGAGATCTGCATTGTTAAATGTTAAACTCAATCTAGTCTGGTTTACCAATGATAAGGTCTGCCAAATTCCTGCTGTTTTAATTTATGATCTTGTTGGTCATAACATGTCTCCAAGGGCGTAGAAAGGAAATTTTTCTGGGGGGAGGGGGGTGGGGGTTCACTTGAAAGTTAACGTGATAGTATACATTATTTTGGATACTTTTTTTAGTAATGCTTCTTACTACTCATCTGTGTTATATGCTTATGTACTAATTACGCTAAGGTGTTTGGGATGAGTAAGGTTGATTTTATAGGAAGTGTACCCGCATTTGGGTGGAAGGAGACTGGAAAAGCATTTAGGAACTACCACCCTTAGGACGAATTACCAGGTCAACATAAATTATCTTGGAACACTGTTTGAAACTTTTAGATATTATAATTTTATTTAGAATATATAATTTAATTATTAATTAATTGTTATGGGGAAAAAATGATATATATTCACTTTGGAAAGAAAAATAACATTAAATGTTGAAGTGGAATTATTTGAATATAAAAATTGATAGGCTATATGGCTACTATATACATATGATTGTGATTATAAAATAGGATTTATGTATATTGTATTTCAACATAATATACATAATCACAAACGTGATATATAAAAAACACACACACATATTCAATTCCACTATCATTTAATGTATGTTTTCCATAGTGTATTTGGTAAACTTAGAATTAAAGTCTATAATAACTACTATATGGCCTTAGTTTTAACACAAAAAATAAATTGTTAAGCATGGCTTTATTAAATACTAGCTAAATAACCCGTTCTTCACACGGGATTGTTTAGTAACATGTTTCATCTTTCCAGCTCAAGTGGATTAGAATGTACGGAAAAATCACCCCCTCCTCGTTTCACTCCATTAAGGGTTGAATTTTGAAAAATAAAAAATTAACTATTGACCTTAACCTAAAAAAGAACCTCCCTGCCAAGTTTTATCTTTCCAGCTCAAGTGGTTTGGAGGATACATAAAATCACCCCTCCTGCTTTACCCCTAGAGATTGAATTTTGAAAAATACCAAAATCCTCCGTCCTGTCACTTTAAAAGAACCTCTCTGCCAAGTTCCATCCTTCCAGCTCAAGCGGTTTGGAAGATACATAAACCCATCCCCTCCCTACTTAACCCCCTTAATTAGTGAATTTAAAAATAAAATAAAATGATAACCATGACCCTTTACATAAAAAGAACCTCCCTTCCAAAGTTCATCTTTCCAGCTCAAGCGGTTGTTCAGGCTATACATATATTTGATAATTGCTATATTGGATAGGAAGGGATGAGGAAGGAAACATTTTAGAAATAATCTACCCTCATTTGCTTGGAAGAAGAGTGAGAAAGCCCTTTAGGAAAATCCACCCTCAGTAGACCCAATATTAGTTTGACATATTACATTTTGATAGTCATATATTATATTTTTGGTTCAAACCGTGTTGTCGTCAACAACACAAAAGATGCACTTAATTACAAGCCAAGACGATTTCTAACCGTTGACTTCAAAAAGTACTTTGTGACATGACATGATTGTAGAAATTGTATTTACTTCAAAAAATTATACCACATTTTGAAAAGTTGTATACAATGTTTAATTTTGTCCATGTCGGCGTGCCACCCAAATCGTGTTTGTGTGCCACAGATTTGCCATCCCTGGCATATACTGACATCACGATTCACAGGTAAAAGCATCACACTCATACAACAATAGTGTAATTAGTACAAGTAACATTAACTGAACTGGTATTGAAATTTTGGGGAGTAAAACTAATAAAAAACATCTCACCTCTTTTGGTGCCTCTGCTGGTGGTTTTTTTTACAAGCCAGTTCTTGAGTATATATTAACTTTTTTAAGGCTTGACATTTTTCTATCATTATTTAACTAACACTAATATTCATTGCATTAGCAACAACCAACAAGCAACTAGGATTATAATACTGAATTCTTTCTCCAAAACCACACACCGACACAACACACAATCTTACACTACACTCAACACTGTACTAACTAGTAATGTGGTGCTGCTCAAATTTTCTAAATAGTTTCAAAATGTTCATAGTTACTTTGCGAAAGTAGGTGTGTTGAATGAGAGGATGGGAGAATCCAGGTATTCAGCCTACTTAATCTGCCGAGTCCATTTCTGACAATTGTCCTTTTATTTAAGCTGCTCTTTTCTATTGTTGATTCATAAAGTAAGATTTTACAAATAATAGCAAAAACATTTGCCTACTTCTCTCAGACCCAACAACTAGACTCATACCAAGAAACGTCCTTTGTTTCCCAATAGATGTTTCAATGTAGACACAAAAATAAAAATATTTGAAATGTTGGCAGGGATAATTTTACGATCGGAAGTTCTACAAGCTGCATCTAGAAGGTGAATTTTAAGATAATAATTAACTAGTATTTGGTTAAAGGCATTTACATTAAACTGTAGTAAAAGTAAAAAGCTCTACCGTGTTAATTTTTTTGTATATATACGTGGACCCTCCTTAAGGGGGTTCAACACATTCCAGGGGGTCCAGACCCCCAGAACCCCCACGCTTTCTACATCCTTGCATTTCTCGCACTTTCTAGTAAGGATGTGGTGCCTCCCAATTTAAGATTCTCTTCTCTAGAAGCTATAGATTAACAAACTATGACTAACAAAGAGGAGACTTTCTCCTAACACATTTGTTACAGCATTGATTTATTTCTAAGCCATTTTTCTAAACAAAGTTACGAGAAAAGATTTTTTGTACCTTTTATCTTAATTCTGCTTGAAATGTTGGATTTATACGCCTCTTATGAGATTTTTTTATGCATAAAGAAATAAAATCACAATTAATTGATTCGATAGTCTAATGCAAGCATTTACAAGAATCTTCCCAAAAGTAATGAACTCCACACTTGCGTTCTGAGAACAGATTTGTAGCCTGATGTTTCCTCTTCACACTAATATATACATAAAACAAAGCAGGTGTCTGTTTATATGCATTTAAAATGAAATGGATGAGCATGTAGGCTCAGGTCAAGTTATGTGGTTGGATTAAATATCCTTTATTAAAATGGAAATTTTACAAAGTCGTGCGCCAAGAGAAATGTATGCATCATTATAGGATGTTTATGAGGACTCTACAATGTAACGAATCACAATTTTACTTTAGTTCCATAGTTTTGTTAAGGTTAAACTAGCATTGAAGACGAAAAATATATTGAAAAGCTAATAACGGCGGCAATATTCACCACAATTTTGGAGGAAGACTGTCGAATTACATTCAAGGAAATAGCTTGGGAATCTGGGACACTGAAATCCTCAGTCCACCAAATTTTAGTGGAGGTTTTAAAAATAAAAATAAAGTTGCTGCACATTGGATTCCACTTCTCTTGTCAGCTGATAAGTGAGCAACTCACAAAGTGATTGCAAAACAGCTACTCGCACACTACTGATGAAAGGGTGAGGGGTTCCTCAAACGTTTTGTGGCTATCAATGAAACATGGACGCGTGATTTTGAACCAGAATTGTAGTCACAACAGCCAGTGAAGACATCTATGATCGCCATATCCTGTTAAATGCTGTAATCAACAGTCAAAAGTGAAACAAATGATTATAATTGCATATGTTTATAAAGGTATTATTACAACTGATCGGGTCAATTGATCAAACAACTATTGAGGAGCTGTGACTGGTAAGAATTACTTAAACCATGTATGCGAAAAATTTCATCCAAAAATTCTAGAAAGCAAGCCTCAATTTCTGGTTGCTTGTATGTAATCTTTCATGACATGTGACCCCACAAAAATCAATCTGTAAAGGCTATTTTGAGTTGACAGAGGTTTTCCACCCTGCCTACAGTCCTGATATGATTCCTCCTGAATTGGATATGTTCCCCAAGCTCAAGGAATCGATGTGGAGTGTCAATGTTTTTGTGGTTGGGTAAGCTGAGTCAAGCTATGAGCTGAAGAATCCGACGCCTGATTTTGAATGGTGAATTAGATGGCACCCAAACACTACCAGAACATTGGGAAGCCATCATCAGTAATGAAGGAGACTACATTGAAGGGTTTTAATATAACATTAAATATTAATTTAATTTTCTTTGCATAAAATGAGTCTTGTCATTACTTTTGAAAGAACACTCTTATTATAGACATATAAAACTAAACTAAAATCACATTGCTGAAGCTCAATAAATAATTCCTACAGGAGATCCACTGAGCATTGCCTTCTTCAGTTAAAGTAGGCTCACCTCTGTCTAGTATAAGAGAGTGATAAATGTGCTTGCCAAATACCTTGTCATCTATTGTAATCCCAAGCTCTAGATATTAGAGGGATTCAATACAAAAAAAATTTAATTTTATTAAATAATTTAGAAAAATAGGAGTGCGAAGTGTAAACAATATTATGTTTTTTGTTGTGAAATATATTAGGGTACACAACCCATCTCCTAGAAGGAGGGTAATCTCACTGTTCTTCTCCAGTGACCAATTTAGTTTTAATACGACGAGGACGAAGGCTAAGTTAAAAAGGACAACAAAATTATATGTATCTAAACCTAAGGATAAATGGCATAATTATAATAGTAAAAAAATTCATGTCTTAATGAAACTTTGCTTTTATTTCATTTAGCCTCATATTCAAGAACATATCACTTCTTCAAAGAATCTAAGCATATTCTTTTTTTTTTTTTTATACAATATCTGTAAAAGCTGAATAATAACAATCTATTATTATTGTTTTTTACAAGACTTTCTATTATAGTACGTGTATTAAATTTTAATGTCTAGCATTATAAACATGGCGTATAACAATATAAAAAACTTAAATGAGAATTTTAGCAATGACTTATTTTAGTGCAAGTCAAAATTGTAACTAACAGTATTATAGTTCCGTGATTGCCCCATTAAAGATCAGCCTACGCATGACGTCTCCACAAATTCCGGAATCCTCCAAAATTAGAAGTAATACAGAATAAACTTAGAAATTCTCACATTAAACGTTAAGGATAATTCCTAACTTTATCATAAGAAAAAATTATTATTACCATTCTGCCACGTTCAAGAACTATGCAAAATAATTCCTAAGTTAGATACATAACGTTAACTATACAAGAATAATTATTAACGTCCCGCATTCCAACAACTAAATCATTAAGGCCTAATATTATAAAACTTCTTAATATGGATATTAAGACAACACGCTTTGAAAACATAATTTTAAAGTTAAATAACTGAATCCAAGTTGATAAACAAGATTTGGCTAACATTAGAAAAAATTCAAAACTCGCCTTAAAAACTTCCCCACATTACTTTGTATTATAAGTAAAGTCCTATTTATCATGCGTAACATAAGTGAAGTTATTTTAATATTTAGTAAAATAAATGAATATTCATCTATGACGGTAAATAACAATAAATATACGTAAAGCCAAAAGGAATTTTAGAAAATTACATAATATTTATTTTTAAGCCGAAAAAGAATTTCTCCTTACATTATATGAGTCTGCCTTTGAAGCCTAAGCTTCGTCAATGTCCGAGCCTAATCCAAGAGTGGCTGCTATCTTGGTGAACAGTCTCTTATATGGCGCAACTATCGAACACTCGAGACGGAATTACACCAAGGAGGGGATCACAGATTATAAACACATGGAAAGGGGGGAGATGCGTGGTACTAGGTGCGTTGAGAACATTCTATCAAGGCCTAGGCTCTTCCACGCTGTTCTCGGCGTCCATGTTCTTGAGACAAGTGGTGGTGCGTAGCGGCAAAATGCAGCACTAGGATCATCGCTCTTAGATGTTGCACTGTTGTTATCGTGTGTGGACGTCCTTTTCCGCTCGCTCGTCCGGTCGGTGAAATTGGGTAAGCGCTGTTCTTGTTGACTCTCCCTTTTTTAGACGCCTTGTAGCAATAATTGCTACACTATGGTGAAGGTATTTAGGCTAGGCTAGGTTGGTAACAAGTGACGGGATAAATTGTCTTCTCTTTTAAGTCAGCATCAACCAGCACTGATCACTCTTATTCCCTGTACATTCTATCATGGCAGTTACAAGCACGCATCCACAAAGTTATCAATTCTATCAGGGAACATCCGTCTCATAGCAACGTGTAGTGCAGTATTAATAAACACTTAACATACCTGTTAATATATATAAGCCTAAACTGCGGTATCATAAAAATATTTATTTAAGTATGGTATACAGTAGTTTAAATACTGTTATGAATACTGTAACCTTGTTACAACGTCACATAGAAGAAATAATAACACTCACCAACTCAGCCCAAGTTGACTCGTGCCGACTCTTCTACGATACGCCCGGGACGCTCATCACCACTATGTCGATCTGAACCGAGGTTTGAATCTCATCGCTGACCATGTGGTTGGGCTGCCCCCCACCTCTCCTCCCAATTGGACAAGAAACAAGTGATCGTCATTCTGCGCGCGCCGCCCTGACGCATTGCGGATAAAACTTCTATGGACTACATTTCGACGTACAAACTACGTCTATTGGTTCTCGAGATCATTCTCAAACACCCCTCCCCTTTGTTTGTTCTGTGCTCTGAGAATACATGTTTATCACAGTGTATATAATGGTTGGAACCCAGTGGAAGGACACACATTACACTCTGGGCTTTCAAGGTAAATAGCTTAACTTTGTAGACTCGACGATATATTCTAAATTCAATTTGGCTTTAATCTACCTCCTTTCGAAATTCAATTTATATCTGCGTCTAATATTGTTTGTAACGATCTATTACGTCAGCCCTTAAGGCAATGTTTACTTTACAGATATTTGGTCTCCTCTGATAATTTAGGTATATTTGATGTCTGGGGATTGTTTGTATTTGCCTCCTTGTTTCTTACCAAGATTGGTCAAATGTGGGGCCACAAGCCAGCGGGGAAATTAATAATTATACGGACGCCATGCTAGGTGTTAATGTTAGGCTAGTTCATTGTAGTTTTGCTGGTGTCTATTTATTTGTATTTGTAAAATGTGGAGCCGCGGGCCACCCAGGACTTATATTCCTGAGGACATCTTATTGGCTCTTAAAGCCTTTAGGCATTCTTATTTACACTTAATCTTTTTACAATGTGAAATATAAGCATAGTGTAAATGTCATTCTTCAGTTAAGAGGTGTGAGCTGTTGACTCACTCTTTGTTACGGATCATGAGAAGAGGTTGTCTCTCTACTCATGTTGTCGATTGACTATTTTTTTATGTATTTATTATTATGAATCTGGAGACCAATTCGTTAGACCTTTATACTGCTCTCTAAGGACGCCATTTTGGGGGGCGTTTGTATGTAAGGAGCCGCCTGATGTTAATTATTGTTGTAATGCCCTTCAGGCCCTGGCGGTGTCCTTTGTGCCTTGCAGCCCTTCTGGCTTATGGTTACCATTGTTATTCCTAAGTGTCACTCCCCCATTGAGTTGTACCATGTTTCTTTGATAATAAAATTATAACTCTCTTATGCTCACCTCTGTCTATTATTTTATGTGGGATAATAAGGGGGGGGGGGGGTAAGTTACAATACTAAATACCATTTAGAAATATTTTAAGTAATTTATGGCTAAACCATTCTGTGTTACCTTAATCAATAACATTTGTCATCTTGAATCTTTTTTCAATAGTTAGTACAATGCTCTGCCTGCTGTTTACTTATAGCATGCCATATGTTGTAAAATCCACCATTGGGTGTGTGGGAAAAAGGGGGAGTTTTGTAACTCCATGGACGTTTGCCAAGGTAATTAGGACCCTCTCGCTTGGTATGCAGTTTTAAAGCAGCAGGTCCTTGTATTCATAAGCTGGTTGGTGGGAGAACCTTTGAATTATTATTTTTTTAGTTATTTAATGTGCACTTTCTGAACCAATTGATAATATATTAGCACACAACTTATCAACTAATTTAAATCTAGAACAGACACAACAACTATCCCCAGCCATAAATTCATCATTGTTATAGGGGAAAACCACAATTCACCAATGATAAATTAATTGACCATGCCAGGAATCAAATCCAGGACTCTTAGCTCATTGAGCAGAAACACTGTTGGAAAATGAACATATATTGATTTTTAAACTAATAAGTTAATCCACATGAATATGGGTATATGTGGTGCGGGACTTGCATACCCAGAGAATACACCACAACCAATTGATTATATACTCTGCCCTCCAATAGCTTTTACTTGATATTTCTCTTAATTATACTATAGACTGGAAATCAACTAAATAAAATTAATAAATATTGAAGTTTTTCATTTGGGTTTTACTTAAAATGAACCAAGTAATAAAATAATTCCCATTACTTCTGGGCATCTTGAGGGGACATACCTAACCATAACTACTTAATAATCACTATGATAATCTCAGTATCAAAATAAACTTGATGTTAAATTAACATTCACATAATGTAAAAAGAATAATAATGTTTGATAAAAATTTACTTTAAGTGTAGGTAACATAACATACACACGAGAGCAAAACAGCCAAAGGATTTGGACTGTTTGAAACTAAATTGAAATGCTTATATAAGACATTCCTAGAATTAAAAGACAGTTGATTGTAAAAAGGAAACGCCAGGTCATAACATTTTTAAAAGAGAGCTAAAGGGATAAAATTTTGGCAACCCTGATGGAGTTTTGCAATTTGGAACAATAATAGTGGTTTGGCATTGGATTGAGGTGATGTGTAGTAAAAATAAATTTACTTACTTATAATAGTTTTATGTTAGACATGGCGTGGGTTCCAATTTACCAACAGTGTACAAAGGCTAATATACCGGTATATGTGTGTTTTGGAGGTAGGAGGTTCTAGTCTTGTTGGTACTATTGGTAGTGAGTGGCATTCTATTTTTACCTTTGATGGTGTTATGAGTGTAGGAATGAT
Source organism: Timema cristinae (assembly GCA_039000515.1). Taxonomy (NCBI): domain Eukaryota; kingdom Metazoa; phylum Arthropoda; class Insecta; order Phasmatodea; family Timematidae; genus Timema; species Timema cristinae. The sequence goes on along the minus strand of JBCFYV010009882.1, from coordinate 66,767,301 downwards.
TGTGGGGCAAAACCGACCACATCAGTTCATTTCTGTCTGAAGGTGTTAAGTGTTTTCCTCAAGCTCTTCACTATTGTCCTGTTTGATTGTGTTTATGATTATAAATAACAATGGTGTTTCTGTCCTAGTTAGGCCACCTGATCTTTTAGCATATCAGTATGGATCCAGTTTGTAATGACTCTTCCCTTAGTAGATTCTAAATCTAATGAAAACACACCAATGTTATTTTTTAAATTGGTTTAGCAGCACTACATCTTATTACCTGTTCGGGTTATACTCATATGTACTAATTACGCTAATGAGTTAGGAATGAGGAAAGTTCAAGTTTTAAAGGAAGTGTACCCATATTTGCATGGAGGAAGATTGGAAAACCATCTAGAAAAATCCACCCTACTTTGATTCAATCCCTGATCTCTCCATCATCAGCAGTCCAGTATATTATAAGAGGGATGCCTTAGATCATTCAACCACTGAAGAGGGTGTGTGTATCATTGTTTACTTGCAACATTGTTTAGGGATGGAATTATTCTCTCTTAATACATACTATTATATTATTTGAACTAATGTAGTGTTCACATACACTTATAAATAGATTAAATACATTTTATTATGCCTGTTAAATTAAAATAAACAATGGCTAAAAAAGACTCACTCACCAAAGTAATCTCCATAAAACTAAACCACAGACAAGTTTCTAGGTAGTCCTTGCAGAAACATGATGTATTATGATTATATTTCATTACAAGCATTTAATCAAATCAAAGCTATAACATATCATTGACTTTGATTGGTTTAACCAATCGACCAACAATTATTATGTTTATAACATTGTAAGTAGCCTTACAACATGTTTGCTCACACCATTAAGTTGATATGTATTAGAATAATATTTTGCTTCAATTTGTTTCTGTATTCCATTCTCCATATTTATTGATTTTTTGATATTACTAAACTATAATTCTTAACAAAAGCAGTTTTTCTTAAGAATTTGTTGTTTGATCGTTTGTGGGAATTGTCTTTACAAGTAATTATATCAATACCGGTAGTATTCATTTCTATTTCATCCTTTTATTTTGGATGTTACTTAAAGATTTAGCTTTCTCATCGTAAAAAGTGTTAAAAGTATTGATCTGCAGATACTGACCAATTCTCTCTGAAATGGTTCATATTAGTTTATACAAGTGGCTCATAGGTTGTTGTTGGAACAAGCTCAAATAACTGGACTGAACTTATTCTTTGTTTGACAAACTACACACAAAATAGGTTAATGAGGAAATATTTGTGTATTGGCCATATAGGCTTGATACTAATTGGAGAAGACAATTTACTAGTAGAGTCATATCAAACTTTCCTTACCCTGGAAATTAATTATTAATGAGACACCAGTGGTCTTTTAAAAGTGTGGGACAAGAGAAGCACAAACAAATTAAAGCTACCTTTTAGTCTGGTAACAGCAACACTAAGGTTAAGTGAATGAAAAACACAATATAAATATTCTTCAGTGCTTTCTTGTGAATTAAATCTTCATTAATATACAATCATTTAGCGTAGCTATGGTGGATGTAATATAAGAACATTTAAGCTAATACTTTACTAAATATTACAAATTTTGTACAGGAGAGTACAAAATGGATCGCTTGCATCACAATGGATTTAGAAAGCTCCGTTTATTTGGGCCCTTGGTCCGGGAAGAGCTGTTACCTGGAATTAATGTGGTATGGGTGTTTACTCCAGAAGATATTGAACAAGTTTTTCGGGCAGAGGGAAGGTATCCAGAGCGACGAAGTCATCTGGCACTCGCCAAGTGCAGGCGAGATCGTCCACATGTTTATAACACTGGCGGACTTCTTCCAACGTAAGTATACTTGTGAGTAATCAAAATCAGTTTTGTGTATAGGGACTGTTAAGTCTCTTCATATGCTTTTAGTTTTTAAATGACATTTGTCATGCCTAATAGGTGTGTGCCGTACATTTCATTAGGGGTGCATAATACATAATAATCCTATAGTAAGAGGTCCATAGGTCATCGTTATGACTTAGAGCAGCGGTTCCCAAACTTTCTTGATTCACAAACCCTTTTCACAAACTTCTGAGTTGCACAAACACACTGATAAATATCCATAGCTACGCACTTAATTGTATAGCTAATTTTTATGAAATCTAGTTATTAATTGTAATCAAAATGTTTAATACCATTAAATTAACCTACTATAGCTACGTTAGGTACTTTGGGATACCCCATCAAATATAATTAAATAATATTGAAACCCCTTAAGTAAGAGTTTAAATAAATATATATTTGTTTAAAAAATTAAAACTTAAATTAAACAAGCAAAGTACTGTAGTAACATTTTCTTACCTTTACTCTCACAATAGTATACATTTCACATACTTTTTAAAGTGGTACTGGAAATTGCTGCTTTGACACACTGAAATACTCTCCTTTAATCACAAAATTCCATGCCGATTTAAGTTTCAAAATGGTTTAAAGGTTTTAACAGCTACTCACTTCTTCATGTGACTTAGTGAGAAGGATATGCTTGCTTTGGATGGCACAGAGCTTTGAAATCAGGAACCCTAGACGATAAATAAAGTCTTAAGTCACTTTCAGCATTGAGCCTGTTTCTGTATTTATTTTTTAAATAGGCATATGAAGAAAAATATTTCTCACTCAAATGCATAGAAGAAAATGGTAACAAAGATGTATTAGCTTTATTCTTTAACCTTGGGCACTCCTTTAAACTTAACCACAAACCAATTAATGACAAAGATTTATAACTTCTCTTTAATTCAAAATTCAAAATTAGTGGAAATTTTAAGGAGCTGCTCTTTTTCACTCACGCTTAATTTGGAGGATTTCAAAACAGCTATATCTTACAGGGGATTGCGAATCCAATTGTTATTATTGGATATGGCTGGGAAATATTCTATGAAGATTTTTACAATTTCCTTCAAGTGTTCTATAACCATGTTCTTAAAATTTTCGTCCAAAGAAAGCTGATTTTCTACTATGAAATTGTGAAGGGTATCAAAGCTTTCCGTTTGATTGATAATTAATTAAATACTTTTCCCAAAATTTAATTTTTTATGAACGACTTGATACAATCTTGCACAGTAAAAAGGTTAATATTTGGCCCCTAAAGCGTTAGGTTTAAACTGTTCATTATTGAGAAAATGTCTGCCAAATAGGCCAAAGCCTGGAGCCACATTTGCTCTTGCATGCACTTTTCTTTGTGAAAGGGATGGTTGGTAAGAAAAACTAAAACTTCGTATTTAAGTTAAAACAATCTTGTAAGAGTTCTACCTCGATATAATCACCTGACTTCAGTGTGAGATGATAAATGCTTCCCATTTCCTCACCAAGTTTTGCAAAAATCCATCATTACAGAAATATTTTGGCGAACCCCTTGGAACCACGGTTTGGGTACCATTTACCTAGATAATTGGCAGGATGTGAGATAGGGTATTTTATATCTTGGGAGACAAATGTTAGTTACATGAACTTTAATCATTTGGGGCTATAAAGTGTAAGCGTTAACAGAAGTATAACAACATTAACAAGATTAATATTTATTGAATGACCGGCTTTGTGGCTTAGTGTTCAGAGCCCCTGGCTGCTATCCTAGTGTTATCGTGTTCAACTCCCAACTGGTACCAGGCGGTGTTTCATTAAAGGGGGATAATTCCTATGGCTACCAGGGCTATTTTCATTGGCTTTAGCCTCTCATATTCACTCCCACATTCCCTCACCTCATAGGGACATGGGAAGAGCCTCCTCGAAAGGGTTGTATGATTAACATATGAGGGCATTCTCTATGCAACAGTACATTGGTACTGGATAATCTTTCTGCAAACTGAGTTACAGATTGATGTAGCTTTGACACACCGTTATTATTATTTATAAAATGTTTTCAAAAGAATGTCCTTCAACTTCATTGCATTTTACAATGCCTTTATGAAAGCACTACCAGAGTCTAGCTAATCAGTCTAGGGTAGTTTTTGTACAGATCCGAGAAAGCTTTCTTTCGTGTATTCAAGTGTTGGGGGTGCAGTTGACACCATGCGTTCTTCTATGAAGCTCAAAAGAAAAAGAAATCTATTGATGTAAGCTCTGGAGAGTGAGCTAGCCATTTAACAGGTCCTTATTGACCTATCCACCTTTCAGGAATCATTTTGTTCAATACTAGTTGTTCATACATTGAATTATGCATAGGTGCTCCATCATGCTGCAACCACATATTTCTTCTAACGTTTACTGGTACATCTTCAAGTAATTGCAGAAAAATATTTCTCGAAATATTTGAATACATTTGGCCGTTTGGACGACCTTCGAAAAAGTGAGGACCGAGGATGTGATTGGTGCCCCCCACCAAACATAATGTCCAGGGCTGTTGGTAAGGAACAGTTCTCATCCAACTTTGGTTTTATCAGACAAGTAATGCATGTTGTGTCTGCTTGACTGTCCTGTGTTTGTAAATAAAGCTTCATTCAATAACATCAAGTTTAACATTAAGTATGGATTTAAGTCCATTTCTCGAAGAATACATTTACAAATATATAAGCGGTTAGCAAAATCTGTTCCGTACAAGTTTTGATGTAGAGAAATATGATAAGGATGAAACGTGTAACTATGTGAAATCCTTAGAACAGATGTTATACTTAGACCACTCTCTTTCGAAATTTGCCGGCTACTTACATGTGGTTTTAATCTAACATGTGCTAGACCATTTATTGAATTATCTTTGTTTGAAACTGTTGGCTATCTGTTCCACATCACTTTAACACTACCATTTAAAGGAAATTGTTTCTTTAGTCGATGAAATGCCATATGAGACTTAGCCAATTGATTTGGAAAATGTTAATTAAACATGCATTCATTTCGAATAAAGTTAAATTTAAAAAATAAAACTGTGCAAATGCTTACTAATGCGAGGATGCAGGTGTAAATCAGGAAACTCTTATGAAATACATTTAGCTAGAACATTTATTATACTTTTCAGTAACATAAATAATTTTGATGACTAGCTTAAAAGAGCTACTAAAGCAAACTTAATATTGAGATGAAGACTGTACACATGAGTGCTCAGCCATTCCCATTGAATATAATCACTTGGAGCATTAAGGTGGGATGGAAGGGCTGAATAAAGCGCAAAAATATTGCCTATTTCTGGCACAGTTTCCGGGATTATGAAACATCGCAGAAGTGTGGGGTATTTTTTATCTTGTAAATCAAATAAAGTTATATGATTGTATTGGAAGATATTTAAATATATCTTAGTAATTAATTTAGTAAATTGATTCAAAGTTGGCACTTTTTCCCTTGTGAGTAGGATCAAATTTCTTCCTATACAAACACAGAGCTTAAGCTAAAATAAAGGTACGTATTTTTTTTCTACTTGATAAACCTGATGGAATTATCATAATTAATGATAGAAAATTGTATAAAATAGTTCAGCAATGTCCTGCTAGGATCTCTACGATCGAATACCTACCCCCACCATACATACCTTTCAACTCACCTCTCAGATTTTGTCACCAGCTCTCTTTCTTTGACATTGACAGATACTATTCACGATGCAGGTAGAAACAGATTAACACCCCCCTCTACCTTCTCCCTCCTCCCCTCAGGCCATCCTAATATATCTCGGCCTGGGCGCACTTGAGACAAAATAATATTGGTATTTTCTTATATTCCGTTCACGATAGGTTTTTACCTGAATGACAGTTCGAAAATCATATGTTTAGGTTTTAGGTTGCCAACACTTGTAAAAGATCACAGTTTTGTTATAAATGTAAATATCTTTAATTATCTGTTATATATTACATTTAAAATAACGTAAACTTAAGTTTTCTCATACTATTTCATTTTTTTAAATAATTTATTTTTATCCAACTCGAAACAATATTTTAAACATAATTAAAAGTACTTATTTTTCGTTTTGGAACGTTACTGATTTTGTGTAATACAGTGCACACATCAATACCTTTTAATACAGGCATCGTATTCACTTGGACAAGAGAAATTGGTTTTAATTTTTTTACATACAATAAACGATTTTATGATTATTTTATCGTATTTTGAAATATTTAACTGAATAAAATATTTTCATCAACTGTGTGTCTGCATCATTGTAAAAAACTTGTTTACCGTTATGTTCAATCATATGGTTTAGATTCGTCAGTCGCCATTTTGAAGCTATGTTCGTTAGAAGTTTTTGTGAAAGTGGTGTTAATATTTTTTTTAAGGGGAATAAAACTATAAATAAACTTTGTGTCTGACCTCAAATAAACATATACATAATATTGGCCTAAATTACTGTGGTTAACTATCACAGTAATATATTACCATTTGTTTTACATTACAGTCATCCAAAGTGATAGATGTCGGCTGTTGGCGTAGTGATATATTAGGGATTACTTCTAGTAACATTTCGAGCTGTCATCCAGGTAAACTTAGCTCGTGAATGAGTTATACACATCTCGCCTTGTTTGTTTTGAATGGATGCTTTCAACTTTGAATAAAAGTACATGGCATCAAGTTTAAAATATAACTGTAGAGTAAATAATCATTTACACGCACTTTCAAATAATGTTAGTTGTAGTGGTTTTATTTAAACTTTCAAAGATTTAATTAGTATAATTATATCATCGCATAAACTGTTGCAATGAAACTGTTTATATTTAAAAATATATAACACTAGTGTTGAATATGAAAAATTACTAATTATTTTCAACGCAATAAAAAACATTATAGGTTTACTAAAATAAAAAAGTTATTTTTCATTTATGTATGTGTTTTTTTTATAAATCATACCAAGTGGTGAAATATTGATTTGACAAAAAATTGTTATAATCCATTACAACCATGTCTGAAGAAAATTCAAATTCAATCCAGAAAGATACTTTATCACCTAAACAAAGCAAACATTCTTCTCACTTCACTGTTAAAAAATCAAAATGTTCAAAACTATTAGGAAAACCGAAGAAAAGATGATTACCGGACCAACTTGGAGAGTACTGGAGAAATAAACAGTAAGTAATGATTTTACGTTATTGTTGGAAAATGTGTAATATAATCTAGAATGAATTTGATAACTTAGCTTTTTACTTCATCGAACCCGCCTCTGTGGCTGGGTGGTCTAACGCGTCAGTCTCATGTTGGACTTGGCTGCCGAGGACGGGGAGAGCGAGGTTCGAATCTCGCTCGGATGAACTGAGGGTGTTTTTTTTTCTAAATGATTTTCCACCCTCCCTCAACGAAAATGCGGGTTCACTTCCTATAATATCATCCTAACACATCCTTAACCCATTAGAGTAATTAGTACATAAGCGTATAGCCCAAAAGGGTAGTAAGACGCGGTGCTAAAAAAAATACTTCATTGAGATCACTCGGAGAGAAAGTACCTATTGTTATAGTAAAAAAAATCGAACTTGAAATTTAGATGAATTTTGACGTTTCATGACCCCCCGAATCCAAAAAAGTGTTTTTTGCAATGCCGTCTGTGTGTGTGTGTGTCTGTCTGTCTATTACTGGAGCTAGAGTCGAAACCTTTTTACCAATAGGACTGAAACTTCGTATATAAAATTTTCATAAGGTTTTACAGAGGGGTTTTTGTAATGAGTTATCTACCTCTAAAATTAAGGGTAGTTTACTGAAGGAATAAACAACAAAAAGTAGATTTTCTCTAAATTGGCTCTAACGATTTTCATCAAAAATTGTCTTCCTCAGTGGTCTAGTAGTTAGCATGCTCGCTTCTGGACCCAAGGTTCGCGGGTTCAATTCCGCCCGAGGGTGATGGATTTTTAGGGTGGTAAAATCTGTAGCATGCCTTCCTTCGGAAGGGAAGTAGAGCTGTGGGTCCCGTGTCGTTGTTTCCGACACTTTAAAGAACCCTACACCCAGGCAGAGAGGGTCACTTGGCTAAATTATATCGATCTTTTCACGCTTACGTAGAAATGACATTATATGACCTGTATTTGTGTCGATACGTCGGTAATAATCCAATAATAATAATAATAATAACATTATATTAACAGTTTAAAAATACAATATGCATAAATTCGTAAATGGAAACTGAACCTTTGAATTGTGATACCGTAATATGTTTTTAGAAATGGTTAAAATTTTTGTAGCCTACATGAAGTTTGGAAGTGGGTACAGTAATTGAATTTATTATTGTATGTAGGTAAACACTAAGTATCGTATAAGAAAGAGGTGAAGGGGCAGTTGATATTATCATATGCCCCCACCCCCACCAACTGCAAATCCTGGCTGTGAAGAATAATGTGTAAACACAGACCTGTTAACCAGTGGCGTACACAGTGGCAGAGGGAAGGCCGAGGATCTGATTTTGGTTCAAATTAGTTTAACATTTGCATTCTTTGAAATCAACATTTATCCCTGGGGGTCACCAATTTTTAGGTGGCATCGCTGATTCTCTATCTTTCTTATCTCTTACTTCGAATACAAATTTCCAAATATTACAGTAATTGAAATGTATAATTGTGCAATTATGAAAATTATTATGTAAAAAGCTTCCCCATCCTAAGACTATTGGTTCTTCTATGTCCCCTCCCATCCCTCATTATTTATTTGTTGGGGCGTCATTTTAAAATTGAATGCTTTTAGACTTTTATCATTATTTATCCCTTTACCTGATTGCCAAATTTCAATTTCCTAACTATAATTATTTTGGTTTCTTTTCTGTTTTGAGACTCGCTTGCTTCGAAATTATTGCAATAAAATTAAAGATATTGTAGCTACAAGTGATAATGGGCAGTATCCAATAACATTAAGGAAAATAATTTCTCAAAAAATTTTAAAGCTGAGGAGTGCGGTGACTATGGCTATTAGGTATCGTAAGAACGAAATTGGATCATTGGACCAGCGATTAGATAATTTGAGAAAGGATATCTTAAATGGTCCTTACCACGTTTTTGGAGAACATTCTGGGTGCGCAGAACGTGGATACTTCTGTGTTAAGGACCAGACTCGAAATAATATAATTCCTAACTTGTCAATATCGGGGTTGCTGGAAAAAATTATGACTGCCGTCAAATATCTTGTGCTAAACTCCCGAAGTCTGATCAATGACATGGATAGCAATGCAGTTGAACAGTATAATGGAGTTGTGGCCAAATTCATTGGCGGTAAAAGAATTAATTATTCCCTTAAAGGTAGTTATAACGCAAGATGGGCTGGTGCTGTTGTTCAGCATAATAATGGTTCTTCGCAGTATATTCTACATAAATATATGTATGTAAGAAGCCCTGGAACATTTTGCAAACGTGTTCAAATGAGACGAAAGCTACAATCAATTACTAAGAAGGAACTTCGAAAGACTAAACCAAATGTGGCAAGGTCACTATTTCGTAATCAAAAATCTGAAAATAAAGATTATGGTCCAAATGCACAGCGTCCTGACATGTGTAAAGATGAATACATAAGAGAAAGTCAGATTTTCCCTGACACTTTTAAAAAAACAGATGATGAACGTGCTATTTTGCAAAAGATGACAACTCTTCAACGAGAGAGTGGCAAATGGATGTAAGAATGCTGGAAGTTGTTGACTGCATCCAATTTTGGAACAGTCTGAAACATAGAGAAAGCACTGGCTGTGAAAATCTAGTTAAAAAACTTTTGTATGGAGGGTCAGCACCGACACAATCTATGTTGTATGGAATTAATAATGAGGGCAATGCACTACGTCAACTAGAACTTGAGGCAAAAATTCAAATCAAGCCAGCGGGTCTTTTTGTTGATAGTGACTTTCCTTTTCTGGGGGCTACACCCGATGGGTTAATAAGGCAAGATGGGTTGGTTGAAGTTAAGTGTCCATCATCCCCATCGAACATGACTCCAGAAGAGGGTATTGTTGAAGGAAAGATACAAGGCCTCGTTTTGGAAGATGGAAATATAGTTTTGAATAAAAAACACAACCATTTTTTTCAAATCCAAAGGCCAGCTTCATATATCAAAAAGAAAATATTGTTTATTTGCCATATGGACAATGAAAGGCATAAAATTTTTAAAGATAGAATGAGATGATGAATTTTGGAAACGAGAAATGGAACAAAAACTCTTCAGATTTTATATGGATTGCTTACTGCCAGAATTGATAGATCCTCAGAATTCAAGAACAATGCCGATAAGAAATCCTGATTATATAGTCAAAGCACAAGATAAACTTTTATCTAAGAAATGAAAAGCGCCTCTTCAACATAAATATTAGTTTGATGAAACAATAAGGTTTTCCTTGTTAAAAAAAAAAGGGATATTGTACAGTTAGGATGTGCAAAACATACACATAATTACATTTGGTTGTATGGTAAAGTGTTTCCAAAATGATGGCATGTAATAATTTAAGACATTAGTTATTGGAAAAAATTAACATTAGTGAAAATAAAAATGCTTTAGTCAGATCATATAGGTATTATAGTTCGGGGGAAATCATTATAATTATGTACTGTACATAAAAAAATTGTATTATTTATAAAATGTAAACATGCAATATTTTGATAAGTGAAGTTGAGTTATTGGTATAATATTTACAATACGGGCTTTTAAAATGTTTGGGTGAAATTATATGTACTGTACATAATAAATGTGTATTACTTCAAAAATTTGTATTATAGTGCTTATGTTACTATATTGAGCCAGGCGACTTATAATTTTTTGGCCCATGGTGGGAGGGGGGTTGACTCCAATCAACCCTTATATAGCTAGGCCACTGATCCAGTCACACTATCACTACCCCCCCCCCCCCTCCCTTCTTGGCGCTAACACAATAGACCATAAGCGGAATTAGGGACGGGAACACAGGATCATTTGTGCCCCCCCCCCCTTCCCCACGAAGACCATAACTACACTACCTAATATGATATATTAAATAAAAATAATTTATAGTTTTATTATTATAAATAGGTCAAAAAGTCACTTTTAACACTTAAATTTACAAAATTTGAACACAGGGTGATCTCAAACCGCCACTTTTAGCGCTTAAATTTTACTAAATTTGAACACAGGATCAGCTCAAAATGTCACTTTTAACACTTGAATTTTACAAATTTTCCTGGGGGATGGCTCCTACACCTCGCTAGGGATAATTCCCCCTCCCCCCTTCCAGAAAATAATTCTAAATCCACCCTTGCAATAGACTCACCCAGTCATCCAAACATAAATCTGTTTTGGACTTTCACCGATAAGCCTATAAAATAATTTAATAAGGAAGTACGGAACTTGTACATATTGTGAAACAGAGTCTTCACATTGCTTGTAAATCAATAAATCAGCTTACTCTTGCGCGTTTATTAGTGTATTTTTTGGGTTATCAATGGGGGGTTGTAACCCCCTTTAACCTCCCCCCTGGCTACACCTCTGAATTAATACATAAGCGTATAACCCGAACGGGTAGTGAGAAGTGGTGCTTATATACACAAACATGTAAGACCCGCTACCGTTAGGCTTAAACAAAGAATAGGCCCTGAATATTTATTACATTTATTGTGAATAATTTTTTGAAGTGAAAACTTCTAAAGGCGCGTTGAGCGATTTTTGGTAGGGGAAAATCTAATGGGTTCTCGTCACCGACATACTGACTATATCTGTAGCTATGAGTATGACGTAAAATCTATGGCTCTGGCACCAGATTGGCGCTCGCGCAGCGGCCTGTGTATACATATACACATATACACATATATACACCAACACATTGTATACACCCGACTTTATGATGTGCGCGTTGGACGCTTTTTGGATGGGTATTATCTTGTGAGTTTGCGTCACTGACGCAGTATATCTGTAGCTATAAGGGTGACATGTTGAGCAACATTAGTGCTGTGTTTATCTATACAAGTAAAGTTAAATTGATTACGTTGAAAGTTCAATGTCTGTATACTGTGCATTGTTTAAATTGTGTTTTAGTTTGATTATTATTTTAATTGTTTAATTGTAGGATCACTGTGCAGTACTACAGTGAGTACTAAATATGTTATTATTTTTATATAGAAAAATGAATAACAAAAACAAAGCATTTATTTTCAAATATTTCCAATATTCGTATCAATATTTGCGTTAAAAAATTTGACATTATTTCTAATATTAATAAGTTTATATTAATTATTCCAATATCAAAAAGTGTATATTAATTATTACTGCGCATCATATGTTTTGACTAATAAATAGACCATATAAAAGTGTATATAATTGTTGCTCGGAGTGCTGATGGATGTGAAAACCAGACTAATGTTTATAATTTTACAAATTATGAAATTTTAATTTTTGATACTACAATTAATCTGAACATTCCAAAAAAACGACTGTTATTTCATAGTTTTCACTTTTGTCAGCAGACCCCATGACCGCCTATTTTTTTAAATTAAAAATGTGTTATTAAAAATCGTGTTTTTCTTTATAAGTACTCTTTTTTTTACTATAGTAAAATAGTTCTATAACTTAGAAATATTATTATTTTTTACTATCAATATAATAGTTAATATTAAATATTACAATTTTCATTTTTTTAAATGTATTAAGACTTATAATCGGAGGAGCTTTATGAGAATAAATTGCACCCCACCCCCACCCCCCCTCCTCCTCAACCCCACACACCTGCATCTGAATCAGCTCTTGCCATCATTATATTCTCATTCAAAAGCCTCCATGTCAGAAGGACAAATACCTGCCAAGTTGAACTGGGGGTAAACCCTTATATTTGTAAACAAGTGGTGTGGTCTCACTCCTGGGCGATTCCAGGAAACTAATGTTGGTAAATGACATGACAATAAGAGAAGGGGGGGGGGGGGGGCGGTAAGCCAAGCTAGCTGCATGGTAAGAGGGGAGATTGTTTCTTCCCCTTCATCTAAAACTGAGAGCTCCAAGGCAGACCCTTCCATCCCACCTTAAGCCAACACTATTTCAAACCTATAAGAAAACAGACACCTGTCACGTCCATGCCGTTAATTCTGGGTGATGCTAAAAATGGGTGTTTCACTAGCTTTGAAAAGTTAAGCTGTACTAAAAGAGTTTTAGACTAAAAATTGCTTGATTTTTTGCATAAAACTAGATGCCATAATAAAAAAATACAGTTTTCTATATAAAAACAGAGTTGACCTGGAAATGAAATTGAATACTCCACAAAAAAAAATGCTTTTTGATTTCCTCCTCATAACAATCAACATTTGACAGAACAATTTTAACAATTTTTCTTTAAAATGTGTTGTTTCCTAGAAAAAAATCTGTATCACTTTAAATGCCCCACCCTGTATAGAAGAACGTAAGTGTGTGTGTGTTTGTGTGTATGTGCATGCATGCGTGTGTGTGTGTGTATCTAGAAAAGGATAATCCACTTTTAGAAGAGCTATAAAACTGAAATTTGGCTTATCCCATTTAACTAGAAAAATCCAAAAATGTAAGATTTTTAAATGTGGTTTCAGGAAACTGGAAGCTATTTTAAGAAGAAAACTTTTAGTTGAAGTAGAAATTTAAAATTTGGCATAAGTAGAGAAACAACTCCAGAAATACAAAAATTTTTAAAATTTGAAATTTTTAAATATGAGTTGGAGAAAATAGAGTGGGGCTGGAGGGGGTTCAAGGTTTCCAAAACTAATATAAATAACTACTTCTTAGTGTAGTAGTAAATTGAGATTTGACAGACAGGCAAAGGGACAGCTCCAAATACCCATACAAGTTTGAAAATTTCAGTTTTAAAAATGAGACTCAGGTAAATAAAGGGGTGTGGGGAAGGTATAATCGGAAAAAAATCACTTTTGTGTGTGTTAGAAAATGTTATAATTTAGCAGACAGGTAAGGACAACGCCAGAAAACGAAATAAGTAATCAAATTTGAAATGAACAAGTGGTAATTGTAGAAAGTGAGGGTTGGGAGGGTTGGGAGAAATGAGGTGCTTAAAGTTTCAAAAATTAACAGAAACAACTACTTGTTTGTGTGGTAGAAAACTTAAATCTGGCAAGCAGGAATAAACAATCACTTCAAATAGCCGCAAAAGTCAACAACTTCAATATAAACTGGGACTCCAGAAAATGTGGAAAATGTATGCAGGTATATAAGTAAAAAATAAACACTTTTAGGAAGATTAAAAAATTAATATTTACCAGGAATGTAGAGGAATAATCAACATGACCAAATAGGTTTTAGATGTTTCATATTTTTAGTTGGGATCTGTTGAAATAGGGGCTTTTTAAATTTCCAAAACTAAAAGAATAAACTACCTCTTAAGTGTGGCATAATATTTGAATTAGTCAGGCATGTATAAGGACTACTCCAAATTGCCATTAATGCCTGAACATATTTAAATTTCAAAACTTAGGAGAGGAAAATAGTAATGGGGGAATGGGGTATAGGTACCCTAAATTTACCAAACCAATAGATAAAGAACACTACTTTTCTGTTTTTTAGATTAAAATTTTGCAGACACATAACAAATATCAAATAAGTTATTAAATTTCAAAACAAGAATGTGGTAACCAAAAAGGGGAGCTTAAAATATTTCTAAAATTATTGCTATTTTCTTTGCGGTGGGAAAACAAATTTAAATTTGACTATTTGACAAAACGACCACCGTAAAAGTTACAAAGTATAGAGCCAGGAAATAAGGTGGCCTCAAAATTTCTTAGACTAATAGAAAAAAAAACTTTTTAATGTAATTGTAAGTTTCAATTTTGCTTAGGCAGATTAAAAAAATAAAATAAATAAACTAACACAAAAAAACATATAAAAGGTGAACCATTACTCTTTCACTTACATAGCTAGAAATCAAAGAGTGAACTGACACTTATCTAGGAGCAACACGGAAATTAAAATAAACAAATTCTGTCAACATAGCTCGCTGAGCAGCTTTGCAATTTAGGAAACCACGATGGGAATTTATTTAATGTGTTTCTGTAACATAGTCTATTATTTCATTAATGCATTTGTATGTATGAAATAAAGTGATCCAAGCAAATTATAATATGTAATAAATACATATGATAGAATGGGTAGAAATAATGCAAAAATAAAAGTAAAAATACTAACACATATTTACACACACTTAAATATTTTTATATATGTTTTCATTTCATCTTCCTCAGGAAGTAGTAGTAGTAGTAAGACTAAAGAGTAAAATAGCTTCAGTGATGTGAACTTGATTAAGCAAGATGAAAAGCTAACTGGTGGATTTGAAATTCTCTGGAGGTTCCATCTATTGTTATGGTGCTAGTGTTGTAAGAGGGTTGAAATCAGACCTAGTTGATGAATATTTAGGTTGGTGGTTTTTTAGACTTTTTGATCCATTGATGTGCCATTTACCATCTCATAAACTGGGACCAGGTCGTGTCGACTGTACTGAGGAACAGCAATAAGAATAGACCTATACAATACCTGTAGGAGAACAATGTCAAGCAGGCCTACCATAATGGGAGTGGGTCTATTGGTACCATGGTAGCAGGCCTGAGACACCCAGGGGCCTAAGGCCAGGATCCAGAGTAACAAACTTTTATAAAAAATTTAGTAGATGAAATAAAATAAACATTAATTATAAAATGCCTATCCATACTAAGGAATAGTGCATGTCTAGTCCATCAGCAGGGGTTAATTGTGGAGGAACAACTGGCATGTGTCACAAGGATATCATTGGTCCAATCCAGTCTTTTCCTTTATATTGAAGTGTTTGAGAGTTTTATTGTGTCTATTATCGCTGTACTTTAATTAAATTAATTAAATTGAATTTATATAATAGTACTTTATCATGTGCTTAACATTTCATTGTTCATTTACAGATTAATTTGCATATATATTTTTTTGTTTTATAAATATGACCAAAGATTTTTTTAAAGTACAAATTAAAATTTTCCAGGCGAGAACCACACCAAATAGCTTCTGGAGGCATCCAATTTTCAAAGATAACTTCAAATAACTTAGAGTATGCGTCTAATTTTCCATAAAATTCTAGGCAAAGACATTCAAATTTCGAAAAAATGTTCCGATAGAGGACCGCTCAAAATAGCTTATATTAACATTTCAAATGGTTTAAGGGGAAATATCACTTCACATAGCTTGTAGAGATGTATAATAAGATCAGGACCACTCCAAATATATTTTATAAGTATCCAATTTTCAAGCATTTGCTAAGGAAATGTCCCTAGGTACTTCTTTAGCTTTGGGGTGAAAGTCCCTCAAAATACTTTTTATTTGTTAAGCTAATTTACCCCCCATAGACAAATAAGGTTTCACCACCACTGAAGTTGAATATACCAAAGATAGGGGGCCCGAGATTTTCCCATGGTACCAAGCTTATTTTGAGCACTTGGCAGGCCTGATTTCAAGGGTGAGTGGAGGAGATTAGGTCAGGGAAGAGTTAAAGAATGGTGACAAAAGAAGTTGAAGGATGACCCCCACTCTGAGTGTTGGATCATCCTAAGATGTGAGTACAATATCAGCAGTGCTACACCAAGATGTGACGTGCATATTCAGGGTGTCCAGCGACCAGGAAAACCGGAAAAAGTCAGGGAATTTGCTTGGTCAGGGATAAGGCATGGAAAAGTCTGGCAACGTCGTTAAATTGATGGAATTTTCACATATTCACTAAAAAATACTCAAATTTTATTTAAAATAGTCAACATTACATTTTTCTATGATTTAATACAACCACAATCTCTTTTAACGCACGTGAACATACTAACTTTAATTCTCAACGTCAACATGGGATTTTTGTGTGTCATATTTCCATCCATCTACTACGCATCATAATTTTAAAACAATATTTGTATAAGGCAATATTTTAATGTCTCAATATGATCTCACTGAAATCTAACTTAGATCAATCTACCCAGTAGCCCATTATTTTAGGCTGTAACCCTACATAATATCACAATTTCAGATTGTGTAAGTGTTTAAAAATATTTTTGCATCAAGTTGTGATCTTAATAAAATAATGTTTATAATATAGTGACTGGAAAAGTTGGAAACTGACTTTGGAAAACCTGAAAAAGTCAGAGAATTTTGAAATATGTTTTGGCTGGACAACCTGATATTCATGCCTCAACAAAATGATTATAAATTATGAACAATTTAATTTTGGGCTCATTCTCATTATAGATATGAACATTTAATTTGAAATGAAAATTCCACTAAAGTTTTGATGAAAAATGATAATTGGACAAAAATAATTCTTTTAACATGTCAACTTGGGTTAAATTAAAATTCACATTAAATAATCAAAATATTAATTGAAAAGTTAAGTTTCAACCTAAAAAATATAATTTTTATTGATGTAAGTCTACTGAAGAAAATGCTCTTTTAGAAATTTTGGGGTATTGTTGTGAGCCAAAAGGTAACCAACATATTTAACATGATATGCTCAAAATTTATAATGTGCAGAAACAGAAACATAAATCTGCAACTAAAAATTACTAGAAGTCATAAGATGGCCACCTAATTTATGATAATATTATAGACTTGAAACAATGGCTTCCCTACTGTGAGTATGATATTTCAGTTAAGAATGATAGGCCAATTCATGACCCAGAGCTCATCTAAGACAAACTGATGCGGTAGCAGTTCACTTGGAGTAAGTACTTCATCAAAGGCTGTAGTTTTAATATCTCAGCATTGTTTAGACATATTCAGTATAAGGTTAATTTGCCCGTAATCATGTTTACATATATCCATTTGATATGTAATTATATTAATCATTCCATGTCATTAAATTAGTCAGTTATAAAATAGTACGTCTCTTGTGATTGTTAAATTTATGTGTGTGCGTGCACACACACACACACACACACACACATATGCATGCCCACACTCTATGAATAGGCGACCGGTCATAACACTATTATAGGTGAGATTAAACTTTGTAATACAAAAAATAGAAAGTGGAAAAGGGTCGAAACAAAATTAATATGAACTACTAATATTAAATTATAGTTATAAGAACCACGTTCAACCCATAAATACACTCACGCCACATTTGCTCTGAAATTCAGGATTGGCGTCCTGGCTGAGTGTACTTGGGGTGGGACTTCAGTTGTGATTTTATTATACTGCCTCTATACTTATTTTCAGGTGTTTTTTTTTATAAGACTATCTTCCTTATACCTTCTCCATTAATAACCCAACTTTAGTGTAAAATATTTTAATTCAAAACAAATTAGTTGAGTTATGAATAGAAGTCATGTTTATAAACAAAAAGAAAAATATATTTGTTATATCAAACCAGTCTTTCTCTTAATGTTTGATGACTCTGTGCATGATATGTACAGTCGTCATACACTTTAATTTGTTCTAGAAATGGGCCAGAATGGTTAAGGCTTCGTAGTGCATTTCAACGTGACCTGAGTAGACCCAATTGTGTGAAAACATACCTTCCAGCTATAGATAAAGTTATTCAGGAGTTCTTAAATAAAATTACTCCTGGACACAATGGAAATGATTTTCTACCTGAACTCTCCAAACTGTTTCTTGAACGTATGTTTTTTTTATTAACCCTTTCATGTATACAACTACTAAATTTCTATTTTTAAATTTATTTGAGGGATTAATTATTATCATGCTTCATAAGGCATGTGTGACTGATTATTTGATTTATTTTAGCACCGACATTTACTACCTGTCTACTTGTTACACTAATGGTTTTATGGATTAATAAGGTTATATTTAGAGGAAGTATACCCTCATTTGCATGGAGGGAGAGTGTAAAATTATTTTAGGAAAACCTCTCTTGGTATAACCAAACCGAGATTATAACCTAGATCTTCTCGTCATAGGCAGTCTAGTCTACTGGGAGAGTAGCACCTTAGACCATTATTATTGTTATTCAACTATTAATTTTCATATATTGCATTAACTTGTTGCCATTTACTTACTTACTCTATGGCATTAGCGACTCTCAAGTTCACTGCCACATTTACAAAAGTGTGCCACCTATCTTTATTTTGAGCTCTACCTCTTTACAACCTATTTCTTTCAGGTCAATTTTAATGTTATCCCCCATCTGCATTTAGGTCTTCCCAATGGTATCTTCCCACTAAGTTTGTCAGGCAATACCCTGAACACGGTTCTTGATTCTCCCATTCATGCTTCATGTCCTGCCCCTTATAATTTACGGGACTATATGCTCCTTACAATGCCTTGTGATGGGTACATGATATGTAACTTCACATTATGTAAACTCCTCCACTCTTCTGTAGCCTAATCCCTTTTTGGATCAAATATCTTTCTAAGCACTTTATTTTCAAACACCTTCATTTTCTTTTTATCATATAAGGTAAGATACCTTGTTTTACACTCATAAAGAACAACCAGTAAAATTATTTTGTAGATTCTTAGTTTTACATGCCTTGAAAGCAGGCAAAATGCCAATATCTTACTGGCTGAGTAATAGCTTGTATTTCCCGACTGTCTTATCTTAATTTCCACTCTAATATCGATATTGCTAGTTAAAATTGTTCCTAAATATTTAGAATTATTTACCATATCAAATTATATGTTGTTTGAAATTATTTCTAAATTATCGTCCTCATTCAATGTTCTCTTTGTGATTGCATATGAAGGGGTTTCAGCATTTACTTCTAAACGTATTTCCTTACTAGCCTCTAATAAAACTTCTGCATTTCTTGCATAGTCATGCCATAATTGTGTTTTGAGTTCCATTATTTTGGCGTCCAGCCTTGTCATCAGCCTATAATGACTACCAAATCAATTTATTAATAATAAGGAGACTTTTTGATACATTACTTACAAAATGAGGGAAGGGTTAATTCTGAAGTCTTTGGGGGAGAAGAAGAATATTGGTTTTCAAACAGAAACATTTAAAATTGCTCATCTCAACATAAACATTCTTTGCTTCACTTTAAGATATTCTTGAGGTGAATTAAATATTCTTTTTGCTAAACTTAGAATGGCATTACCTTTAACAGTATTATGCTTCCTTGACATTTGTCTACATCACTAGAAAGGCTAAATTTGGTGATAGACATGCTCCACAACTGTTCAGTTTAAATATACTTGATATTACTTTTAAATTCTGTGAAATGCTTATTTTTCCATCCAACTGTTAAGTTTATTCGCAATGTTGTAAATGGCCTAACGACCCTTAGCACCAGGGAGTCGAACCAGAACTGGATCCAGAACTGATAACTGAAACTAACATTTATTTTTCAGGAACCAAAATCAAAACAGAATGCTTAGAAATAAATTGCTTGAGAACCAGAAACAGGTTTGAAAATGTTATATAGATTTAGCTTGATAAACATTCTTATCGATTCTAAAAAGTTCTGCATTCTTATAATTAATTTTATCCCCTTCTTTCTTAAACTTAATTTTATTTAAAATAAATATAACATTATCTCTTTTCTCGGGATTGTTTTGTCAATTTAGGGAATTAAAAAAGCGTCAATGAACACATAGTAGTAAACAATAATGAGGAATGATTATTGTCACATAATTTAGTGTTTTCTCATTTTACCCTTTATGTTAAAACTTTGCAAGATGTGTTTAGTTTTAAGTGACAGCAAACATCTATAAGAGGAAGGCGTACTAAAAAATGATGGGTATCTCAGTTGTACAACAAGTCTAGTTAACTACAAACAATTTAAACTATATTTTCCCATTATTTTGTGGTAGATCAGTTTAAAGTGATTAATAAAAGGCATGCAGGGTCATGAATATTGAATTGTAATGCTTTTCACTCACTTTCTACACTCATATATAAAATAAGTAGCTGTCCAGGTAATGTGCTCACTGTGTGCAGTGAAGAAGTAATTGTTTATTTAATTAATAGCTAGTGGTTTAAATAATTTGATAAATTAGGTGAAATTAATATTATTTACTGCAAAATTTCTTTAAATATGAACCAGAACCAGAATCTGAAAATGATTGTTTGGAGAACCAGAACAAAAACCTGAACAGAGAGACATTCTGGTCCGACTCCCTGCTCAAAACCAATTTCATTTCTTTAAAAGTAGTTTTAGTGTTTATCCTTCTGTGACTAATTTGTTCGCTTTTATAATATCATTAAATATGTTTTATTGTTATCAATTTTAATGAATTTTGTTTAATCAAATGAATATTTATAAATAAATATATAATATACATGTATTTACATATGCTTTTTCAGTTATATGTTTGGTAGCCTTTGATGTCAGATTGGATAGTTTCAATCAAAAGAGTGAACTGTCTTCACGTCTTATTGATGCAGCACTGTCCATCAACAGTAGTATTCTAAGGACGGACAATGGATTGCAACTGTGGAAATGGTTTGACACACCTCTTTACAGAAAATTGAAACGCTCTCATCTAGTTTTGGAACAGTTAGTAAATTATTAATTATGAATCAGCACCTCATTTTTATGTAGTCACTTTGTTTTTAACTAAATATTATCAAAATCAGGTAATTGTTTGTTTGTGAATTCACTTTTTTTTCATCTAATCAATACATTATAAGCAAATATGAAACATAGTTTGGTAAATAAAATGTTAAAATGCTGTCAAGCAGACTTTTTAACTACAGGAAATTTAAAAAATATATTTATCTAACTTCGTTATTTTTGAAAGGGTTGGAAATGCTTTCTCTTAGATGCACCATCCCTATAACCCAAAAACATTAATTTTATAAATCACACAGTGCCCATGTTGGCTATCATCAGGCATGTATCTAGGATTCAAAATTGGTTTTGAGGTAAGCCATTCAATAATACCTTTGCATTGTGAATACACCATAATCACCTCTAAGGGATCTACAGGTTTTATGGAGGTGGTATGCTGGGGTAAGAAGAAGACGACACTGGCAACATCAACAAACCAACGTTGTGAAATTTTTCTTATATTTAAGGGAAGATTGACCACATAAAACCAGAAAATGACAATGCTGTTTCCCCACAGTAGGCATGCAGTTCCCTCAGACCCGCTTTGGTTGCCGCATAGTCTAAGGCGTTACTCTTGCAGTAGACTAGACTGCTGATGATGGGGAAATTGAGGTTCGAACCTCGGTTGAGTGTACTGAGTGTTTTTTTCCAAAATTGTTTGCCACTCACTATCCACGAAAATGTGGGTACACTTCCTATAAATATAACTCTTCCCATTCCTAAAACCATTAGCTTAATACATAGGCGTATAACCCAAACGGGTAGTTAGACATGATGATAAAAAAAAAGTTCCCTCAGAGATGTTATTGATGATAACATTTTAAGGAATTAGGGGGAGGGGAGTGCAAAACAATCAATTACTTGAATTTATGTTGACTTAGTGTGATTTTTTTTTTCACAATGTGTCTTCTAATATTATTTACCAGGTTAAGGTACATACTTACCAAAAAATTTCCCTTTCTCATCCTATCTTAAGAAATTAGATACAAGTTTAGTAGTGTCTCGTGACCAAAATTCTTAGGCAAGCTTGGAAGGGGTGCCCCAAGTTTAAAAGAGGAGGTCCCGGAATTTAAAAAAAAAATTATGCATCAAAAAGCTATTTGGAAGTGTTTTTTTTAAGATAGTTGTGGCTTTGAACGTCCTTTTGTTCTGTGATTTACATTATTGTGTTATTACTTATTATAGACATACTTATAAGCTTTCGTTTGTTAGCTTTCACTGATACACACATCCAAATAAAATCACCTGGTACAAAAAGTTGCGCAAGAAATTGTACAATATCTTGGTCACATGGATTTTATACAAATTTTAGCCAGTGACTGTTCACACTGCATTTGTGATTACATACAATATTTGAAAAAAAAACATGTCGTTTTGGCGCTTTTTATGGAAAAATAAGGCTTGAATGATTTGGAAAATATTTGTATTTAATGTAAATAATTTCTTAATCATTCCTAAATATTATTAAATTTATTTTTTTATATTCTCTTAAAACAGTTGAAAACCTTTATATTTGGGGTTTAAACTCCTTCAATTATAATCATTTGTTGGTTTTCAAGTATTTAGCTGTTTTTATTACGGTCACTATTTAAAAAAAAACAGTAACTGTTTAGCAGACGAAGTTTTCGTGTTTACAACTCAAAAGTTGCACAAGAAAAATGGGTGATATAGGACGCATTCTATTTCCTGAAACTGTATACAATATGTTGTGCAAAGCATATCTGGTACAAGTTTTGGTGTTTACACGATGCCATCTTCAGGCTGCAACTTCTTGTACACCTGTCTGTATAATAAGTTGTGTTGTGTGTACCTGGCTTAAAGATGTGTAGGTACGGGGTCAGGATCTTGACACTATTAATTCCCCTTTCATGCCATACCATCCCTCTATGTTTTGAAAGGGGAAGAGAGGGTTACCTAGTGACTTCAGTTCTAGTGGTCACCTTTCGGGAAGAGAAGTCATAGCTCGGCTGCTTGCATTTTTACCTGACATCCGCAGCTCTTCCCCTTCTCTCCCCTCTGAAATCTATGATGTCACAAATAAGAACAACACTAGCTAGAGCAATGGGATTTAAGTCGAACAAATACCGACTTTCAACCACCATTAAAAGGATCAGTGCACGTCTTGCATACACTGCCTTGTATGAGATTTTTTTTTAAACCCTGTTTCTTGAAGCACATTTAAACGATTACCAGGAGAAAATTTTTGCAAACATTAAATAAAATAATTACATATCTTCAATAAAAGGCAAGCAAGCACTTGCTTGCCTTAACGCGACGCCACTGCTCAAGTCCACTAAGAGCAACCATTCTCTTATTGCATGCAAGTAAAAAAATGTTATAACTGGTACATGTATAATACTCCTAAAATTTAATGTCTTTTTATTCAACTGGAAGTAAAAAGGTCATGTTACAACAACAAAAAAAGTTATTTTATTTTGATAGAATTTTCATTAGGTTCAAGTGCTTTTATTTTCAACATATACTAAACTTTAGCAAATAGTTATTTTTCCAGCTTTAGTTTTTCAAATAATAATTATTGTACTTGTTTAGAGTGGCTGTGGAATTGGTAACGAAGAAGATAGAAATCATGAAGTTACAAAACCTTAATAAAACTTCACATCAACCATCTTTATTAGAACTTTACTTGTCTTCTCAGCACCTTGATCAAAAGGATGTCATTGGCATGTCCGTGGATATGATTCTCGCTGGCATTGACACTGTATGTATAAAAAATACGTGTATATATATATATAATAGAGAATATATATGAGAGAGATAGAGATAGAGGGAAAGAGTGTGTATATATATATATATAGAAAGAGAGAGAGACAGAGAGTTCAATTACTATGTGTAATGTATTTCCATATAGGTTGGCTACCATGTGTGGTGACGTAATAAATTATCTGCTTCCCATTATGCCCCATCCTAAATATCTATCGAGAATATTATCAATAGCCGGTGTTCCCGACCAAACCACTCACTCATGCAGTAACATTAAATCAAGTAAGTCGTTTTCTTATTCAAGCCGTCCTTACCATGCTATGGATGTAGCATATTGGCGACGAGGATGGGATCTAGCCCTGAGGGATATGGCTCTCTAACGCTAGGTTCTATCTCCTCCACTCTAGTTCCAGGGGAATACTGTAAACTAATTAATTGGTCATTATGGTGTTTCCATGTTACTGCCCCTAATCTGACTAAATAGGCTACTGGACTCAATTGTGATACAACAATCCCTTCAATCCATTTATTCTTTGCTCGATAGTCTCTGACTAGTACCCGTTGGTTTAGAACTAGTTCCCGAGTTTTACATCCCTTTGCATATTTAACCTGTTTTCTCTGGTTTTGCTCTACATTTTCATTTACATTAGAACATAGCAAATCTAGCCTAGTTCTAAGTTGTCTATTAAACATCAATTTTGATGGTGTTTCATTTGTTGTACTATGTACTGAGTTCCTATAATCACATAGAAATCTACTTAAAGCTACTTCC
The DNA here is from genome assembly GCA_039000515.1 of Timema cristinae. Taxonomy (NCBI): domain Eukaryota; kingdom Metazoa; phylum Arthropoda; class Insecta; order Phasmatodea; family Timematidae; genus Timema; species Timema cristinae. Next base: position 66,742,445 of record JBCFYV010009882.1, on the reverse strand, counting down.
ATATTTCTTTTTTCATGAATAGCAATAATCAATTTATTTTTTACAAATTTTACTGCATTTTTGGCTAGGCCGTTACTTTGCGGATGGTATGGAAATGTTAAAGTATGTTTAATACCATTTGCATTAAAAAAACACTTGAATTCCTGTAATGTAAATTCCATAAGGAATTCTGTATCCTTGTGAGTGCTTATAACACAAATTTTCTCAGATTCTTCGTCTAACCTAACCTTTTAATAAGCATGACTTAGATCCAGTTTACTAAAGGTTTCTCCCTTTTGTAAAGTGACAAATAACTCTTCTATTTTGGGAATAGGATGTTTCTATAGTTCTAGACTAGAGTTCAAGGTCACTTTAAAATCTCCACATATTCTAATATTTCCATTCCTCTTAAGTACAGGGACTATTGGTGTACCCCATTCACTATTAGAAACCGGAGTTAATACCTCCTATTGCACTAAGCGTTCTAACTTCTGCTCTGTCTTTTCTTTAAGTGCAAATGAAATTGATCTCGGTTTACAATACTTTGGCTTAGCATCTTTTTTTTTAAATTTAACCTAATTGGTCCACTCTTATAATCACATATTTTTTATTAAAAACTTCTGGAAATTTCTTTAACAGGTTAGTTGCCATTTCTGTCTGTACCCTATCTGCCGTTACATTATTAGCACTATGCAAGTTTTCTGGAATAAATAATTGTACTTTTAGTTCCTTAATCCAGTCCCGTCCTAGTAATGGATTAGCTCCATGTTTAATTACAAATAATTCCATTTTTATGTGACAAATCCTGATCGTGAACATTTACATTTATAACCCCCACAGGAATAATTGGTTCATTTATATATGAATTTAAGATTAAATCAGTTGGATGCAATTTTAAGTGACTCAATTTATCCAGATAATACTTTTCAGAGATTACAGATACCCCTGCACCTGTGTCTACTTCAAACGGAATTTCTTTTCCTTCCACCTGAACATTTATTCTAAAAGGCTCCACTCTTTCATGTTTCTCACCAAGTTGATTTTTATATAACTCAAATAAATTTGAAATGTCATCAATGTTTTCATCACTATTGTCATTTAACACACCCAACCCCACAAAATGTTGTGTATTACTGTCATACTTTTGTCTCTCTCTGTGAGATTTGCTAGCAATTTTATGAGTAGCCCTATTAGAATTGTTTGACTTACCCAACTGTTTCAATCGACACACCTTTTGCAAATGACCCTTCTTCTTATATACATGGCATTCATACTGTTTATAATGGCATTAATTTTTTAAATGACCGTTTCTTCCACAGCAATAACACCTCACCTCTCTCGAACCGGCTTTACTTTCTTCTTTTTTCGACATTTGAAGTATTTGGGATTGACGATCAGCTGTTCCACCGGTGTTATGTCCAAAGGCCAGTGATGCTGCATCCTTCCCGGCTGCCTCCAAAGATGTTGAAATCAGCACTACCTTTCCGTAGTCTAGTTTTCTCTCCGCTAGAAGTTGTTGCTTAATAGAGCTGCTTCTCAATCCCCTTACAAGACGATCCCATAAATAATCAGATAATGATTCTTTAAATTCGAAATGCTTTGACATTTGTTTTAAGTTAGCGATATAATCTGATACACTTTCATGCTCATGCTGTGATCTTAAACTAAATTTATACCTTTCGGCAATAAATGATGGTTTAGGATACAAGTGTTCTTGGATAATTTTAATTAGATCCACATAGCTTTTTGTTGGCAGCTTGTCAGGTGTACATAAATCTTGTAAAAGATTAAAGGTTTTCACACCTACTACTGTCAGTAACATACCTACTTTCTTCTCATTAGTTATACTATTACACTCGATAAATAGTTCTAATCGCTCCACATATGACGATCAGGTTTCTTCATTACTGTCAAAACTACTCATGTTTCCTATGACCGCTATTTGTGTTAATATGGTTGATTTTACATAGACCACGCCCTAAGTTATTAAAATCCCCAAATGTTCTCGGAGTTGCCTCAAGTCTGTTGTGCGTATGTTTTCATTTGAAGAACTTTCTTTTTATATTTTTAACTTCTATGATTAAATTAATTCAATAAACTATTAAAGCTAGACTTCCAAATAGCCATAAATATGTTACACCATAGTTTGTTTTATCCTCGTCGCCAATAGGCCAATAGGCCTCATCCTCATTAATTCTTTCACTCATTATAACATTTTACTTATTTTCTTTAATTTCTCTGTTTCTCCCATACAACTGCTCAAAATACTCCCTCCAGTGCTATCTTATACTGTTTTCATCCCAGATAATCTCATCACTTTCATCATGAATGCCATAAGTCTTCCCTGCTCTCCTTGTTTTGTTTGCTCTACCCAATTCCAGAACAGATTCTTATTTCCTTCAAAATCATTCTGCATTATTTCTCTGTCTTTTAATCTCATTTGCTCCTTACTCTCCTTTACTACTGTCTTTGCATTAATATTTTTTTCTTTGTTTCTGTTCCTTAGCCTATAACGTTCTGTTTCAATCTCCACAGCAAATATTCATTTGTACGCTTCTTTCTTTTCTCTCACATCTTCTTAAAACTTTTCATTCCACCATGCATCTCTTTTTAAGTTTCCCACCACACAACTCCACACACATTTTACTTGCATGCAACTATAGCCTCTTTCATTTCTTTCAAAGCACTTTTTATATCATTATTAAGGAGTAGATTCTTAGGAACAAACATTTTTAAAATAGGGTGGCAAATAGGCATCAAAAATGTGGAATTTATACACCTAAATAGGTACTTAAGGGTAAAAAAATACACACAACAAGCAATGTAAAATAGATTTTACTATCTTTTATTTTATTACTTACAACCAATTCACATTGCTGTTTTTAGCACCATGTCTCACTACTTGATCAGGCTATAAACATATGTACTAATTACACTAATGTCTTAGGGATGAGGAAGGTGGAATTTAGAGGAAATGTATCTGCATTTGCATGGAGTGAGAGTGAAAATACATTTAGTAAAAAACACTTTACATACACTGGATCGAGATTCAAATCTCGATCTCCCCTTCATTGGCAGAGAGGTCTACTTAGATAGTGATGCCTTAACCCATTCAACCACCGATGTTGGTCACATTAAGTTAATCACTAGATACTTTTCTAGATTCTCAGTTGTGAAATGGGCTATATTTTCAGACATGTTCATTGTAATTTAAAAAGCTGAGTTCTCCTTACACAATTTCAAGGGACAAAATTTCAAACTTGCTGTTACCGAAGAAATAGAAATTTTCTCCTACAATGGCATGCCATTTCCTCCCGAGATGTCTGCCACTCCTCCCATTCACCTTCACCTGGTTTACGCTTATTGGAAGCTATTTAACTATTTTTGATTATCATACCTACTCCAAACAAGTATGCTGCGACTTACAATTTCCAAGAACATGAACTCTCTTTTTCAGAAGATAATCCAGACCATAGGAAAACGAGAAAAAGGTCAAAGCCAAAAAGGTGCCTTAAAGCTCATATACATAAAAATAAGCAAAAACCAAAATAATTGGCTATTATAGGCTCTATAATATTATTATTATTATTATTAATTATTATTATTACGACTTCTTACTACCTGTTCGGGTTATACGCACTTACGCTAATAAGTAATGGTAGGGTGATTGTGAGATGAAATACAGGACCTACAGTTTAACGTGAGATCCGAGCCATGGTAGAGGTCTGGCATTCCCCACATTCACAAGTTGTGATTAATACACGTCTTGTCAGAGGTGAAGGAAGTGTTTGGTATTAAGATAAATCTGTACCGGGACCAAGGATTGAACCCCAGACCCCCTGAAGTCTGACACCTTATATTGGTACTATAAAATGAACATATTGTACTCATGAACACGTGAAATGAATATATATCTCACCAGTCTATGTTTTACGAGCAAGTAAAATAAAAAGCAACCAGGTAAAATCCTGTCCCTAATCATTAGCATTTATTTCGACATTATAGTCATGTTCTTGTAATTTTTTTTTTGTCTAGCATTCATTCATACTGCACTCTCACGCTTTATCCTGCAATTTTTCCACTTTCATTCTTAATTGCTTAGGAGGCTACTTTTGAAGCAAGTATTTAAGCATTCATACTTACTGGCATGAGATGGTTTGCGCATGCGCATGCAAGCGCCACCATTACACTTGTGTTCTTGTGAGTTAGTCTTTGGTCGCGTCTTGTTCTCTGTTCATGAACAAAGACTAGAGTTTATACAAACCTATTTTCATATGTTTAATAGCGTGGAACAATTATACGGGTTATCCCAGACAAATACAATTATATTTATCTCGCGTTCCAATAGGTTATGGACCCAGATACATTGTGTGGTTATAATAAAAAGCGATTTGGTCTGGAAGAACAGTTTTTGGAAGGGACATGCCGGTAAAGTTCAGGGGGCTATTTTTTGTCTAATTGAAAACGTGTGCCATGTGTGAAATAAAAATGGCAGAAGAAATATCCACAAGCCATATGACCAAATTTTATGAAAATGACTTTTTAGCGTGGAAGTTTCAAGTCATACAAATATTAGTTTTGTGTGGGTTAATTGATTTGGTGGAAGGCAGAAGTAACTTGCCGGAAAGTGCTGTGGACAATGGGGTCATTTCAGAAACAGTGAGTTTGTGGTACAAACAAAATGCCAAGGCAATGTTTGTTATATCCTCGTCTATAGAACCCAAACAATTACAACTATTGATAACAAGCACCACAGCACGGAAAATGTGGCTCGAGCTGAATCAAATTTATGAACAGAAATCAGTTTCAAACAAACTGATTTTAACAAAACGATTCCATGAACACCTCATGGACCCGGGAGAGTCAATAGTCGAATATGTTTCAAAAATCCAAAATTTAGCACAGAAATTGGAATATATTGGTCAAGTAGTGGATGAGGTGACAATTATGGCAAATATACTCGGGAGTTTACCATCAAAATATAATGCTCTGAAAACAGCATGGGGTAGTGTGCCAGAACAAAATCAAACAATGAACAGCTTGATGGAGATATTCATTAAAGAAGAAGGCCGTCTCACAGCAAATGAAGAAGCAAATGACTCATTTGCTGCCATGAATTTTGGTGACAGGAAAAAGGCCTTGAATTTGGGAGAAAACTATGAACAACAAAGAAGAAAATACAAATTCGACGGAGAATGCTTTTATAGTTGAAAGAAAGTTCATATGGCCAGGGATTGCCGTAAGAAAACCTGTGACGATAAGAAGAAAGTTCAGTCATCAGAAACATCATCAAACAGGTCTGCGCTCATAGCTACAAAAAACGAAGAGTGTACTAACTTACCTTTAGAAGAACAAGTACAAAAACTACTGAGCCTTGAAACAAGTGAGGTCTGGTTTACCGATAGTGGCGCTTCACAACACATTACTTACCAGCGAGATTGGTCTGCAGATTTTCAACCTTCAAGTGGTCAAGCAATCCATATGAGGTTAAAGGCACTGGAAAAATCCAAATAAAAACACTTGTACGCGGTAAATGGGAAGATGTAACTATTAAAGACTTATTTTATGTTCCTAGAATACGCAAACATCTTTTTTCAGTTGGTGTTGTAACGTCCATCAGTTTCAAATTATCTTTCAAAGGAAAAAGTGTAACTATAAAAAGGAATAATCAAATGTTTGCATACAGGGCTAAACGAAACGATGACAGTTTCAGAATGATTTTCCAAGTTAAGAGCTCATTTGTAAATCTTCAAGAAGCAAACATATCCACAACAAGTCTCAAAAGATATCACGAACATCTTGGTCATGTGAATAAAAGAATGTTAAACGAGATAGTGAAACATGGTGATGTAGATGGGGTGACATTAAGTGACGTGTAAGATTTCTTCTGTGAGCCCTGTCAGATTGGAAAATTTCACAAATAACCTTTCAAGAATGGCTGACCGGTCAAATTATAAGCTAGGAGAATTTGTGCATTCAGACGTGTGTGGACCAATGCAAGTGCCATCTATCAGAGGTGCGAAGTATTTTGTGAGTTTCATTGACAATCCCTCAGGGTACAGACATGTATACTTTATTCAACACAAGACCGATGGCTTAGATCAATTCAAGGAATTTGAAATGATGGTGTCAAATAAGTTTGGGAGAGCTATGAATGTGTTGCACACGGACAATAGCACAGAATATTGTAATCAAAATATAACTTATTTGGTTTTCAAAGGTATTAAAATGGAAAATTCTGCGCCATACACACCTAAACAGAATGGAAAATCAGAATGTGAAAATCAAACAATTGTGGAAAGCGCTTGCGCCATGTTGAGATCAAAAGATTTACCACTAGATCTTTGGGCTGAAGCAGTAAACACCGCGGTTTACTTGCTGACCCTAACAACGTCCAAAAATAATACAAAGTTGACACCATATGAAATCTGGAATGGAAAGAAGCCAGATGTCTCCCACTTATGTGCCTGGGTTAATTGCATATAAGAATATTCCAACCCACTTGAGAAATAAATTTGATCCTAAGTCAGAGAGAGTAATAATGGTTGAATATGAATATGACTCAACATATTATAGGTTTACAATCCACTAAAATCCATTGTCAATGAAATTTGGTGATGATGAATATTGTTTGTTACCATAAATTGAGATAGGTGAAGAAATACAGGAGAAAAGTGACAACAAATACCAAAACTTGTTTGTTGAAGGTAAAGAATCAGCTGATGAAGAGGTTGTTAAGCCAGATAAGGTTCAAGTCAACCAAATAGGTCTCAGGGATCGTAAAAACATCAAACCACTGAAAAGATATGAAGTTATTTTCACTGATCTTACTCCAAATTCATATCAAGAAGCCATAAGTGGATCTGACAAAACAAAGTGGTCAGAAGCAATATTGGAGGAATTGCAATCATATTAAAAAATGGAACTTGGCGAGTTATTAAAGGAGACCCAAAGAAGAAGTTGATTGTTTCAAAGTGGGTATTCAAGATTATGTGTGATAAAGATGGTGGAGTGATGCGATATAAAGCATGTATTGTCGCATGAGGATTTCAACAGAAAAAAGGTGTTGATTACACTGAGACTTTAACACCGGTCATTAGATATGATCTGCGAGTTTTCTAGGGTATGGTAACCCAAAACAACCTTGAACTCATCCAGTGTGACGTCAAGACCGCTTTTCTACATGGTGATATGAAGGCTCTTCATGGCGAATCCAGAGGAATTGTTCGTCGATTGTGATAAAAGTGAAGTGATGTGTGAATTGAAAATGTAATCATATGGTGTAAAGCAGGCTGCTCGTTGTTGGAATGAAAAGTTTACTCAGTTTTTGCAAAAGTTCAATCAAATACCGAGGGAAGCTGAAAAATGTATTTATACTGGTATGGTTGATGGCATAATATTATTCTTAGCCTTGTTCGTTGATGATGGAACGGAAAGAAGCCAGATGGACATAGTATCTGAGTAAATCAAAGTATTAGAATTTATTGTAAAAGAGTTGAATGATTTGTTTGAGATTAGAATAGGTGATGCAAGTTGTTTTGTAGGCTTACAAATAGAAAGAGATAGAATCAACAACACAAGGTGAATCCACCAAAGTGCTTATGCAAAAATTATATTGAAAAGTATGGAATGGATGAAGCACAAATTGTAAGCGTGACTACTGACCCACATGCAATATGTCCATCAGTTGACAAAAATGCGGTAACGAATGTGCCATATAGAAAGGCAGTAAGTTCTCTTATGCTGTTGACAATTGTTTCATGTCTAGATTTGGCGTTTGCTCTTAGTGTAGCGAGTAGATATTTAATTAACCATGGTTGTGATCAATGGAAGGGTGTGAAAAAAATCTTTAATTATTTAAAAGTAACCCTAGATTTGGGTATAACGTACAAAAGTAGCGAGAGGGGATCCAATCTGGAAGGCTACTCCAATGCCTATTATGGAATGGATCTAGAAACACGTCGTTCAACTATGGTTTGTATTTTTGTATTTGCAAATGGGCCAGTTACCTGGTCCTCTCAAAGGCAAAGGAGCGTAGCTACCAGTACAACCAAAGCTAAATATGTAGCGACACCCTCTACTGCAAAAAAGCCATGTGGCTGAGACTACTTATCGATATTGGATGTTCTTGTAATGTTGCAACTGTTCTGCATGTTGATAATCAAGCTGCAATTCAATTGGTAAAGAATTCTATCTGCCACGAACGTACTAAACACATTGACATTAAATACCCCCATATTCGTGAAGTTAAAGTGAAATATGTCTCTTTATCTCATGTTCCAATAGCTACTCTTGAGCTGCTTCCTCACAAAATTCCTACCTAATTTAACTACTGATGTGACTAGGAAGTGATCCCGTTCCACATTCATCTACACTCACAGATCTAGTAATATTTACAAACTTCTAAATCTCTCATCATACACCACATGATCAATTATTTTTCTCATATCACCCCATTGCCATGTATACAACTTACAAGTGAATAGATTGGTGCTCAAACTATGTATTTGACACAAATAAACCTTTTTCCAAACACAGACTCACTAACTAATTACCATTTTTATCCACCCTGTCTACCTTCCTAACGCTCTCTCTAAATTCTTAATTTGGATACCCACCCATCCATTCATATCTACTATCAAGATTAGTGTTTCACCTGGTTCACATGCATTCAATAACTCATTGAGCTAATTCAAAAACTCCACTCTCTCATTCTTGTCTTCACCCTCCACCAGAGCATAACAAGCAACTAATATAATTATAAGAATGCTTAATTTCCTATGTACCCATAGAAGTCTGGATGACATCAATTCGTACCTTCTCACACACAGCTTAGCTGGGATCAGGATTAAACATACTCCTGACTTCCCTTTGCCCATTCATCCACACCAGACCACAGTTCCAAGCTACCATCACTCATCATCAAAACATCTTTCCCTTTATGCTTGATTTTCCATACACACATAACATCAACTTTTCTTCCAATCATTTCCTCTAGCAGTTCATTATATTTACCTCACCTTTCTCTCACATTCCACGTTCCAATAGTTCATGTTCTCGGCAGCTTGTCAACAGAGGTAATCTTTAGCTTTAACCCTAGCTGCCCATCGTAGCTTCGGTCTTGCAAGGCTAATATTGCACATTTTCATGTATTAGAGTAGACCAGGTTACTAGCCTTGTTCATACCCGCACCCATGACAGTATTCTCTGCCTATGGTAAGGATGCTGTACTGATTTGTGTTGACGCATTTTAGCCAGAATACCTCAAGTAGAACTGTTGCTTAATCTTACTTTGAGCATGCTTGCACTGATCCTACAAGCCAATATCCCTACTATATAGACTGCCTTACTGTATACCGTGTATACCGTTGCTCATGTCACTATCACTAGGAGGTAAAGCAGTGCACCGACATACCAGGATTGTAAGGAATAACAACTAAGAGTGTAATTAGATTCAATAAGTATGCAATTAAACATTTTTTCTTTAGTATTAAGAGTCATAAATATTTTAAAATATCAAATAAAAAAATTATCTTTGGGTAGTTTTAATGTTTTTGGTAATTTAGTATTTAGAATTGCTATTTAAACCTATTTGTAGTTTTCCCCAACTCTATTTTTTGTTTATATTTTCTTTTCTAAGGGTAATTAAAACAACTAGACTTGTTTTCTTCTTGCCTGTCTTAATTTTTGCTTTTAATATTGTTTAAGTCTTCCATATTTATTATTTAAGGAAAATATTAAACAACTCTAGTTTTAAAATAAACATGTCTTTTCAAAGTACTCTTTTATGGAGTGATTGTGTATGTATGGTTGAGTGGTTGGTGCGTGAATCCAGATGACCAGGATTCAAATCCTTTTATGGGTGTAAATTTCCTATCTTTACACAATTTTATTCTTGTTTGTTTATCTTACAGACTACAAACACTTCAAGTTTTACACTGTATCATCTTGCAACAAATCTTAACATTCAGGAAAAATTGTATGAAGAATGTCTCAAACTTCTTCCAAATTGCAAATCTCCAATAACTGCTGAAGTTCTCTCAAAAGCACAGTATACAAAGGCTGTGCTCAAGGAATCATTTAGACTAAACCCAATTTCAGTGGGGGTTGGTCGAATTTTATCACAAGATGCTATTCTCTCAGGATATAAAGTGCCACATGGGGTATTGTATCTAATTTATATGTTATCATAGATTTTATAGAAAACATAAATTATTCCAAATGATTTGTTCGGTAATATTTTAATAATCAATATAATATTATCTTGAATGATGAAATACACATCCATTTAATGCATCAGTAGGATAGTTATAAATTGATCCAAACTAATGAGAAGGGGAACTCTACTGGTAGATTATTGGTCAGTAGAAGTCACTCGACAAGAAAAGCAAGAATTTATTAATCAATTTTAATATGGAAACTACCTTTGGTTTTGAAGTAGTTGTACATTGGGATTCACAATTCAATTAAGGCCCTTGGCCTAGTAGAGTGCAAGTTTAAACCTATTTTGTGGGATGGTTGGCGGGAGGTTGAAAGGCATGGTGTGGCTTCACAACTAACCAAAGTATCCTTCCGCGCCAACAACAACAGATGGATTATGGACACAGTAGATGGCACTAGCTACCAGACAGGTCTTGCGGTGAAATCATTTGTTTAGACATATCAGTTTTCTGAAGAACGAGTGATTTATAGTAATATTTTCAACACCTTTTCTAAGATAATTTATTAGGTGTTACATTTTCTTATTTTTCGTTAAATAGCCGACAGTTTTCTATTGAAATATGTCAAAATTATTGATATTTAACTACTGTTAAAATTATAAAGGAAGTGTTCATATAAAAGTATAACTTAATCAACATGCATCTATTCTTGAACAAACCCATGCAAAACAACAACAAACAAAATTGCAAAACAATTAAAAATGCTTGAAGATATCCGTTTGTTCCCCTGGCTCTGCATTTCCACGCCAAATGAAAAGATCCAATAACCTTATATGAAATAGTTGAAAAATGACATCAGGACACCAGAAACTTTTTCAGGACCTCTGGCTTAGCACACCATTGTTCAACCACTGAGCTATCCGGAAATCATCCCATGCTCCTTAAATAATTTGCACTAAGCAAAATTATCCAAGTTTTGGTCCCATGTACAGGTGTCATATAAAAAAAATTAGTTTAACCTCTTGGTTGAGCTGTACTTGTTATTTCATACTACACTTTTTATCATACAGTTGTTTATCACTATATTATTTTATTAGTAATTTCTGTTTTAAATGAATTGGGTTGATTAAACCCATTATTCGTGTTTCGTAATAGAGTTTGATCAACTACTCGATGTCAAGCTTTCCCTGGGAAAGTTGATGAATTAATTATTATTTATCCTGTGCTGCTGTTTTAGTAATAATATTTCTAAGAATAAAGTGTTTGGAATTTGAACCAATTATGGTTAGATAAACTGCTACATTATTTTATCATTCGTAATATTTGTTGCATTAATTAACTGTTTCACACACTCCAAATATATAATAAAGTATTATTCTTCCTCCTGGAACTCGCTTGTTTTCCTAAACAACGGCATATCTTATGAGTTTGTTGTTTTCGTTTTGAACACATAAGCGTTGGGCTGGCTTTAAAATATCTAAATACAGTGTAGGCTTATAATGACTCATAGTTCTGAATGGATTTATATAATTACGAGCTATCAGTCTCTTCACAAATTTTGTATTTTCACACTGTACTTTTTTATATGGATCACTAATTGAATTTAAATTACTTTACTGATTGTATTAGAATGTACAGACAATATTCTTGCATCCAAAATCACTTCACTTTGCTCTTGATGTGTTGCCAACATCTGGAATAGACAAAGTCTCAAAACTTAAAGATAAATAAATTGCCGATCGAAATCTCATTTCCTTTAAAGTAAAATTAGTAATAGTTTTTAAGGCAAGTATATTTTTTATTGAAATACCTTGTTAAAATGTGTTTAAAAAATTACATATATAAAAAAGATCATACTTAAAAGTCCACCAGATCTAAATAGGACAATAATAATTTATGTAAAAAACAAATTTCTACAATTTTGACTAAAATATGTCATATATTTTTACTAACTTTTTAGCTTAACAATCTATATATATATACACACACACACATTATTTGTCAGTCAAAAATGGCCTGTGCTAAGGTCAGCTACTATTTTCCGGAATAACGCTTTAACATATTTTGGTGTCAAAGTAGCTGATTTCATTGATCTACACTTATTAAATTGGAATTTTACTAATAAAGATGTAACGTCAGTGATGCATCTGGAGTAGAGTGGGGGGGGGGGGGCATGAATAGGGAAGACCCCAAATAATTTTTTTAAATATGCCAGCTAAGGACCACTCCAAATAGCTTCTAGCAGAATCCAATTTTCAAAATTTCTAGGGGCATGCAATTTTCAAAAAATCACCAGGCAAAGACAATTTTAAATAGCTTCTGGAGCATCTGATAATTAAATTAAATTAAATTAAATTTCCAAGTGAAGACTACTTTAAATAGCTTCTAGAGGATACTAATTAAAAAAAACTATCCATATGAAAGACGCCCTTCCCTCCCACCCCCCACCCTCCTTCCCCCGGAGTAGTTTATAGCTTCATCAACTTTTCTTGTAACTTTTTCCTGGAGGGGGTACTTGGACTCCACTTTGGGTTGGAGGGAAAAACACTTTATCTTCCTTACTTTCCCTACCCTCCTCTACAAATAAAGTTCCACCAATTACTGACTGTTCTCTTTGAATAAAACACTCAAAGTGTCCATTACACATATTAAGGGTGCCCCACAAAAGCTACAGATTGTAAAACAGTAATGAAACAATAGCTTTTATACATTGTCTAAGCTAAGGCCACTTACATTATTAAAATCGCAAACCTTAAATACCACAAAAGAATTCAAATAGCATCTAGAAACATTTAATAGTCATAAATTGTCTTTGGTTATGGTGCAACACTCCTTCACATCCGAAATCTAGTTATGGCCATAACCTTGATTGTCTACCACTACACCTCACCCCACAAAGAAAATGTTACAGTACATGAGGCCTGAACATTACAATGTAAATAAATTTCAATGGGTTTTTATCAAGTTTCATATTCAATTATTTAAACCTAATTTGTTTTTCACTATCTTAACATATCTTTACAGATTGGTAGTAAGGAGACTGTTGCAAGGGCAAGCCAGGTTTGATGTGACTGTTAGTAATCCGTTCCCTCTTCATCACAATGTATTTGACCAACCACATACACATTAAAGTGGTGGGTGAATGTTTGTGCATTGGCTTTGGAGGGCAAGTATACTAGAGGGAAAAAACAATTTACTAATACAGTTTGTCAACCCTGGCTTGCATACATTACTTAATCTAAATCAACCAAATAAGTTTTTTTTTAATGAAATTAATTTTTAGAAACTTAATCATTAAGTTGATAAATGTGTAATTGGTAATATGTGAGTTTACCCTTTCACAGTGATGCATTAACAGCTGGGGACTGTATGTTGTGCCTTTCCTACTCTTAAGTTAGATTATAAGGCATATGAAGCTACGAAAGACCTAGCAAGCCGGTAGTGGAAAATATATCACTTGAATAAAAAACTGACCCAGGCACAAATTTTTAAATAAGAAAAATGTGTCATAGCTTGCAACGATCGAATTACCAGTACTTTTTATTTCTTTAAAAGGAAGATATTCTCAAAATCATATAAAAGTCATCTTTCAAAACTAGGTTGTTGACTAAATAAGTTTTTATACAAAATTTGTTCAGTATTTCAAATATAGCCTTATTTAAGTTTGTCTTTTATCCTAACTAAGCAAACATGCCTGATGCAGAGTTAAATATTTTAATACACAATCCCACATATTGCCATAAAATATTATTTAAAGAGGAATATAATATGTTTATACTACATACTTTTATTTAGAAAGCAAATACTTTGTCCACTTTGTTTATTGTACACTTGTAAAGTTGTGTCTATATTAATTTGAATGTGTGAATTTATAAAGTTTGAATGTTAATATGATCTATTATTTTTATATAGACAGTGGTAGTGACACAGAACCAAGTGACGTGTCGTTTGCCAGAATATTTCTCAGAACCAGATAAGTTTATTCCAGAGAGATGGATCAAAGGACATCAGATGTACAAATCAACCAGCCCTTATTTAGTACTACCTTTTGGTCATGGTCCACGTACATGTATAGCACGTCGTCTTGCAGAACAGAATATGCAGGCTTTGTTATTGAAGGTAGGTACATGGTAGTGAATTTTAAACATTTGACTATTTGTTGCTAATATATATTTTATTGTACATACAGAAGACTCCTGATTTACCGGGTGCGAATCATCTGATTTGTGGCTTAGCTGTGGCTATATTTAAATATGCCACAAACAATACACCACTGTCTGAATCTATTCTACTGTTTTTTCCACCCTGTGTGCAGGCGCGGCACTCTTTCAGAGAGAGAGAGAGAGTGAGTGAGAAAGAGACAGACAGAGACAAGGAAATAATACCGCACACTCAAGGTTGTATAGACGTTGCTGAGACTAGCGAAATAGATGGGGAGGTAGAGGAAGAAGGAGAGGTAGAGCTTATCTGGGGTGATAAAGCGAGTCATTAGCCAAGGCAATGAAGGCCGAGGAATGTGTGTTGACCTGACAAATTTGGAGGAGAAGGATGACAATTTACAAACACAATTAATGTATGCACTGAAAAGTAACGGTAATTAGTACGACTCTCAGAGAGGAAACAAATGAATAAAGGACTTCTTTCATTAATTCACTAAGTATATAATGTATATATGAGGTGGGGGGGGGGGGGGATTTTGTGTTATATGTGGTTTCTACAATTTGCGCTTCCTCTCCCCTCAACTACCCCGGAAAATGAAGAGTCTTCTGTACGTTAAACTTTCCAAACTTCACATTCTTTGCCCTAGAATTATTCCTTCTCCATGCTTGAAAGAACATTTTCTAAAATATAGAGTATATATCCGTTATTGTTCACAGATTTTTTTAAAAATAGCATTATGTTTTTAGTAAAAAGTATTTTTAAACATTGATACACATTTAAAAAAAATCCAAGTAGTATGTAAATGTACTTAATGAAATGTTGCATTAAAATAAAAGTATATACAGGGTGTGTCCACAAAGTAAGGTCCGTAGAGATATGACCGCCAAAATAGACTTGTAGGTGGGTCTCGCATGAGAAGTAGCGTAGAATTGACTCATCAGCTTTCTGTTGATCCCTTTACTTCAGTATTATCCTCATCTGATGTTCAGTGAGAGTGATTTAAAATTAATGCTGTCATAAATAATCCCGCCAATTGTGAGGTCTGTAGTATCATACAATTTTTGTTAGCAGAAAACCTTAGTCGCTGCAGAAATTTATCGTCGGATATGTAAGATTTACGGACCTGGTGTCATGAGTGAAAGTAAGGTGAGAATATGGGTCCATCTGTTTAAAGAAGGTCACCACTTTTCATGATGAGTAGCGCAGTGGCTGACCAAGTGTGTTAACTGACAGTTAGTGGAACGTATGGACATGAAAATTCATGAGAACCTTAGTTTCACAGTTACAAAACTGTCTTTTGAATTTCCAGAAGTTACATGGTCACTCATTCACGAAATTGTGACAGAAAAGCTAGGCTACAAGAAATTATGCGACAGATGGGTCCCCAAAATGACTGAATCACACAAACAAAAACGTGTGGAGTCAGCGAAATTGTTTTTGCAATGTTTTTAAAAGGAAGGAGATGAACTTTTTTTCTCTCAAATTGTAGCCCACGACGAGACTTTTATTTTATATTTAAATGTTGAAACAAAACAACAATCAATACAGTGGCATCATTCAACAACCCCAAAGGCAAAAATATTCAAACTGGAACACTTAAAAAAAAAAAATGGCTTCTGTTTTTTGGGATCAGAAGGGTGTCTTGATTGTTGATTTTCTTGCACCATGAAGGACCATTAATTAAAGCTGCAGGATATTGTGAAACCTTAAAAAGATTCAGACGCACAATTTAGAACAAAAGACGTGGCATGCAGATATCAGAACTTCTTTTTTTGGACTACAATGATCGAGCTCACACTGCAGCTCAAATTGTTCAGCAGTTTGGGTGGGAACTAATGGATCACCACCCTACATCCCAGACCTATCTCCAAGTGACTATCACTTGTTTTTGAACATGAAGCAGTAGCTGCCCTCTCAGCATTTTTCAGAAGCCGATGAACTGAAAAATGGTGTGGATCACTGGCGTCAGATTTTTTGAAGGGGGTATAAAGAAGTTGGTGCCAAGATATTAAAAATATCTCAAAGACAATGAAAACTACGTGGAAAAATAAAGGAGGTATGCATGTATTTTTAGTCGTTTATACAATTTTTCTATCTCGATTAGCTTTTTTTAAATTAATTTATCAGATCTTACTTTGTGGACGCGCCTCGTATTATGAAAGGTGTGTTAAAAAAAAGGTCAAAGTGTATTCAGCAATAAACTGATTAGCTTAACTATCTAAATAGTATTGTGTTTTTTTTATCTCAATATAATTTCTAAGCACATTAATTGACCTAATTATTTTCATCTAATCATTTTAAATTTTGTTAATAGATAATCTGGTGTAAATATATAATGATATGATAACATCAAAACAATTAGTTTAAGTAAAACAAATGTCCAATAGTTTTCACCAGTGGCATAGCTAACATTATGCATACGAGGAGACTTGAATGTTGGTTATTTAAAGTTTTTTAAGGTGCGGCCGAAGGGAGCGCGAGTAATCCTACAGTTTTTATAGCATTATTTTCTTTGGCCAAAATAAATCAAATACTTCTCCAGTAGCATCATAGAGTTTAGTTTTCTGAACATGCTATTATCAACAGATCCTGAATATCTGTCAAGTGTGTTCTGGAATTTTGTCAAAAAATTTTAACTTAAGAAAAAAGTTTTGACAAAATTACAGGTAACCCTTGGCAGATATTCAAGATCTGTTGATATTAGCATGTGCAGAAAACTAAACTCTATGTTGCTACTGGAGAGATATTTGATTTACTTTGGCCAAAAAATTTTACTTCTATAAAAACTGTAAAAATACTTGTGCTCCCTTTGGCCACACCTTAACAATGTATCTTATTACCTGTACACAGGGGCTCTGAGAGGAATTTTATAAGGAGATACAAAGTTTTTTGGGCACCCGTTCCATTTTCCATTAATCCTGTCCAAAAAAAACTTGATTAACCATTCCTAGCTGAAAATAAAGAAATAAGAAAAAATAAATAATTTATGCATCTTTTATATCTAAAAAAAGGTAAAATTAATAAAACAAAAATACTATACCTACACTAATAGTTGAGAAATAGTACTAGTAGTGTAAATGTGAATGGTAGTCTTCAATATATTCAAACATTTTCTGAGATCCCAGGACATTCCAAGGTCCATTTTAGACCCCTGGACCAGGCAACGATGTACCCCCTGCACCCCGCTCTCATAGGGCCTGCAGGCTATGCAGGTTAAACACAAACATGATAATTCTCTAATGGGGTAGGGATGAGGAAGGAAGTATTTTAGAGGTAATTTTCCTGCATTTGCATGGAAGGAGAGTGGGAAATAATTTTAAGAAAACCACCCTCAGTAGACCTGACCATGATTCATACTCTGATCTTCCTGTCCTAGCAGGCTAGTTTATAATGAGAGTGACAGCTTAGGACATTTGGCCACAGGAGTGGATGAAAAAGTTAGTTAAAATAGTCTTACCTATTGTATCTTTTAGTAGCTTTAGCCGATGATTTATTAATATTATTTTAATCACTAATTTTTATTCACACGATACATCAGATTTATAATTGCCTACTAAATAATACATATTTACCAGATTTTCTCCTTCAATTTCAACACTTAAATAAAAACTAAATATATTTTGAATAATTCGAGTGCACACGTTACACAAAACATTGTCTTCAGAGTCAAAGAGTGAATAACAATAATTTTTAGAAAGGTTGCCCGAACAAGAAAGCCACAAGATTTCTCATGAAATTACAACCATTTAAAAAAATATTAGCTCTATTGTTTAAATCAACTATAATGAATTGTGCTCTTTGTATATGTGAGTAAGCTTTTTTAAGTCAGATAGTTGGGCAGTTACACGCTTGATTATCTTTTGATGAGTACTAATATTCTCCTACCTCCCCCCTTCCTTTTTCCACTAAAACTTCCCAAGTCCCTCTTTGTGCCACACCCCTTGACAAGAGTTAAAATCACAAAGTTGCCAAGTATTAAAAAATAGTCAAAACTATTAACAAAATAATGAATATAAATTTATTTAATAAACTAACATTTAGAGGTGAAGCTATTTAGTTTATTATTGTTTGTTTATATACATAATATTACAAGTCATATCAATTTATTAATACATTAGCCCTGCATCTGAACACAAATAAAATTTGACAACTCAGTCGAGACTAGCTTCTTCTCAAGTATATTAACAGTACCCCTGGAGTAGGGATAGAGGGTTGGGAATCTTAAAGTAGTTATGACAACTAGAAAAAAAAAAAATGGCAAAAGGTGAGGTGAGTCTCAAAAGGGGAAGGGAAATAAATAAATAATATTTTCTCTGTTCAAGAAGAATTTATGTAGGTTTTATCATCTTGGGAGTTGTTTTTAAACTTACAATAGTATATGCAACTTTATTTACTCTTCTTAACTGTCCAATAGAAGGTTTGGGGAGAATAAGTTTTATACTCTAACTTGACGCTATGCCCCTGGTTTTCACTCAACATTTTAATTGTTCATATACCAGGCAACCAAAGTGGGAAAACAGTACCGGTAATACATTATAAAGATCAGGGCCGGATTTACTACCTTGCTGCCTGTAGGCCCTCAATGAAATGCTGCCCCCCTCCCCCCCACAATCCCCCCCAACCTTCCACCTTTCCTAAAGGAAGTCAATACACTTCTATGGATCATTTTAAGATTTTCATCATAGTTTTGGTTTTAAATTGAATTTTTAAATTATACATTTATATATTATCAAGATCCTGTACTCTTTTAGAGGAATTTTTCCAGTCATTAAACCCTGAAGTAAACCCACTTTTTCTTCACCAAATAGCAGGTGAGATACACAAAAAACATGGTCCCTTAATGGTGAGTAGCCTTCACCAACCAATGTCTTATGTGTCTCCCATTATGAAGTTTTCGAGATAAAAAGATATTCCTTTTAATATGCCTTTCTTTATCAAGATACTTGCGCATTGAAACACAAGTTTTGTTCAACACCGTGAATTGTCACACAATCTCTTAATTTGTTATTAATTTCTGGCCACAGGCCCGGGTCCTTATCAGGTGCGAAAATACACTACTGCTGATTGGCAGCTGAATTTTCTGGTCCTCCTCCTATTGCAATCGTACATTTTATGTCATCTTTGGGATATAGAGATAGAGGTGAGCTATTGTCACTGTTACATAAATTAACACCAGTTAATGTTGAAGATATCTTCTTTGGAAGCATTGCTTCTGTTAATGAAGGAACAACTAACCAGTACTATCAGAGGAATATGAAGGATGATGCACAATAGCATTGCAACTGCGGTAGCACTGCTAAGTCTTGCCATTTGGCTACTCATTTCTTACATAAATACTTAGCAACAGCACCCAAAACAGATAACACACGCAGGACACATGCTCACGCATAAGTTTTAGTTAATAGCGTTACGACACTTATGCACGGACACATTAACAATTTTACACAGACATAAATAGTACAAGTATACTGTGTACATGCGAGTCCACAATACATACTGTATTCAGAACTAGTCACCAGCACAGCAAGGAATATTCAGTATCCCGCGTGCGACCAGTAACACAACATAAACCAAAAACATTTGCCAGCGGGACAAACAATAAACAATAAACGGAAAACAGTTGAGGTGAGTGTGAGTCTGATTCATCTTGAACTAGCTGGCAAGTGGAAGACTTAGCTCATTGTGATTCACTCAGAGGGTGTGACATGTCACTGGTTGTGAACATAAACACACAATTTGTAAGCTGGTACTGGCACTTGACAGGTACTAGGTATACAGAAGCAAGGGAGCAAGAACTGTTGGGTATCGTGTTGTGGGGCCATGAGCTGAGGACGATACACTTCCATGTGGTAGATGAAATATTAAAATATGAAATACAATTGAACAAAATATTTGCCTTCATTCCATGCCGCCTCCTGAATAGTGCCGCTCTAGGCCCAGGCCTAGTCGGCTTAGTGGGAAATCCGGCTCTGACAAAGATACAAACATCTAATAATTGTGTCATAACTCAGCCATACATGAAAATAGATTTTGGTTTATTTGGTTTGACTCCTTAAGTAAATGCAGGCTAGATAAATAATTGAGTCTCAGTGCTTTGTGTTATATTTTAGAGCAAAACATGCCAAATAGTTATATTTTCACTCTCTTGTCCCGAGGATTATGAACTGTGTAAACTATACTAACATATAGCTAAATTATAGCCAAACAGTATATTATAATTTAATATTGGGCAGTATTTGTAAAATTTAAAAATGACACCTTTACATGGGAATCAAACCTGGAACTTCTGATTATGTACCTGATACAGCTACATCTTTAACCTAAATATCATGTCCATCTTTAAGCTTTAACATTCATGTACACTTTTTCTACCCTGAAAGGTAGAAGTCTTACCTTTACTAATTACAATATGGCTCTCTTATACAAGCTGAAACACAGTGTAGCATATCAAACTAGGATTGCCACCTTTCAAAGTAAATGGAGTGCACATTTATTTTTACAAGTCTTAGCTTAGTTTCAAAATAATTAATGTTTGCCTTTTTACATGCTTTTGACCCCTCGAAGAGAGAAGTATTTTGATCGTCAAAAAAATAAAACTTGAGATTTTGATAGAAAGTAACGTTTGTCTGTATCACAGCCTAAAGTCGAAACCATTTTACCAATCGGGCTAACATTTGGTATCTAAGGTTTTTATAAGGTTCCCCAAAGGAGTTTTGGGAATTGGATATCAAACCCTAAAATTAAGGGTAGTTTACTGAATTTCAA
This sequence comes from Timema cristinae, assembly GCA_039000515.1. NCBI lineage: Eukaryota > Metazoa > Arthropoda > Insecta > Phasmatodea > Timematidae > Timema > Timema cristinae. The sequence goes on along the minus strand of JBCFYV010009882.1, from coordinate 66,721,380 downwards.
AAAGAGAAAACTATATAATTTTATTAAAATCCATTCTAACAATTTTGAATGAATATCTTATCGATGCAGTGTTTAGTTCTACAAACAAATGGCAATTCTCATTTTCCCATGAAAATAAATTTGGGTGCTTTACACAAGTGGAAATTTCTAATTATGATATCTCTGCAACTGTTTGAGATATGAAATAACTTATAATTGTTATCGGCCCACAGTGTAGTTGTCAATGTACCTGGCTACAAGCCTAAGGGTCCTGGGTTCAATTTCTGTCTCATACCTGGCATATTTTTCTTGTAAGGGAAGTTACCCCAGCGGTTATCGAGGTTTGGTTAGTTAGGTTTAAGTGTTTCCACTGGTTCCACAACCTCATACTCACTATCATCATCACCTTATCTCATCAGGACTTGGAAAGAGCCTCCACGTTTAGGATGTTTAATTAGTACATTTGGGCGTCCCCTGGGCAACAGCACATAAGTACTGGCTAATCTTTCAACAATCTGGGCTACAAATGATGTAGAATACAAATTCTATGATCAGGTACTTTTTAGGTCCCAAGGGTGCTAGACTAAAGAGTTTCAACTTTAGTTGATTCAAACTTTTTTTAAAGTCTTATTTACTATTCACGAAAATTAAAATACAAAATGGTTTTTAAGTGTTTGCCTTAGAAGTCTTTATTTATCTATAGCTGTACCTTCTTATATATTACTCCCATTTTTTATTTAGATTATAATTGGAAAACTCTTGTTAGTATCACAGTGATATTTAAATATAAATTTTAAATGCAGTTAAAATTTAATTTTATGAAAGTAAATTATTTAAGTCCAAAGTTTTTAGTTTCTTTGGTGATTTAATATTTTTCAGATTATAAGAAGATTCCAAGTGGGATGGGCTGGTGCAGATATTGATGCTATATCACTTCTTATCAACAAACCAGATAGTGAAATATTTCTAACATTTCAAGAAAGATTATGATATTATTGTTGGTTAAGTTACTATAGTGTGTTCCTTTTTAAAATAAAACTAAATCTTATATAATAAAAACCAGATTTAAATTGGTTATATAATGTCACAATATCACCATAAGATCTCCTCTGCAGCAATATTATTTACAAATTTTAATCAATAATACTATTTGTAAGCCGAGTGGGACGATGTACTCAAAGTAATTTTGTTAGATTTTTCTCTAGATATAACATTTTTTCGTGTTAATATTTTTAATTTTCAATTGTTAGTTAGTAGATGAATACCTTATTAGACAATTCAAAGGAAAAATGTTTAGGCATAAAATTAACATAAAAATGGTACTCCTTTTGGCATTTCAGTATCATGTTAGTTTGTTTTGTATTTATGATTGATAATTGTGTAATAGCCGTTATATTTATTGTTTCTAATGTTATAGTTAGTATTATGTGTAAGCCCTCGTCAAGTGGACAAGAAGACAGATAAACTTTCTTTGCATCGGGGATATGTTTGTGTTTATGGAGGAAGACTCATGACTTCCTCACTCTACTGCTTTTAAGAAAAATAAAATTTTCCCCGTGAACAATTGCACATTCTTTGTGACTCTTCTGTAACATTTGGGAAAAGTTAAACATCACATATGTTGTTTATATGCCAAAACATTCTAGTATAGTGCTACAAAATAAGAAAGTAATTGGGTGCTAACATTAAAAGTGCATTGAAGTTGTGGTTTCAGATTATAAAGTTAAACGTATTGTTGTTGCTTTATCATGTCATGGCATTATCTTGAAATACTTTTGAGTTATTTTAATTGTATTGACTCATGTGGAAAAAGGCCAGATCTGGGGAGATCTGAGATTGGCCAGATCTGGGCTGATCTGGAATAATCTTAGCTAGAAGTTATATTTGAAGCAATCTAATTTTGTCTATAAATTACTTTCAATAAAGTTAGGTTTTTTATTTAATATCAGGTTGTGTCTTAATAACTGTTTGGGTAGTATGCATGTATACTAATTACTCTAATGAGTTAGGGAGGAGTAGGTTTGATTTTTGATGAAGTGTGCCTGTATTCGTGTGGAGGGTAATTGGAAAACCATTACAGAAAAATCTTCCTCAGTAGGCCATACAGATATTTTAACCTTGATATCCCCATTACCGCAAGTCCAGCTTATGCTACAATACACACCTGTTTATTTTTAGAAATGAAATGGCTAAGAAAATGTCAATTTTTTTTACAAATCTAATGAAAAAATGTACTATTTAATTTCAAAAAGTTTATGTACACTTCCTCTAGTAACAATCTGCCTCATATCTGACCCATTAGAGTAATTAGGACCTGTAGGCCTATGGGTACTATGATGTGGTATTAATAAATAAATGATGTGTAAATAAAGGAATTAGTAAGATTCAATACATTTTATTTCAAGTATTTTTATAAACATGAAAATAACATGGCAAGACTATATGTTTTATAAAAATTGTTCTTCGGATCATATTAAATAACAAAATTAAATGTACTTTGATAAACTATGATTCACTTTTCTTAATTTCACAAAGCCGTGTTCCCAATTGCATTTTTATATATATATCGTTAACCTTGAAATCTTGAGTTGTTGCATTGACCTTAGCAAATTCTGAAATAAAAAAGGCATATCGTTAAAACCAATAACGTAATTATAAGATTAATTGAGTCCACCATATAAAAAATTATTTAAGCTAGCTCTATTAGTGTTATCAATATAAATTAAATATCGTACAGCACTGACGAGAAATTAGGAAGTTATTGGTCAAAGCTAATTTAGACCTAGTTTTTGTCAAAATCTATCATTTTAAAAATGTAAACAATTAATATGTGAAAATATTGATAGGTTTATGTAGTCGATAGTATTATACCGATTCAGTGGCATTTCAGGAAATGGTTAGGAATCATACATTACCAAACGCTATAATGACGTGCGGCTGCGAGTGCATGAATCAATTTTCTAACCTAGGACAAGATGTAGGTCTACTTGTTAATTAAATTCATCATGCAAGTTTTTTATGTGTTTATTTGGCTTATTATAAATTCACTCTTTTATTTAGGTTGTTTTAAAGTACTTTTTTGGTTATGTAGGCCTACTACAGCTTCTAAAGAAAAATTATGTTCACTACACATACCACAAAGTTTATAAAATTATGTACAATACACATATACCACAAAATAAAATAAAATCATGCTCACCACACATAAATGCATACAACAAAGTTTAGTAAAATTATATTCAATACACTACCACAATGTATCATTAAACAAATTAAAACCATGTCCATTACACGCGTATCTATAAATAAAGAAAAATCATGATCATTTCACTTATATCCATTGGTGGACCTAGGGTATGGTAGATTTGGCAAGTGCTCTGTGCGCCATTTAACGGGGGAACATCCCTAAACAGTTTCTATTTATTCTCTTGTTATAATTTATCTTACTTTTTTATTCCAAATACTTTTACATTTTAAATCATTTTTAGCTGTTATAATATTAACTACTAAATCGAATGTTAAATATTTGTTTTTGTACAAACTATAGCTAAATACATGAGATTCATACTGAAAATATTCTATATAAAATCACATTCTAATTCTCATGTCAGACTTGGCCATTGAGACAGAGCAAACCTAGGGCGCAAAGGTCCTAAGGGTGTACTTCAATTTTTTTTATAAGTGTAAAATAATATTTTAACTAAACAAGTTTCTAATTATTTATCAAAAAATAAATAATATCTAATATTGAGAATATATTTAAAAAATTACTAACAACATAATAATATTTGTTTTATGGCGTTCAAGGTTGCTTTGATTTATATCAAAGATTAAAGAAAATTTTAACAGCAAAGGAAGAAAAGAAGGACTAAATGGAGCTAGAAGAGTGTCAGTCACAGTTTTATGACAACCCTGCTGTGATGGTTGACACAGGAGTAGTGTTCAGCAAAGAATAAATGAGAAAAACAGCCTGGTATTGTTTGTTAATTGCGACAATCACTCACTCAACTTGGTGGGTGTACCTACAGTCAAGCAGGATACAATGATGGTCACCTTTTATGGAAACCTTGAAGCACTCTAAATATCAATATTTCCTTCAAAACAGCGCTGGAGTGCAATGATAGAAGCAGTCTAGCCTGTTAAAAAGTACCTTGAGAAGATACTTAGAGCTATCCAGGACATTACAGACGATGGAAATGAGGTGAAATAAGAAGTGATGTAATAAGTTACAAGTCAGAAGTAACAACTTACGAGTTATGGCTTAATCGAATGGGGGACACTCACCGAACCTCCAAGACGAGCTGCAACACACGGCACTAGCGACGACCTCCTTACTCCAAACAACCACCCGATAGACTGACGGAGCGTTCGACAGGCACCACCTAGCGTCAAACCCCAGACTGGTGAGAAAAAAAGGAAGATAGTTGCTTCTTCCGGCCACGTCAAGTTTCTAGACTATTCGACACGATGCTCGACCCATCTCGTCATCCCGTTCTCTCGCTTCTCCTTCCTTCCTTCTCCTCGTGTCCCTCCCCCTCTCTGTCAACTTTAACTTTGTATATATATTGGTGTGCTGGTGGTCTATGGTCACTTATTACACCACCAGCTTATCGAGGTAAGAACGGCGACGTAGGGCAGGGGATTGTTATTATTATTATTATTATTATTATTATTATTATTATTATTATTATTATTATTATTATTTATTATCGTCTGTATCTAAATTATATTTCGGCTTAATGCGGGGAAAACTTTCTAAATTATTGTTCTGGACACAAATCTTAGTTTAAATATGTAAATTTACTACGTCATGCGCTTCTCGCTGTTGTCAAAATGTCGTCGCCTTTCTGCCAACTTTTTGGGCTCCGGCCCTATCTATTGCGCCTATTGGCCTTATTGGTATATTTACATACTATTTAATATGCAGAGTAAAACTCCGCGTCTTGGGCTTTCTTCCCATTTAGTATTTATTTATGAGTATGCTTAGGATTAGCCGTCGTCTGGGTAGATTATATTATATTAGGAGACAGGACACTATAGGATAAATTGGGACTTGGTCCACTATTGGTCGTTATTATTGTATAACGCTATGATATTTGTTGGGGGTTGTGAGCGCTTAACGCCTATGTGTTACGCGGGACTTTTGAATATCATAAACTTTAAAGATCACCGTATTTGATTGGACGTTCTTCGAACCTAGTACCATAGACTTTGATATATGTCAGTTAGGATTATTGTCTGATATGTTTAATTATGTTCGTCGCGCATTGTTGCATTGTTGCATTGTTGAGTTATGGTCTCCGTAATCTAAATGGAACTATTTCTGGTTAGGATGGAAGACGCGCTTCGCGCGCTATGTTTTGTTGAGATTCTATAATGTGTACCTTTTCATTGTTTACGACAAATAAAGATATGTTATTAAAATAAGGCCATTTCGCCTGATTTTCCAGTCATCCTCACCCTAGTATAGGAAAGGGGGGGTTGCAAGTGGTAGCAGAGCGTGGTTCCATGGTTCTTATTCATGGTTATATGGTTCTATGATTCCATGGTTCTATGGTGATGTTGAGGAATCCGAGGTGGTTATGATATCTTGGTGGGTTAATTCACTATGCTTGATACATTGTACTAATATTTGTCTTTATTTTGTTCCATTCTGTCGTTGACCATGGCTCCTCCATTGGATCCTGACACCAAGTCGTCTGCTAAGATGATGAGATCTGACGTCTACAAGCTTAGCCGCGACTAACTCCTCGCCGAGCTCCAGGTTTGGTCCACCCCTATACCACCCAACGCTACGGTGGGTGAGTTGAGATCTATTTTATGTGAGCGTGTGAGCGAGACAAGGGGATCTTCGGCTGACTTAGGCATGGACAGGGATGTGAGTGGGGAACCGATATTGCCCTCCTATTCTCCTACCCCCCTTGTGCCCGTGGGGTATCCTAAGTGCCAGAGTAAGGTCTTGATGGAAATTTTGAATCGTATTCCTGTGTGCGATGGCCAGAACCACACAGACTTATTTAACTTTCTTATTGAAGTGAACCGGGCTTCTTGCCTCAAACTCTTTGGTGAACCCGAGTTCTTGACAGTGTGTTTGTCTAAGACGTCTGGGTTTTTGACATAATTATTTTCCCGGGGGATACAGGCTAATTTATCAATAAAAGCGGTGACTGACCAAATTTTGAATGCGTTGTTGCCTAGTAGGGTTAGGCAGAAGTTGTGTAGGGAAGTAGTACACAGGTTCCATGAGTCTCTCAGGAACTTTGTCCTGTCTATCACAGAGGCGGCTCGAGTGCTTAACACCAATCTTGGAGAACCCAAGTTGGTAGATATTATTTTAGAAAACGTGTCTCCCTAATCAGGCGCCATTTTGTTTTCTCTAACAAACCATCCTCCATCCAAGATCTCTATGCCTTGGCTTCGCTCATAGAGGGAACTCTTCTCTCTGAAGAAGAATATCTACACGCGCATGCGCCCGCGATTGTAAGTCGCGCGCAAACGGGTACCAACCCCGGAGTGACTACGTCTGCGTCATCTTTCGACCCCCATCCACCTGGTAGCCGTAGTAGGTACGTTAGGAGTGGTAATCCCGTGGGTTCTAATCCCGGGAACCGTGCGGCTCGTGACTTATCTAGGGTTAGATGTTTTCGCTGTAATAGACTGGGCCACGTACAGAGGCAGTGCAGGGAGGTAAACTTTTAAGGCGCGCTCGTGACCGTGGTATGGCCGCGTCTATAATTCGTAAGCCACGGGTTCCTAATCCCATTGTTCCTGTATGCATTGGCCCAGTGAAATGCTTGGATTTGTTTGATACTGGGGCTAGTAACTCTTTTGTTTGTGAAAAACTTGTTTTAACATTATTTGTGAAAACATTACCCAGAAAACCTATACTATTGCGAATGGGCAATGTTTGGTGGTGAACCGTAAGGTCAACCTTCCTATTAAGGGGCTTGCATAGGTGAGCCAAGACAGTGTCACTCAAGTGTTCAGCTCTATCACGATTTTGATAAAACTATTAATAGTATCGAGGTTTGGTCTTCACTGGAATGAATACAAAACTTTATTCTATGTTTCTTTAAAAAAGAGAGATGTCAACATAGTTTAAAATATGAAATTTTACCCTTAGAAAAGTCAAAATAAGGGATATTTGAGTTGATCGTTAAATACCTAAATCCGAGGGAAACTAAAGGGCAATACTATAGGAACATAGAATGGAGATTTGTGAATCGAATTATATAATTTATTAGGGGGGTCACAACACAAAATTTATTGGTATCATTATTAAGCTGAGAGGTAGCAACTGGTAGCATTTCCCTGTACGCTAACGCCATCACTCGGCAAAGGACCAGTTAAGCTTTGCTCTGAACGTAGGAAGGAGTAGTGGAAGTGAAAGAATGGCAGACGAGCAGGTTAATCCTTCTCTCGCTTCCTCTTGCCGTTCGTACTTCCACTCGGCTCATCACCTTCGGTAGAATCTTGCAGGTCGTGGCGCATGTACATTTTGACCACATTTTATTAAGTGGAAGCTAAAAAAAAATTAGCGTCAGTATGGATGAAGAAAAAACAACTGTGGACCATAGAAGAGGGAAAAAAAGAAGATTATACCTCACAGCCCATCGCAAGTAAAGAAATTGAAATAAGGGGAAGAAACTATGGATTGGTGATTCTGGGTGATTATTTTTTAAGTTTATATAGCAATAGTGAATTGGTCAAAAATGACACTGGCCTATTTATATTCATGTATTTATCATACACTTTTTAAACACACAACCTAACTTAGGTAACAATGTGATCTGTACATCACATTCAGAAAAATAGCCTAGATATTCACTATTCAGATAAAAGGACGTATCCATCTAGAAATAGAAATTTTATTTTCTAGCACCCCCTGAATCAGCTTCACGAATCTCCACCAAGGTGCATTAACAGTAGTTTTTTAAATGTGAAATCACTTTGGTTTTATAATCTATCTCTACACGCTAATGTGAGAGCACTTTTTTGTATCAAATACTTTCTCTTCCTAACCCCTAGTAAATTATTTTTTATACTGTTGTTTTAATTTTTTTAATAGTTCCTCCGTCCCCCTGTCCCCCCTTCAAAGTTACAAAGGCTTATTTTTAAAAACCAAAACTGTGTTATTAAAAATTCATAAGAAATTTAATTTAAGAATAATATTTGTTCCCATGACTTCATAATAATAAAATAGGGTACTGGAATATTGGTTTTAATTTTTTTTGTTAAATGGTTAGTTTAAAAAAAAATACAAGTTTTATGTGACAATAATTAATACTTGAACATGCTTGACAAAATGAAATCCTGTATTATTTTGCATGCAAATAATATGTCCTAGCAATAAAATGCTCAGATAATTACACTTTTTGCCTGAGATTTTTGAGTCACATGCTGAAATACAAATTATGCAAAATGTAAGGCAAAGCATAGTGGTTTCTTATATTTAACCAATATTATATAACTCCACAATTATATTCAATTTACAGAAAATACTTACTGGTTATAGGAAAATAACTATTTAATAAAAGCATGTTATAAATTTCTGTGATTTTGGTGAATGATCAATGACCAAAATACAAAACATCATTTCGGGATAGTAAATTCGGCTTTATGTTTTTATACTGTCAGAAATGTTCAAATATACCGTTTATAGGCTTTTGATGTTGTAGTTTTATAAAAAACAAGTTTCTTAAAACGTAACCTTATTTATCTACAGAGTATGCTTTGTAAATTATTATTATTAGCACCGCGTCTTACTACCCGTTCGGGTTATACATACGTACTCTAATGTGTAATGGTAGGGTGATTGTGAGATGAAATAAAGGACCTACAGTTTAACGTGGAATCTGAACCACGGTGGCAGCCTGGCATTCCCCACATTCACAAGATGTCTTGTCAGAGGTGAAGGAAGGGTTTGGAAATCAGATAAATCTGTGCCGGGACCGAGGTTTGAACCCGGTCGCCAGCACAGAAGTCTGACACCTTACCCCTAGACCACCAGGTCACCTATGCTTTGTAAAGACAAATGACTTAAATACTAACAGAGGTGGTAACAGTTCATCGAGCAAGCAAAAACCTAATATTCAAGAACAGATATAAACTATGGATTGCAACTCTATGTCTCCTTCTTCTGAAGAAAGGTGAGTTTCTAAATAATTTTATGGTGTGGTCTATAATCAGCTGGTGACCTGATGGTCTAGGGGTAAGATGCCGGACTTCTGTGTTGGTGTCCGGGGTTCAATCCTCAGTCCCGGCATAGATTTATCTGATTACCAAACCCTTCCTTCACCTCTGTAAAGACGTGTATTAATCACAACTTGTGAATGTGTGGAATGCCAGGCCTCCACCGTGGTTCGGATTCCACGTTAAACTGTAGTTCCTTCATTTCGTCTCTCAATCACCCTACCATTACACATTAGCGTAAGTGCGTATAACCCGAGCGGGTAGTAAGACGCGGTGCTAATAATAATAATAATAATATAATCAGCTCTTTGTCGACTTGCAATAAATTTTATTGCTTGAAAATCTTGAGTATAAAAACTTTATAATAAATATTAAAGTTCTAAAAAGCTGTACATATATATAACCAAATTAATAGTTCCTAAGAAGGACCACAGCATCCTTACTAAAACGAATTTATTTTATATAGGCTTTCCAATAGTTGTTTAAATTTTGATTTTATGAATATTCATGGTGATATAATTCAAATAATCCCCCTCCACTTTCGGGCACACCTACCAGCATCTTATCTGATACTATTCGGTATCCTCACTGCAGCATACAAATTAATATATTCACACATTCAATAATTAGTAGGCCTAGCAGCAGCACCTTTACAGAAGATTTGATGGACATATCCTCCGGCGATTAGTCGAAGACATAATTGTATTCACAACTGTAAATATTAGATTTCATAATTCACTTTAGTGTTTTAATTTATTTAGTGAACAAGTTAAGGTGGGCTGGAAGAGGACGCGAGAAAAATTAAGTGTTTTTGCAGTTTTCACAACAAACTTTTTTAAATCAAATGCTTCATTAGAGATATATAGTTTAATTTTCTATACATGGCAATATCAACAGCTGTTCTTGAATATCTGCTATGAGCATAGCATCATTTAATGAGAAACATTTTAAACGAGGAGAAAAAGTTTTCACAAAATTCTGGGACCCTCATGACAGAAATTTAACAATTGTTGATATCACCCTGTGAAGAAAATTAAACTCTATGTTTGTACTGGAGCAATATTTGATTTAATTTGCTGAAAAAAATTGTTTGCATTGAAAACTGAAAAAAAAACTAGTTTCCTGGCATCCCCTTTGATTCCACCTTAAGTACAGTTATTATGAATGCCACATTCATAGAAATAGGGTATAAAGTCTGAAACTAGCTATGATATCTATAATTATAACTATATGTTTTATGTATTTTGAACTGGTACACGTTTACAGAGGTATCAACTATAATCTGGCATACTTAGAACCCGTCCCTGCCATGACAGAACCATTTTATGAGGTTCATGGTGAGGCCGCTGCATAAATAGGAAATTTAGATCAATTGTAAGTCGAAGCAAAATGTTTATCTTACTATTTTAGAAAACACTTTTGGATAAGAGTGGAATTCACATTTATATGAGAAAATTAAGTCAAACATGAGTGAAAAGGACGCCAAATAGGAGAAAGAAATTCAAGCCCACACACTGTGATTTTATGGCTGGCTACCTACTAAAAAATCGCGCTGAAAGACGTGTCATTATTATGAGCTAGTCTTCATTTGAAGTAACTATACAGTTGGGATGAAATCTATATTATTTTTATTTCGCCCTTCCAGGCTATTCTTATTTACTACACTTCTTGGACAAGAATGAGGAAAGTATAATTTTGAGCAAATGCTACAACATTGGTATGGATGGAGAGTGTGAAATAATATACCATATAATATTAGCTACAGGCCAGATATTGCGGAGGAATACATTAATACCTAATTAATCTTGCTTTCAAGATCAGGGATGGAGTTTAACTTATAGAAATCATTACTTACTACGAATTAATTTCAATAACAAAAACCATTTTAGAGGTCATCGTTAGATCGCAAACTAGCATTTAAACAAGCCATTTTACCAAGTTGATTTAATTTTCTTTTTTAAAAAAAATTAAAGAGTTTATTTACTCATACATGGTATTAATATTGTGTGTGCTTATTGCGAGATAAAAAATTGCCAATTTATTCCTCATATTTTCCCAATTTTACAAATTAATTGATTTGCTGTAGTGCAAAACTAAACTGGTTTATTAAATTTATGATATTACATTGTGCGAGAATGAGAATTAAAAAAAAAATGAAAGTCATAAAATATATGTTAATAGTCTTCCTGAAATATTTTCTTTATATTATGTATGACCCGCATCGGTCGCGTAGTTGTCTAACGCGCTATTCTTCTTAAGCTCGACTGCTGAGGACAGGGATATCGAGGTTCGAATCTCGGTTGGGTGAACTGGGGTGGTTTTTCCTAAATGGTTTTCCACTCTCCCTCTACGCAAATGCGGGTTCACTTCCTCTAATTCAACCTTCCCAATTCCCAATCCATTATCGTAATTAGTACGTAAAGCGTATAGACCGAACGGGTAGTAAGACGCAGTGCTAAATAATAATAATAATAATAATAATAATAATAATAATAATAATAATAATATATTATTATGTATATATTTGATTAACTCAAAATAACTTTAGTAAGAAAAACAAAATAGCAGTTTAACTTTAAACATAATAGTGTAAAATAGGTGTATGTATTTTAATGAAAAAATTAAAGAATGCACGAGACATAAATTCAACAAAAACTTAAGTCAATGATTTATTTATTACAAATTATTATTTTTACATCAATACTTTTTTTTTCAGGAATACTACAATCAATACATTTCAAATAAGTCCCCCTTGACATTCAGAGATAGCATCCTGTAGCTTAACTGATAGTGACACTATTGAAAGTATTCTCCCTCCACATTTAGAGTCGCCTAACCCCACATCTCTAGATAATACCATACATTCGACTACTTTTAATTCAGAAACAGAAGTTATAAAGGATATTTTCCCGGAAGATGTGCCACAGACACCATTGTCTTCACAACAGTAAATATTACATTACACATTTTAGTGTTAACTTATTTAGTGAACAATAAATTAATTTCAAATTTTGAATTAAATTGTTACCAAGCTACCCTGATTAAATATGATACATATTTAATAGGAGTGTCACCTAATAAAAATACAATTAGAAGCTGAAATACAATATCTAGAATTATAAATGTAATAAAATAAATTCTAATTAAATTTCACAGGCTAAAATTAAGATTAGCACAATCATGGCAGTGGGAAAGTGATCAATTTAAATTAGGCCTAGTATTAAATTAGTTGAAAAATTATACATGTACACGGGAATTGATTCTGTGAGTGCTAAGCCAAAGGTCCGGGGTTCAATTTCCGTGCCAAAGCTATCAATTAACATTTATGGTTCTGGTTCCAGTTCCATTCCTTGCATTAAATACTTCAAGCTACAGTGCACATTTGTTTAGTTTTTTCTTTCCAGGGACACAAATGTTTTAAAAACACCCTCTATCATAGAAGGACGCAGAATAGTCGACTTACAGTACTTTTTGGAATGTGTTCAAGCCATATAGCATAAAGGGTTCGACTGCACATTTTCAAATATGAATATTACAGGCGAAACAAGGAATGGCTTCTGCAGCATATTACACTTGCAGTGCAAGATGTGTGGGGTTCTCGAAACACTCCATACTGAAAAACCCAACTCACCGATGAATGTTAATACCGCAATGGTGGCTGGCATTATTAACACAGGACAAGGTTTTTCTCAAATGGAAGAGTTGTCTGCAGTACTAGATATGCCTTGTATGGGCAATCCTATGTACCAAAAGATACACCAAGAAGTAGGTGAACACCTAGGAAGCATTGCTTCTGATGAAATGATGGCTGCCGCGCGTGAGGAAGCAGCATTGGCTGTCAAAGCCGGAAATGTGGACAAAGAGGGTCGACCAATGATAACTGTTGTGGCAGATGCAGCATGGTGCAAAAGATCTTATAAAAGCAAATACGACGCTCTATCAGGTGTGGTAAGTTATATATAACACATAGTATTGAGACGAAGAACTTTGTGTTGAGCTAGATATATTATTTAATATAATATAGTAATCACTAAATAAACTTTTAAAACTCAATTTTGTCTTTGCTTTTCAGTTTAAAGTATTTTAATGGTCCTATAGGTAAATATACCCTACACTAAATTTTGTTTATGATACTAGGCATGCATTGTTGGCTTCAAAACAAAAAAAGGTGATATACATGGGTCTTCGCAACTCCTATTGCTCTATTTGTGAAAGAGCATCTTCTCAAGAAAAACCTACTAAAGAGTACATATGCTATAAAAATTGGACACAATCTGCCACTGCAATGGAAGTTGACATCATAGTTGATGGGTTCAAGCAAAGTGTACCAATGTATGCAATCGTGTATGCCGAACTTATAGGTAACTTAACATAGCGCTTTAAACAATTAGTTAATGTCGTAACATCAAAAAGTTTTAATTTATAATCCAGTTATTTCATCGGGAACCCAACAAAAATTAATATTAATAAATGATATTGCCTTACCAGTATGATATTGAATTAATAAGTGGATTTAATTATTTTTTTAGGAGATGGGGACAGCAGTGTCGTGAAACGTTTGAGCCTAGCCAAGCTGTATGGTCCTGATTTCGAGATAAAAAAGATTGAACGTGCAAATCATATTCTTCGCAACTATGTGAATAGGGTAAAGGAAATCGGGAAAAGAGGAAAGAGCCAACTAGATGCAGTTCTTGGAATTATTAGGTCATCCATTCAACAAAGAGTTTTAAGAATGCGATATACTGTAACTGAGGCAATAAAATATTGTCAAGTACAACCTTTCCCTCATCATGAAAATTTCAAACAACTAAAGGAAGACATAAGTAATGGGCCAAGTCATGTTTTTGGTGATCATTCTCTGTGTGGGGAGCGAGGATATTTTTGTCAGGGATCAAAAGAAGGTGAAACAAATTTAGTGCCAGAGTTTATAAAATATGGCTTATGGGAAGATATAGTTAGTGCTCGTAATTCCTTGGCATTCCATGCTCAGAGCCTAATCTTTAACGTTAGTAATAATATTGCAGAGTCATTTAATAGTGTAGTTGCCAAATTCATCGGCGGAAAGCGCATTAATTATACTTTGAGGGGCTCTTATCAAGTTCGCTGTACAGCAGCAATAACTTCCCACAACAAAGGTCCTACACTACACAGACTCCTGCACAAAAGGATGGCTATTGTCAGTCCTGGAGTAAACACTAAAAGGTTTGTCACACGAAAAGTTAAACGTCGAAATGCAAGGACCAAGCGGAAATTGCAGTACCCTCCCCTCAGAAAACACCAAAAGAAGTCTTCAGGTCCAGATGAGCACTACGGGGTTCTGGACATTCCAGCTAAAGCTGACCTCGATGAAGAAGACTATAATCTGAAGAAAGAACATTTTATTAATAGTTTGCGTATGACAGAAGAGCAGAGGAAAGCCTTGATTTATGAAACGGTTGAACAAAGTCAGAATGAAGAATGGAGAAGACAGCGAAGGAAGCGAGTGACAGCTTCATGGTCTGGTAAAATTTGCAAAATGAGACAGACCATATCGAAGGCAAATCAAGTAAAGACTATGTTACATGGAACATTCTTTGGAAATGATAGGACTCAATATGTTGTTGAACATGAACCTATGGCAATAGAAGCTTTGGAAGAAGTGCTTGGAGTAAAAGTTGAAAGGGTGGGGTTAGTAGTCGACAGAAATATATAATTTATTGCAGCATCTCCCGATGGATTTATAGGTGATGGTGCTATCGTCAAAATTAAGTGCCCTGCATTGGCGAAATATTTTACACCAAATGAAGCCATAAAATGAAAAAAAAAAAAAAAAAAAAAAAAAAACAAGTTTTGCATATTACGAGGAAATGATATCCTTTTTTAAAAAAAGAGATAGTTACTATTACCAAGTGCAAGGACAATTACACATTATTGAAAGACGGTGGTGTTACTTTGTTGTCTGAACAAGAAAAGGAATGTCCTTCACGAAAATTGAAAGGGATGACATCTTCTGGAAAAGTGAAATGGAGCCTCAATTATTTAGATTTTGTATGGATAGTTTGCTTCCAGAGATACTTGATTCCAGATATGATCGAGGATTGCCAATAAGGGACACCTTTTAGAGAAAACAAATATTTAAAATGATGACCAGCCGTCAAAAAGAAAATATCTTAATTGGGTTGTGAATGGATGAAATTTTGTTTTACTCCTTGGTGGAGTATAGATAAGAATATTAGATAGATAAGATAGATAAGACTATTTCCCTTCAGTTTGTTTTTCATCATATTTTGAATATTACTGACCATAATTTCCCTTCATTACTTAACAAACGTTAAATGAACATGAGAGGTCTTTATTTTGTGATGTACGCAATGGTGGATCTACATAAAATAGCACCTATGGCAAGCACTGTCCAAACACCTGACACCTGTATTTTAAACAACTTTACCACAATATCTGCTCAAAATTAAGACAAACTCATTAATTTTATATTTAACACATTATGGTAACATAAGAAAACTATGAATGCACCTTCCTTGTTTTTACTGACGCAAATTGATCTATGATGTCTTAAAGTCTGTTATTTCTGTTTATTCTCTTTACACAATCAACAGAGCAAATCACACAATCAGCTTTGACCCATCAAGACTTTCAAATACGAAGGTATTAGTTTCAGATCTCACAGCTGACGATGGTTAGCAGTATCTGAATAGCACTGTGAAGATTGTGGAAAACGCTCTTATCTGCATACTGAGCAATACATTCTGGAAGTTCTTCAAGTCTTGATATTTTCATGTTGGCCCGACTTGAAAAAACATGTGACAATCTAAAATGTCTTCATATAGTTGTTGTCCATCAACAACACAGCTATAAAATTTTCCCAAATGTTCGCACATCTGGTTTGAATCCTTAATATCGTCAGCGTAACACAGTCCCTTGGCATTAATAAGAAAGTCAAAGAAAGTCACTTCTTATTTCACTGGTTTCATTTCCATCGTCTGTAATGTCCTGGATAGCTCTAAGTATCTTCTCAAGGTACTTTTTAACCGGCTTCATTGCTTTTATCCTTGCACTCCATCTGATTTTGGGCTCCGACTTCACAACCACAGGCGCAGCGTTTTTCATACCTTTCTTTGAGTGAGTGATTGTCGCAATTCACGAACAATATAAGGCTGTTTGTCTCACTTATTCTTTGTTGAACACTACTCTTGTGTCAACCATCACAGCAGGGTTGTCATAAAACTGTGACTGACACTCTTTTAGCTCCTCTTTGTCCTTTTTTCCCTTTTCTGTTAAAATTTTCTTTAATCATTAATAAAAATCAAAGCGAACTCAAACGTCATAAAACAAATGTGATTGTGTTGATAGTAATTTTTTTAATATATTCTCAATTTTAGATAATATTATTTATTTATTGATATATAATTAGAAACGTGTTTAGTTTAAATATTATTTTATACTTAAAATAAACAAAAAAGTTGAAATACGCCCTTAGGACCTTTGCGTCCTAGGTTCGGTCTGTCTCAACGGCCAAGTTCTCACATGAGAATTAGTATGTGATCTTATATAGGCTATTTTCAGTATGAATCTCATGGATTTAGCTACAGTTTGTACCAAAACAAATATTTAACATTCTATTTAGTAGTTTATATTATAACAACTAAAAATGATTTAAATATAAAAGTATTTGGAATAAAAAAGTAAGATAAATTACAATAATTGAGTAAATAGAAACTATTTAGTGACGTGCCCCCGTTAAGTGGCGCCCAGGGCACTTGCAAAATCTTCCATACTGTAGGTCCACCATTGCATATAAGTAAAATGATTATGATTTTTCTTTATTTAGAGATATGTGTGTAATGGGCATGATTTTAATTTGTTTAGTGATATATTGTGATAGTGTATTGAATAAAATTTTACTAAACTTTGTTGTAGGCATTTATGTGTGGTGAGCATAATTTTATTTTATTTTGGGGCATATGTGTATTGTACATAATTTTCTAAACTTTGTGTATGTGTAGTGAACATAATTTTTCTTTATGTTGTGATATAATATATCATATAAATTTATTTTATTATGTGATAAACCTTTTTTTTTTAACATTATTTTTTTAAGCGTTATGTATGTTTGTAGTGAACATTATTCTCCTAACTTTTGTGATATATGTGTAATGAATAAGATTTTCCTTTATTTTGTAATTTAGGACTACGTATAGTGAACATATTTTTTCTAAGCTTTGTGGTATACGTGTAGTTTTTCATACCCGAATACGATTTTAAAACCAATGTTCCCGACATCAGCAGTACACAACAATGATAGCACGAGAATGAAGCCTTAGACCAGTGTTTCCTATATTGGGTAATACTGTCCTCCAGAGGGTGTTTTTGGTTTTGTGAGATGGTAAATAATTGTAAGGAAGTTGTACGGGAGTGTATGGGTTGTTACTGATATTGCAGGAATAATTTTACGCTAATAAACACAGGCAAAAAAATATTTAACAAAAGGGTCTGAAATTAAATACGGTATATATGTTTTATAATTTTGACCATACGATTTATTCCTTATGTTCTATAATTTTGACAATACGATTTATTCCTTATGTTTGTAACCACTTAACATTAGTTATGTTTTAACGAGTGTTTTATTCATAAGAATTATAAATTATGCCACGTAAAAAGTGAATTTATTTTGTAATCATGTTTATTTCAAAGGAGGTAATATTGACTAAGTGGTAAAAAAGTATTTCTGCAAGGTTATTATCATTGATTTCAGTATGCATATTACATATAACTTGGGGTTAGGGGCTGTAGCAGCATCAAACTCTCAGAAGAGGGCAGTAAGCTAAAAAAAAAGGTTGAGTATTACTGCCTTGAACCATGCTGATAGTGAAGTCCATATAGTTAACATTACATTAATAACGTTCATCAGTTGTACATGTATAGTGGACATTGTTAACTTTCATCTGGTCTACACATAAAGTGGACATTGTTAGCTTTCATCAATTGTACACATATAGGGGACATTGTTAGCTTTCATCAGTTGTACACATATAGTGGCCATTGTTAGCTTTCATCAGTTGTACATGTATAGTGGACATTGTTAGCTTTCATCAGCTGTACACGTATAGTGGCCATTATTAGCTTTCATCAGTTGTACACATATAGTTGACATTGTTAACTTTCATCAGTTGTACACGTATAGTGGACATTGTTAGCTTTCATCAGTTGTATGCGTATAGTGGTCATTGTTAACTTTCATCTGATCTACACGTATAGTGGTCATTGTTAGCTTTCATCACACATATAATGGACATTGTTAGCTTTCATCAGTTATACACGTATAGTGGACATTGTTAGCTTTCATCAGTTGTACACGTATAGTGGTCATTGTTAACTTTCATCTGGCCTACACGTATAGTGGTCATTGTTACCTTTCATCAGTTATACACGTAAAGTGGACATTGTTAGCTTTCATCAGTTGTACACGTATAGTGGCCATTGTTAGCTTTCATCAGTTGTACACATATAGTGGACATTGTTAACTTTCATCAGTTGTACACGTATAGTGGACATTGTTAGCTTTCATCAGTTGTACACGTATAGTGGTCATTGTTAACTTTCATCTGGTCTACACGTATAGTGGTCATTGTTAGCTTTCATCACACATATAGTGGACATTGTTAGCTTTCATCACACATATAGTGGACATTGTTAGCTTTCATCAGTTGTACGCATATAGTGGTCATTGTTAACTTTCATCTGGTCTACACGTATAGTGGTCATTGTTAGCTTTCATCAGTTATACACGTAAAGTGGACATTGTTAGCTTTCATCAGTTGTACACATATAGGGGACATTGTTAGCTTTCATCAGTTGTAGGTGACCTGGTGGTCTAGGGGTAAGGTGTCAGACTTCTATGCTGGCGGCCGGGGTTCAATCCTCAGTCCCGGCAAAGATTTATCTGATCACCAAACCCTTCCTTCACCTCTGACAAGACATCTTGTGAATGTGGGGAATGCCAGGCCTCCACCGTGGTTCGGATTCCACGTTAAACTGTAGGTCCTTCATTTCATCTCACAATCACCCTACCATTACACATTAGCGTAAGTGCATATAACCCGAATGGGTAGTAAGACGCGGTGCTAATAATAATAATCAGTTGTACACATATAGTGGACATTGTTAACTTTCATCAGTTGTACACATATAGTGGACATTGTTGACTTTCATCAGGTCTACACATATAGTGGACATTGTTGACTTTCATCAGGTCTACACATATAGTGGATGTTGTTGACTTTAATCAGGTATACACGTATAGTGGACATTGTAAATTTTCATCAGTTGTATACGTATAGTGGACATTGTTGCCTTTCATCTGGTGTACGCATATAGTGGATATTCCTTGCCTGAATTTAATTCTAGATTTATAATTACTTCAACTTTATTAGGTTGTAAAAATATATTGAACACTACTTCCCTTGTTTAGTCTCTCCGCGTAGAGATTGAAACTAACAGATTTTACTCGATGGTAAATATAAAATGAAAGCTAGTTTATTCACACAGCAACATATCAATCTAATTTTTTATATAACTTATGTAAAAACTATATCCAAAAAGCTTATTGATAGATATTGTAATATTTTTATTGGCTTAGGAATATTTAGAAACATACAAACTAAGCTATAAATGTAAAAATTGAAATAAATCAAAACACAAACATAATATTTCGTGATTATTTTATGGGTATAACTAATAAGTAGTTGAAAGGTCATGCTTACCAACACCATCTTATCTAATTTTACTATTTATAATGACAGGTTATTAAGTTGTCATATAATAGTTTTAACTACAACTAGAAATCAAAATATTGTACCACCAATAGCTAAGCGTTCTATACAATACAAGTTTTCACCACCATATAACCTTTAAAATGGGAAAGAAAGGTAATTGGTATGCAACTGTTACACATTTAGGTGCTGCTAGTTTTGCCTTTAAATAATGTTGAATTCCCTAATACATTAATTACACCAAAGGGAAAGAAAGTGGAAATTATTAATCAAAGGTCTTATGCCCTCATTTGTGTAAAGTAAGAGTGTAAAATGATTGAAGGCAAACAATCTCAGAGCACACGACTGGAATTCAAGCCCCAACCTACCATCACCTGTAAATTAGACTAGACGAGAGAGATTATTTTGTTCACGTCCCCACTGGAGATGGCTATTATTTTTATATTCGTGGTTTTATAAGATGTTTAATCTAAATAGTAAAAGAGTTCAAGCTACTGTCCGGCTGGAATTTACCCAAAGGGTCGAATGATCTAAGGCGTCATTCTAACATTAAAATTGGTTGCCAATAACATGGAAGTTAGGGTTAGAATTCTGGTCTGGTGTATCGAGAGGAATGTTGCTCTCAATGGTCGATTTCCACTCATGCTCTTCGTTAATGCAGGCACAATTCCCTTAAAATTAAACTTTGCTATTCTATAACACATTAGCGTATTAATTGGTGCACATGCACATAATACATAACAGGTAGTTAGATGGTTGTGGATAAATAACCTAATGATTTCAATATTTAGATACAAATTTAAAAAATAAAGTTATAAGTACCTAATTAATCTATGTACATGAATGTAAGTACCTAATTATTTTATGTATATGAATGTAAATCACGATTTAATATACAAGAGCAGCATTACTAGCAACTTGAAATAGTGATGTTCTTATTTCTTTTAAACAACTCGCACTGTCTAAATTTGTAAGTAGATTGGTTGTGCATCAAACCAGTGTGCTGTTGTGAAATATAAACCAAAAGAGTGGAAAAGCTGTCGCTTTTACTGGGGAATGAATCATCCCGGCCTTGAGTGACAAGTCTTTCGTCCTTCCTCTTTCACGAATCTGTTACGAACTCATCGAAAGAAAGATAGGTAAAGAGAAGAGGGGAATATTTATTTTTACTCCCAAAAGGCGACGAGGTATTTCTACCTGCCCATGTAGCTCCCTTAAGATTGGTCGGTTTTCGTGGAAACGTTCTTTTTGTGTAGTTCCCGTCCTCCCGTTTGACATGATTTTGGGGAACGATTTTTTTGTTTGAAACTAACGCTACTCTGAATATGGGCAAACGGGAAGTTTTTTTTAAGTTTGCGCCCGAAGAACTTATTTCGTTTTCTGCCCGTGGGCGGTCTAGGGGTAAGGTGTCGAACTTCTGTGCTGGGGTCTGGGGTTCAATCCTCGGTCCAGGCACAAATTTATCTGATTATTAAACCCTTCCTTCACCTCTGACAAGACATCTTGTGAATGTGGAGAATGCCAGGCCTCCACCGTGGTTCGGATTCCACGTTAAACTGTAGGTCCTCCATTTCATCTCACAATCACCCTACCATTACACATTAGCGTAAGTGCGTATAAACGAACGGGTATTAAGACGCGGTGCTAATAATAATAATAATAATAATAATAATAATAATAATAATAATTCTGCCCGTGATACGCCACGGACTCTGTTTTTATGGATAAGGATAGTGAGGCCATTCAAGGGGTAATCAACCGCTTTTCTGACGTAATCACGGATAGATGAGGGAAATGTGATGTCCTCCCTTATGATATTGTTGCTCTGGACAACATACCTGTGCGTTCAGGGCCATACTCCTGCGCTCCTCCTAAAATGGAGATCTTTAGGAATTTAATTTTTGACCTGGAGAAGAAAGGGGTTATCCGCCCGTCTAAATCACCGTACGCCAGCCCTGCGTTCATCATCCTTCGCAAGAGCAAGGGACATCGTCTCATAGTCGATTACAGGAAAGTTAATAAAAAAATGGTGTTTGACCCGTATCTGATGCCGAGCATCGAGTCAGCGTTTCAACATCTTGGTAAAGCTAAATACTACAGTCTCATTGATCTTAACGCTAGATTCCTCCAGTGCGCGCTCTCGGAGCCCTCCAAGAAATTTACTCCTTTTATAACTCCTTGACAGGTTTATGAGTTTAACCGGGTGCCCTTGGGTATTAGTTGTGGGGGTCAGGCGCTTAGCAGAGTTTTAGATCATATTCTTGATGACTTAAAGTTTAGATTTGTTTTCAACTACCTCAACGATATCTGCATTTATAGCAATTCCCTGCAGGATCATTTGCGTCACGTAGAGACAGTGTTAGAACGCTTGCGCTTGGCTGGGTTCACGGTCAACCCGCAGAAGGTCACATGGGCTAAGGAGTCTGTCCCGTATCTGGGGTATGTTATTTCAAAAGGAAACCTACTTGTTGACCCTGATCGCGTCAAGCCAATTCTCGACTTTCCTACTCCAAAGAACTTAAAGGGCGCGTCTCGGTTTTTGGGGATGTATGCGTACTACGCCAGGTTTATTCCCTCATTCTCAGAAATAGCTTACCCTCTTAACTCCCTTAAGAAGAAGGGGACAGCCTTTGTATGGGGTCAAGAACAGAACGACGCCTTTCTCGCTCTCAAGCGCCATCTTGTTTCTCCGGCTGTATTGCGCATGCCAGATTTCTCTATCTCCTTTAAATTACATATTGACGCTTCATCAATAGCGCTTGGCGCCGTACTCTCGCAGCAAACCCCTGAAGGTAGCAGGCCGGTAGCGTTCGCCAGCAGGACCTTAAATGCGGCAGAAAAAAAGTATAGTACCTATGAAAAAGAATGTCTTAGTTGCTTATTTGCGGTAGAGAAGTTTGCTGATTATCTCGAACTTAGGAAGTTTGACTTGTATACCGATAATATGGCGCTGACCTGGATGTGGAACCATCCCAAACAATTGGGTAAGATAGGGCGCTGGATTTGAAGGCTCTCCAGGTTTGACTTCACCACCCATCATGTTGCTGGCAAGGAGAACGTTGTGGCTGATGTGCTCTCGCGGATGTCAGAGGGTCTCGACCCTGTAGGGGAAGAGCCGAAAGCGGGGACTTTAGGGGTCATCCATACTATTCCTGAATCTTTTATTTCGATCGGCACTCACCAGGCTGAAGATGAGTTTTGTAAGCAAGTGTTTGGTCGGATTAGGGCTGGAGAAGTCGTCGGGAACTTCCGCTTGCGCAAGGGACTCCTTGTAGCTGATATTAGAGGGAGACCCAAATACTATATCCCTGAAAAACTTAGGCCCATGCTGCTTAAATATTTCCACGACTCTGCGTTTGGCGGGCACTGTGGGATACTCAAGACTGAGTGGAAGGTCTCTAAGGAGTTTTACTGGCCCAACTTATCTAAGGACGTAAGGGAATGGGTACGTAAGTGTGAACCCTGTAAAAGGTCTAAACCCTCCCAGAATTATAACATAGGATTCCATTCCGCCGACATCGCTACGCGTCCCTGGGAGAAAGTCTTTGTTGACTATGTTGGGCCCCTTACTTGTTCCTCCCAGGGAAGCACTTAGATTCTCGTGGTCATGGATGCCTTTTCTAAGTTCGTGATCCTGATCCCTCTTGGGGATATGAAAGCGTCGACGACAGTGGACGCCCTGTCTAGGTGGGTTTGGGATATATTAGGGACACCTAAGATTATTGTTAGTGACAATGGGCCTTGCTTCAGGTCTAAAGCGTTCGGGGACATGTGCTTCTTCTGGGGCATTAAACACGTGACCACCAGCCCTTACTACCCCTCCCCCAATCACGTAGAGCACTTTAACCGTAATTTGAATGTAGCGCTTACCATCTTCCACCACCAGGACCACTCTCATTGGGACAAACTGTTAGACATTTTGAACGTTGCGTTCAACTCCGCGTTCCATGAGTCAGTCGGGGCCACCCCGGCTTCGGTCTTCCTGAACAGGGATTTAAACCATCCCCTATTGGCGACTTGGGATGTTGACCCACTTTTGTCTGAAGCCGATGACCGCCCCTTTGAGGAGAAATGTAATCTTGCCTATATAAATTTGCAGAGGTCTCAAAAGAAGGTGGCTTCTACTTTCAACCGGGGACGTATCCCCGTTTCATTTAATGTTGGGGATAAGGTCGTGTGTAAATGTTTCCCCCTGAGCTTGGCTGTGGACAAAACGTCGGCTAAGCTGGCGTACAAATGGAGTGGGCCATGGTACATAGACAAGTTCTTAACGCCCGTCTCTGTGCTACTAAAGGAAATAGCTGACCCTTCGGTGAGCCGTCGTGCTCACATGAGCCACCTGAAGGTGGTGGTGTAGTAATTCAGTTCCCTGTCTGGAGAGGTACTAGTTAGATATCGTTAGTGTGTTAGTGTCAGGGGCGGCTCGTCCCTAAGGCGTGGAGGCGCGCGCCCCCCAACCCCACGAATCCCCAGTTCCTTTTAAAGTTATTATTCGCACTCTCACGACAATTTTGTCTTGCCATAATATTTTCAAGAAAAATATGTTTTTGGTTTAATAGCAGGCAATGTTTTTAAAATTGCATGCGGTCGGGCGCGAGGCGGCCAGCGCCTAATATTGTGAAACCAAAACTTCCCACCCCTTCACCTCTTGTCTTCAAATGGCATGCAGTCAGGCGCGCGACGGTCAGCGCCTGACATAGTGAAACCAAACCTTCCCTCCCCTTAACCCACTGTCCTCATACTGCTATAGCTAGCTAGCATTGCTTATTCTTCTTTTGAAGGCGCACTCCCTTACGCGCCCTAAGGTTGAAAGCTTGTGAAATGTGTATAGCGTGAACCAGCAATAATTGTTGGCAGTCATCATGCGTGCTCCTGCATCTTGAGGATGTGTGTGGCGTGTGTATTAATAATAATATTATGTAGGGTTATTTTAGGATAATGTTTATTTGAGTTATATGTTTTAATATTTTTTGTAACTAGGCTTAATATGAATAGTTCAATTCAGGCTCTTAGGACAACGAATATTGCAAGATTAACTCTTGATCAAAAAAGAGAATTGAATTCATTAGTTAGGCCATGTCCTGAATGTTGTATGGAACAAAGTGAAAACATACATACCTATATATTCATGCACATTACACAGCTGCAGAGTTTCTACAACACATCCACGTCCTTTGGGGGAAGTTTTTTTTTATATTTCCATGTTGTTTGTGATATTAATTTTTGAGTTTAACTAAATGAATATTTAGCAAAACATATTCCGAAATTTGTGTATTCTTTTAAATATATTATTTATAAATAATTTATGAATTAAACAGGCTGCACCCTCCAGCTTCTAAAGTGACAAGCCGCCACTGGTTAGTGTATATGTTTAAGTATAACATTAGGTAGTGTCTATATAATAATTTAATTGAAAAAAGGCCCCCCCCCTACTTTCTAACTGAATTAAGTCAGGGATAATTAATATTTAGTGTTTCGTATTATAGCTCTGGGAACTTGTGAGAGAATTATTACGTGTGAGCTCGCCTATCTAAAGAAGAGAAAAAATAAACTGGGTGTCTTCCCACGGAACACTTCCCTCTTGGTGGTGTCTGCTAGAAGATATTATCTCTTTAAAATGTGCGCTAAGTGCCGAGGTCTGGCTGGCCAGAACGAACTAGACTCATCCTGAGCCGTTCTTGGCGCATTTTGGACTCTAGATTTGTATATTATGTATAAACGTGTTTTTATGTTGTTCTCAGAGAGGTCTTCCCCTTCCTCCTCATCTCCTCCTCCCTCCTCGTTCGAGCAACTGATGTTGAATTGTGTCGTCTATAGAAGAGGGATATCGGCCAGACAAGATGGGCCCCGATATCTTGTGTAACGGGACTCGGCGTCATTAGATCATCGGGGGTAAGGAGAACTGAAGTGTCGGGCTGTGCATGAGGTGCTGTTGTGTGGGCCATTCTGGGGTCTCCCGGACCACTACTGCCAAGAAGATCTGCTGATTGGCTATGAGGGTCACTGTCCAAAGGCCCTTCCCTGGGGTTCCGAGCTGCCTCCTCTCTCCGGCTACTGATGGCAGGGCTGGTACCACCTTGCCGTTCCACCCGCTGCTGAGGATGTTCTCCGGCCTGTTCTGGGGTGGGCGGGGGGGAGATGTAACAAGTTACAAGTCAGAAGTAACAACTTACGAGTTATGGCTTAATCGAATGGGGGACACTCACCAAACCTCCAAGACGAGCTGCAACACACGGCACTAGCGACGACCTCCTTACTCCAAACAACCACCCGATAGACTGACGGAGCGTTCGACAGGCGCCACCTAGCGTCACACCCGAGACTGGCGAGAAACAAAGGAAGATAGTTGCTTCTTCCGGCCACGTCAAGTTTCTAGACTATTCGACACGTTGCTCGACCCATCTCGTCATCCCGTTCTCTCGCTTCTCCTTCCTTCCTTCTCCTCGTGTCCCTCCCCCTCTCTGTCAACTTTAACTTTGTATATATATTGGTGCGCTGGTGGTCTATGGTCACTTATTACACCACCAGCTTATCGAGGTAAGAACGGCGACGTAGGGCAGGGGATTATTATTATTATTATTATCGTTTGTATCTAAATTATATTTCGGCTTAATGCGGGGAAAACTTTCTAAATTATTGTTCTGGACACAAATCTTAGTTTAAATATGTAAATTTACTACGTCATGCGCTTCTCGCTGTTGTCAAAATGTCGTCGCCTTTCTGCCAACTTTTTGGGCTCCGGCCCTATTTATTGCGCCTATTGGCCTTATTGGTATATTTATATACTATTTAATATGCAGAGTAAAACTCCGCGTCTTGGGCTTTCTTCCCATTTAGTATTTATTTATGAGTATGTTTAGGATTAGCTGTCGTCTTGGTAGATTACATTATATTAGGAGACAGGACACTATAGGATAGATTGGGACTTGATCCACTATTGGTCGTTATTATTGAATAACGCTATGATATTTGTTGGGGGTTGTGAGCGCTTAACGCCTATGTGTTACGCGGGACTTTTGAATATCATAAACTTTAAAGATCACCTTATTTGATTGGACGTTCTTCGAACCTAGGACCATAGACTTTGATATATGTCAGTTAGGATTATTGTCTGATATGTTTAATTATGTTCGTCGCGCATTGTTGCATTGTTGCATTGTTGAGTTATGGTCTCCGTAATCTAAATGGAACTATTTCTGGTTAGGATGGAAGACGCGCTTCGCGCTCTATGTTTTGTTGATATTCTATAATGTGTACCTTTTCATTGTTTATGACAAATAAAAATATGTTATTAAAATAAGGTCATTTCGCCTGATTTTTCAGTCATCCTCACCCTAAAATAGGAAAGGGGGGGTTGCAGTGACTTTCTTTGTCTTTCTTATTGATGCCAAGGAACTGTGTTACGCTGACGATATTAAATATTTAAACCAAAAGTGCGAACATTTGGGAAAATTTTATAGCTGTGTTGTTGATGGACAACAACTATATGAATACATTTTAGATTGTCGACTGTTTTTATCAAGTCGGGCCAACATGAAAATATCAAGACTTGAAGAGCTTCTAGAAGGTATTGCTCACTATGCAGATGAAAGCATTTTCCACAATCTTCACAGTGCTATTCAGATACTGCTAACTATCGTCAGCTGTGAGAGCTGATACTAATACTTTCGAACATAAGACATAGCTCTTGGCTTAACGTAGGTCCAAATAAAATACAAACTACCGAGGTTAGCACTGACACGATAAATAGAAATACCACTATAAGTGAAATTCTAAATATACATATTCATGTATTATAAAGGGTAGAAATCTCTCTCAATAAACAATAAAACAAAAATAGTGGCATTGAAATGGCATCCAATAATGCTAGAATGTTTGGTTTGGTAGATATAAAATAATATTTTAAAGCAAAAAAATACACTAATGGAAAAAAATAATTTTAATAAAGATTAAAATTTATGCTAAGAATAATAGCATATTTAATACAGTGTAAAAGGGAAATACAAGTGATTTCAATTAAAAATTAATGTATAAGAATCAAATATGATTCGACTGGTGCGAGCTCTGGACAATTCTGACAACACCAAATAGAGTTTGGGGTGGCAAAAGGGAGGGAAGAAACATCATACAATAAATCGCTATCCCAGTGTCAACCCCGTGTTACAGACACAAGCAAATCAAATATAAGGTGGCCAACTTATCCCCAACTATTCTTGAATGTTCATGTGTGCAACACATTTTTAAAACAAATTATAAAATAAACAAACAAATTCAAAAAATCCCAACTAAAAATTATTTGTTTTATTATTCATACGTTTTATTTACAATTATTTAGGATCTTGAAAATTAACCCGTTAAATTAGTTATAAATAAATGTATGTAGATTTCCTTTTGCGATTTTGATCATATTTATTTTGTGTGATGTCTAAATAATGAAAAAAAATATATTTTTTCTATGTTAATTCAATTCCATAACCAATAGTCATGTGGTAGATTTTGAAGGCAAACCATCCTAACGTGATCCTGTTTATTTTGTGCTGTTGTCTAACTAATGTAAAAAACAAAAACAAATGTATTTTTAAATTTTATTTGGCACCTCCGCGTCTTACTACTCATTTGGGTTGTACGCTTAAGTACTAATTACGCTAATGGGTTAGGAATTTGGAAGGTTGAGTTTAGAGGAAGTGAACCTTGATTTGCGTGGAGGGAAAGTGGAAAACCACCCCGGTTCACCCATCCGAGATTTGAACCTCGATCTCCCTGTCCTCGGCAGTCTATCTCAACACAAAACTAGTGCGTTACGGTAGCCAACTATGCCACCAAGATGGGTATATTTCTAAGTTAATCTAATTCCATAGCACATAGGTTCATGTGATAGATTTTGTGGGGCAAATATGTTCTAACCTGACAAAGTGACGAAAGTTGTATGTGATAATTTTAGCTAGCATAAATTATTTTAAACTAAGTTGATAGTTGAATAAATCTTTTTTCCCCATGCCCAATAATCATGTGTGGTCCTAATTTAACCTCATTAATTCTCAAATATGAATGGTATAGGCCTATATGGGCCTATAATAAGCAAAAATCTAAATAAATTAATATCAATACATATAAATTATCTTCCAATAATATTCAGATCTGGCCCAGAACCAACCAGATCTAGTCCAGATCCGGCCAGATCTGCCCAGATTTGAATTTTCCACATGGGCAAATTTGAACATTTTTAGAATAAAAGGAAAACATACTATTTCAGGCTGGTAAAGAAATATTCATGCTATAGTTGTTTAATTCAAGAAGGTCGTAAATCAATTTAAAAACGCTAGTATTTCTCAAAATTTATGGGGAACTTATCTTTTAAAGGGTTGAAATTGGTTTAGCTATTAATATTATTTGCCATTTAAAAAATAATATTAATATTATTCGTCCAATTACTTTAGTCAAAAACCAAGATAGAAATCTTTCGGCAACAAGTTATTCAACTGAGTGACAAGGTTTTCAACTAGTTTATTTATGCTAAAACAAATTGCGGTAACCTCTAAACACTCACACATTTTGTATTATTAATACCTTTTTTACTTTGAGCATTAGTTTAAACTATTTTTAATAGTCACTTATCATCATAACTATAATAAAATATTAATAGGAAACACACTGGCCTTTAATATAAAATGTTTTTAATGTTAGTTTATCTCTTCACATTATTTCATTTTCATCATAGCGTCAGACCATAAGATTGTAAGACTATTTAGAGTTTAAGGCTGTTATATACCCTTGTGCATGTTGTCGGTTAAATATTGTTTCCTAAATAGCGACCTCACTTAGTTAAAAAGAGTTTTTTTAAAAGTAAACTTATCTTGCTACCTTTGATATTTTTTTTCAGGATTATTAAGTTGATGTATAGAATTTTATTTAGTTTCTTATTCAAAACATTTTCAAATACATTGTTCTTATGCAACGTTTTCTTCCTTAAAACTTTAGTTTTCTCATACAAGGTTTTGCTAGTGGCTTGTTACTAGTCATTCGCACTTTAAGTGGTCTGCCAGGAGTTCAGGACTCCTTAGCTTTGCAATATTGCATTCATATTCACCCAACATCAAATATCCGCCAGGCAACAGTTATAGTTGTTCTGTCACTTGAAGAACTTTTTCTGAAAGCTAAAATAGTTATGATGGATTAAATAACCAAGATGTTATATTTATTAACTACTGTTATAGCCACATATAAATATAATATTTAAATTGAAAAATGACACCTGGATACAAGAATTGAACCTGATACCTTGTGCTTAGTACGCCAATGTTCTAACCACTTTGCTATCCATGAGTTGTCAAGTGCCCAAGGTAATTCTTCACTCATATTTTAAGGCATAGTCTGTGTTGGACGTGCGGAAATCATCGGCTACTAATCAGTGATCATTTTTAAAAACACAAGTTAACAACGGTTATCAGTATCGAATTATCATATTCTTAAAATTGAAAAATGATACCTATACACAGGAATCGAACCTGACAAGTATGATAAATGTCTTCGCCCAAGCAGATGCTCAAGTTGGTTGTCAGGGAATGTTTCACTATATCTGGGTATATATGGGAGATTTTCAGGTAAGCTCTAGTATCTCTCGGAATGATTGTAATAGTTTGTTGGAAGTCTCCTGAGAACAATATAGTGACACCTCCTATTAGCACATTGTTGCTTCTGAGATCTATCAGAGTTATATATATATATATATATATCATAAATTGAAGTCTTATACAACATTGTACTCTCATTCCATAATATGAGATTATCTTTGCAGTAATTTTGATGTGAAACTTTGCGCTTAGATAAGTTGCACATGGCAATTTGGTTTTTAGAAATGTTGCATTCGCTGTTCCTCTTCCTTCTAACGAAGTAGTGACTTTACATGAAGAATTCACTGCAAGGCAACACATCCTTCAAGCCTGAGCTTAACCAAGAATAAATTAATTATAAAAATTTTTACTTTCTTTGACCTTTGGGCACATCTTAAATGAACACACTATAATACATCTGTGTGTACAGTAAGTTCTGTGTTTGATAGTCTTGTTTGTATTCAAAGTTTGTAGTAATAGAATTGGCTGGTTTCTTGTTGTCTATTTCACATAGTATCTATAGACAGTGGTACACCCAGAAATTTACTTAAGGGGGGCAAACAATCAAGGTTGTAGCTAAAATTAAAGGGGGGGGAGGTATTTTGAAGGGTGTTAACCAACTAAAGGTTTTTTTTAATAGGTTTGCCCTCGATCCTAAAGTGGATTCTGAAAACCCTCACTAGTAAAATGTAACTAATTTGGATGAACCTATAGGCGATTTATAGGAGTCATTCCTTAGAAAAATTTAATTTTTTTTATACCTCTAGAAGCTACTTGGAGTGGTCTTCACTTGGTAAATCTTTGAAAATGATTTGCATCTAGAAGATATTTGGAATAGTCTTTGCTCGTCAAATTTTTTAAAACTAGATGCCTCTAGAAGTTATTTGGAGTGGCCTTCGCTTGGTAAATTTTTGAAAATTACATTCCTGTAGAAGCTATTTGGAGTGGTCATTGCTGTGGTGCTATGTGTAACAAATACACCAGCAAGGATGTTTGTGTTGAGATATTTGGAGTGGTCTTTGTTGTGGTACTGTGTGTAACAAATACACCAGCAAGGATGTTTGTGTGGAGCTATTTGGAGTGGTCTTTGTTGTGGTACTGTGTGTAACAAATACACCAGAAAATATGTTTGTGTTGAGGCAAAAGTCGCATTATCTTGCTTACCATCATCAAGAGGCAGACACAAGTATCATTTGGCAAATATAACATACACAACATGCTAGTGGTCAGGCAAAGAATATCCTGCTTAGAGCAAATGACACTGAGGTGTTGATTCTGTTGATTTACCATCAAAATTGCTTCCTAAACTCTCAGATTTGGTTTGATTGTGGTGTGTCTTCTAATAACAGTAGAGGCGCAATCAATGTAACATGTATCTTAGAGATCAGACAATCTGGTAGACATAGTCTGGCTACCACATTCCCATTTACAAATTTTTATTTCGCAGCTGCATTTGCAAGACAAGTAAAAAGTAAACTCTTTGAAACAGTGAAAAATAATCTTGAATTAAAAAAAAAAATCTCAGCCAGCTAAACAAAGAAAAGATAGCTGGGCTGGAGAAATTTGTCTTGACAAAGTACAGCCACTCTATAGCTCATCTACAGTGAGAATGTAGGTAATTGATAGCTAGCAGGAGGTTCTTTATTGCAAACATTGGCTAGAAGAATTATTAGAATTGTGTGATAAACCATTTATTAATAATATAGTATTACTAATCAAATAGCTATTATTTACAAATAGATTAACACTATTCACTTTCAGCCAATGTTTGAAATAAATAGCCTTCGCCTAGCTATCACTAACCCACACTCCCACTGGAGATTATTCATAGATAATCCTCTGTGAGTAAAAACAACACCTAAGATCCAGTCTAAGGCATTCCCCAAAGTTCAAGAGATCAAAAGAATCAATTCAATGCCATGGCTGTGGAAACAAGCAGATTATAGAATACCTTACAACGAGCTTGATCTCACAGAATAAGACTGGTAGTTGGAAAATGGCAGGGACCGTTTAGGTCATCACGCGGCCCCCCCCAAAACTAGAATTTTGCAAGACTTACTCTATAGATACGCTTATGTCATAAATAAACAAAAAATACCCACCAAGCTTTTGCAATTGTTGGGGTAAAAAATCCTGCCTGGCTCTGGGACTATATTCTTTATTTTGGAAACTCTATCAAGTATCTGCACACAGAGTTATTAATTTTTTCAATACATTTTTGTATTTCTGTATGCAACAGCAAAGGGTTAACTGTATGTTCATAACACTGCTTGAAATTACTGCTTTATTTCATATAAAATAGTGCTAGATACTTATAAAGGTCATATAAGATACTTCAAAATATAGATAGATGACAACATGAATGAATAAGATCTAGCAGTATTATCTGTAAAAACCATATTGAAGAGACAATAACAGTATTTGTAAGAGTGGGTTTATATTCATCCATAACATATAACTAATAGTAGATAGTTCATAGCGAACAGTACACAATTCAAAAGAAAAATACAACTGTTTTTATGAAACATAGTAATTATATTTTAACTAAACCAATTGTCTTTTATTAATAGAAATTGGCCTAACCTCTTTGCACTACTAGATAACTTGAAAAAAAATCAATCTATTTAAAAACATTTTGCTCAAAAAACATTAAGTAACCTGTCCTTATTACAATGAAACAAACCTAACTTAAGTTTTGCCAGCATTGATTTTTCTTAGGACAGTGTCTTACTACCCATTGGGACTATACACATACATACTTATTGGCCTGATTTGTTAAGGATGAAAGAGGTTGGATTTAGAGGAAGTGTACCCACATTTGCATGGAGGTAAAGTGGAAAATCAATTAGGAAACCACTAGCATTACACCTGACCAGGATTTGAACCCCAATCTCACCGTCATTGGCAGTCTCGTCTATTGCGAGAGTGACTCCTTAGACCAAAGCAGTTGCTTGAATTATTAAATCAAATTTGATTTTTATTTGGTTCTGATTTTACAATTGTAATGTATATTATGGTAGAATAACTTTTTAATAATATAATAATTTTCATTCATATATGGGAGCAGAGTCACTTACACTAAAACAAACTGTTTTAATAAATAACAAGTATGACTACCACAAGGTAGGTATTTCGAACTTGAACATAATATAATTTGTCTGCTTTGTAAAGAGACCTTTAATTGGCTAGAGCCTCTCCTAGCATTATCATTAGTTGATAAAAGGTTTATTTATGTTCAAGTCTATTCAAAAAATCCATAAAAGGTCAATCAACTATTGATTTACTTTATATCCATTACTGTTTACATCCTGTGGCCTGGGTCAGTTTTCTATTCAAGACATATATTTTCCACTACTGGATTGCTAGCCCTGATGTAGCTTCGTATGCCTTATAATCTAACTTAAGACTAGTACAAGCACAACATCCAGCCCCCAGGTATTAATTCATTACTGTGAAAGGGTAAACACACATTTCACCAATGTTAATGTTTTCGGCCATGCCAGAAATCAAGTTCGGGACCCTTAGCTCAGTAGACAGACACGTGACCGACTGAGCTAAGGTATCGGATTACTGAAATATATGTGTGGTGCGCTATTCACTATATATTGATTACTAGCACCATCATTGAAAATATTGTTTCAACTTCTTGTGATTATGTTCACTGCACTAGTCGCTATTAGTTATGTTCTATGCATGAATACCCAGCCTAACAGTGTTGGACTGTAATGAATAGGGATTATCAGCAGGAACAGGTAGTATTTTAACCCACATTGAGTAAAACCAAAATAGTAAGGTTAACTGTACTTAACAGAAATTAGGAAAAAGTAATTGTAAATACATATTTAGAAGCTCTCTCTCTCTCTCTCTCTCTCTCTCTCTCTTATATATATATATATATATATATATATATATATATATATATATATGTGTGTGTGTGTGTATTTTAAACATCTTGATTCTTCAGTGCAAAGCAAACTGGATAGGACACATACTTAGGAGGAACTATCTTCCACATGATGTCATAGAAGGAAGGGTTGAGGGAAAGAGGAACTTAAGAAGGAGGAGGATTCAAATATTGGACGAAAGAAAAAAAATCTGGGAGTTAAAGGAGGAGGCAAAGTACAGGGCAAAATAATTAGTGGCCAAGTTGACTGACAAAAGGAATGGACCTTTTATAAGACAGACCATTTAACAATAATAATAATAATAATATATATAAACTATATTCTATTATAAATTATTATATTATATATAAAATAACAAATATATCCATAATATAAATTATGTATTATTTTCTTATTAATAGACTACATACATTTTAAAAGGAATTAACATTCTACTAGAACAGTCCCATCAGGCATGTCTTTGCCTGGTAACAACCTAATTGCCATCAAAGATCATATGAGCAGAAGGAAATGAATTTTAAAATTATATTATGTTAACCTCATATAAACAAATTTAGGAATTTATTTAAAGATTTTTTTTAATGAGAAATCTCAGCCAAATTATTTAAAAGTAGGTTCTTTATTTCATAGCAAGCAGAAATGTACTTTTTTTTTATAGATTAAGCATCTAAATATTGTACAAATATCATTAAGTTATCGTATCCATATTATATATGTATAGGCTTACAATTGCCCATAAAATACTTTTTCTTAAACCTAAAAACTTATAATTCATTTACACTTTGATTATTATCTGAATGTTTTAATATAAGGTTATATAGGCTCATTTACTTCGTAGAATTGGTATTAGAATAATTTTATTAACACTTTTACAAAGACACATATGTTTTAAATAAAGGTTTTCTTATTTTTAATCAATTTTGACAGCTACATATATTTTTAAGCTTTTAATACATTTCTTTATGAGTCCATCTCATGGCCAATTAACAAGTAAATTATGTACACAATTATGGTCAAACAAAAATAACATTGAAGTTTAGTTTTTTGCATTATCCTCCTAACAACAGAGACATTTGGATATGTTAAGTAGTGTTTATAATTTTTAATTGATCATTTTAAATTTTGTTATAATTTTTTCAATTTGGTAAAAATTAATGGTTTCGCTGGTCTTAATTATATTATTTTATGATGAAGAATAAGTAGGCACTACACAAAACCAGACTATGAATCAACACTTAAGCTACATGTTATCCATGGGATGAGATGAGTTATTAACAGTTTTTATCAAAATATTTCCCAAAGTATTACAGCCAATAATAGGGTATGAATCCAAACTATAGGTTGATTTTTTAAATATAATTTCTGTTATAGATTTGCTACATTTACAATATTTAATTTATTTAGTAATACATTTTGAACCAACTTAAAATAAATTATCAAAACATACATCACTTAAATTCATTGAATTATTTTAATTTAATGCAACATTGATTTAGAAAAGAAACTCAGCCTTTGGCAAATTTAGCATTGATAGTTGGTTTCCAATGGGCCTGAATACATTCCCATCAGCAATAAAATTGAATGTAGTTGGTACTCTTCCTGGATTAATATGAGAGAAAACACTTCCTTTCTCCAAAAATTGCAGTTGTCCATTTTCAGATTGTCCTAACTCTCCATGCTTAGCAAATGATGTACCATCACTGTTGGCAAAGCTGAAAAATTTAAAATCCAACATTTGTCATGATATTGATTAAAGTAGTTCTCTCTCAATCTCAATTTATCTCTATTTTCATTCACAATCTTTCATTGGTAGACACACATTATTATATATTTTAAGAATTCTAGCTTCTTGAAGCATATGATATTCAAAAACTTTATGAGGGAGGAAACCCAGACCCATCTTTTAAGCTTGGGGTGAAGCCCCCCAAACTACCCCTTCTAGCTTACCTAAGACTTTTGATCACCGGATGCTACTGCTTAGAAAAATCACAATAAAATTTAACTTCGCTACCTAACATTATAAAGAAGCAAAGAGTAAAATATTAGCTACAATCATTGCTCCTATATATCTTGTATTAGCTCTAGCTGATGATTTAATTCCGATCTCTTAATCACTGATTTTTGAACTTATACTTCTTTAGGCGCGTTATGAAAAAATGATGAGAGTGAAATTTTAAGATGCGCGCGCATCACTGTAACACAAAAGTAACAGGTTGAAGGTAAACCGCTCACTAAGTCTCGAAAAAAAAAAGCTACCAACAAAATAGAAATAGAACCTCTGTTAGTCGCGCATGTTGGTACGCTCATAGAGAAATGTATACTATGTTATTCCTTTCTCTATGGTACGCTCGTCGCCTCTGATCACTGTTTTCATATATATAATATTTATCCACATGTTTCTAGTTTCTATATTCACAACACGTGTTTTAGTTTCATACAAGTGCGAATTATATATGTGCTAATAAATTATATTCAGTAGTGATTTAAATTGAATATTTTGATTAATATTATTTACTATTCGTAAATATTAGTGAAAAAATTTGTGCTTATAGACTTTTTCAAGCGCTCCAATATAATTGAGGTTAACTATTCGTATGAATTATTTATTGATATAAATTAAAATATTATTATTTAACATAATTAATACTAAATATTATCATTTTATTGTAATTAATTATTTGCATGCAATTAAAAACTATTTTTTAATGATGCCAAAGAAGTATAACTTCTCGCGCGCGTACATAGGTACACACACCCCTTTTTATTCACATGGCACATCATATTTATAACATGACACACTTAACCCTAGAATGGTAAGGTGGGGTACTGCACACTCCAAATAATATTCTTAATGTTTCCAGGCTTGAGTGGTGGGGGTATCTTTTGTTTCAACCCATCTAAATTCAGTCTGGAGCTTGACCTTCACAGTGGATGACATTCTGGGCCCTGACATCTTGCTATAAGGTAGTTGGAACTATTTTTGTAAACAAACTACCACCATGGACTGTATTGTACCCCACCTTACCATTTAAGAAACACACTTTTCCTCGTATTTCTTTTTCTTTTATTTACTATATGTGATATAAAAACACAATTTATGCATAATATGTTCAACTGGGACATTTTGTCTATGAATGGAATGGGTTCCCTTGGAGCTGTACACGTCCAAGCAGACGAGGTAGGCCTATTGCACGAAATTTATTAATAACTAGGCCGGGACCCAAACAAGAGGAAGAAAATGTTAAGGAACCAAAAGAAGCTTGGGGTATCTTGTTCAGTGGAAATATTTTTAGTAAAATATCTACTCATTAAATTGAAGAAATTGAAAGGATCTCTGCAACATATTCTTATGACAATATTTGTGGTGATGGTTTATTCAGGGCGACTATGTCAATGAAATGTTTTCGCTTTTTTACAGATTTCTTACGATTTGATGATAAGACAACTAGACCAAGAAGGGTAGTAGATGATAAATTTACCCATATCAGGGATAGTTGGGATATTTTCATTACCAATTGTAGAAAGTATTATTCACATAGTCCACACGTAGTGCTAGACAAGCAATTGGTTTCAACCAAAGTCCATTGCCCTTTTCTCATGTACATGCCCAATAAACCGGGTAGATACGGTATCAAGGTAATCATTATGAATTATACTAAGCTTACTATATGTGTGATGCAATACCTTACACAGGACAAATCAATGATCTACCATTTAACGAGTTGGTACCAGAGTATTACGTGCGTAAGCTAAGTGAAACCATATTTGGCTCTAAACGAAATATAACTTGTGATAGCTGGTTCACCACTATTCCACTTGTTAGCCGCATGCTGCAGGACCATAAGATTACAATGGTAGGCACACTCATAAAAAAACAGAAATTCCTCCTATATTCTTTCAGAAGAGGGCCATCAATGCTTCTGTTTTTGGGTTTGACCAGACCAAAATCCTAGTTTCATACTCTCCCAAGAAGAAAAAGAATGTCGTATTAGTATCATCCATGCACCAAGATGATGAAATTCAGAATGAAACAGGTAAGCCAGACATAATGATATCGTACAGCAGAAATAAAGAAGGAACTGACTGTTTTGACAAACTATGTGCTACATTTACGACATCCAGAAAAAATAAGAGATGGCCTATGCAGATGTTAATTGTCATGCTTGATCATTGTGGTGGAAACTACTATATACTGTTTGTACTGGACAATCCAGACTGGAAAGGTAATCCAAAACACAACTGACTTCACTTTTTGAAAGAGCTAAGTGCAAGCCTGACAAGAGATCATCTAGTAATGAGGACTCTATCTGAAAACATTCCTAGAGCAATTGAGATCCACATCATGGAGATACTAAATCTACCAGAGGCTGAAATCAGGCCATAATAGATCATGAACAACCAATGACAATGAAAAGGTGTCATATTTGTACACAGAGCAAAGGCAGGAAAACAAAAGTTACCTGTAAATATTGCAGGAAGCCTATGTGTTCGGAACATCGGGCAATGTTGTGCCAGGATTGTGCTGAGTGAGCTATTCTGTATAAGAGATACTCTAAAGAAACTTTATATTTAGTATAATTCCTAACTTTCATATTGTAATTAAAATTAAAATTATACCTTACTTAACACAGCAACTATGGTTCATATATTTTACCATTATGAAGAAATCATATATAACTATAATAGGCCTATATAATGCATATTAAACGAAAAAAGTTTGTATTATTTTAGTGACCTTTTAATAACTGGGGTATGATATACGCCTTACCATTTAAGGACAAAATATTCACCTTACCATTGTTGGGTTAACAGTATATATTTATCAGCTCTTCTCCTTACATTTTAAAACTTAGATAGAAACTAAATATCTCTTAAATAATTTAAGCGCACACATTACACAAAACATTGTCTTCAGAGTCAAAGTTAAAAGTAAATAATTTTAGAAAGGTCCAAATTATCCAGATGGGAAAACCACAAGATTTCCCATGAAAAAACTGTAATTTAAAAAATATATTAGTTTTATTGTTTAGGCCTAATTTACCTATAATAAATTGTTTTATTTGTATTTAAAATAGTTATTACTGAAGGCCTATAGGCATAAACGTTTTTTAAATCGGGCAGTAGGGCAGGTACATGCCTGATAATCTTTCATAGAAATCTTTTCTCGAGTATTAACACACGCCTCCCACCCCCTTCCTCCTTTTCAACCAAAACTTCCCGAAGCCCTCTTTGTGCCACACCCCTTGACAACAGTTAAAAACCCAAGATTGCCAAACATAAAATAAATAATCAAAACTTCACAAAATATTCCATAAAAATTTAATAAACCAGCATTTAGAATTTGAAGATACTTAGCTTATTATTGTTTACGATATAACTGCTTGTTTATATGCATACTATTATGAGTAATACCGATTTAATAATATGTTAGCCCCACATCTAAACACAAATACAATTTGAAATAACAGTAACCTATAGAGTAGGGATAGAGGGGTGGAAATCATAAAGTAATGATGACAACTAGAATAAAAATATTTGCTACAAAGTGAGGTCATTCTTAGTAGGGGAAGAGAGATAAATAAATAAAATTTCCTTCATGCAAGAAGCATTTATGTAATATTTATCATTTTCAGAGTTCTTTTAAACATAAAATAATGTATAAACCTTTAATTTTCTTAACTTTCATAACTGTCCACTAGAAGGTTTGGGGATACCTAGTCTTATATTATACCCTGATGCTATGCCTCTGCTAACAGTTTTTTCATGGACTTAAATTAGTGCTTAAACCATATTTTATGTTCTTGACAACATAATATATTGGACATTTGGCTCCTATCCTTTTGGATATATTAAATCTAACAAGGCTATGAATAGGCCTATATTTATATTTTTAAATTATTTCAAAACTTTTCCAGCTTTGTTCACAATGCATTAATATGTCAAATATAGACACACATTAAAAATGTATACACCTGTACATGAAATCAAACCAGTGCCCCATAAACATGTACTACAGTCAACCCCTATAACTCTTACATCTACAGAGATTAACTCTTGTTAGAAAACAAATCTCAAAACTATAATAAATATTATATTTCAGTTGACCATACAATCCTAATATTCCTACATTGTAGTTGTGTATAATAATATTATTGTATTTATTTTAGGGAGTTGAAATGCCATAACTAACAAATATCTTTAACTAGATACAGAACCGGTATCTAATACACACACACACACACACACACATATATATATATATATGAAGCAGTATAAAATATTTTATTTTCAATAAACCTTCTACTTACTTCAACGTATAAAAGATAAGCTCATATAATTGACATCTGGGCTTTAAATACTAAACTAGTAAGATTAAAATGATTAACTGTTTTTCCCCGCTTCCTATTGTTGAGATTTGCCCCTATAGTGTAGAAATAATAGGTCAACAAATATGACAAAAAAGTTGTTTGTTAATTATATAGGCATAGTTATATTATATATGCTATCAGTGAGTAGATACATGTAAGCATTGAAAGCACTGCTTGCCTACTCTCAGCGAAATGATTATTCTATTAAATACATTAAAATGACTAAAATATTTAAAAAATCCCAAACGTAATATATATATATATATATATATATATTGGCAGCCTCTTTATTTAAGCTTTTTTATTTTTCAAATGTTTCTGTGGGGTTGTCCTCTCCACGAAACCCAAAAAAGCAGGATAGCTTACTAAAAACATGCTCAACAGTGCCTCTATGGCCTTCAAATGGAATGAGGGTTGAAATGAGGGAAAGAGGCTAAGGCACATGTGTGTCTTATATTTCCCCTATACAATCAGTAGAGGTAGAATAAAAGCAAAGTTTAAACTGCCTATTGCTACCATGGAATGAAAGAATTACTTTTAATATCCACCTAATGACCATTGTCAATGTTGGAGCCTACGCAGTGTCAATAATTTGTTTTGTTATCTTTTATTTTATTTACTAAATTATTTATTTTAATTTAATATAGATTAATATTTTCAACATGTGTGTGGGTTACGAGGAATGTGTAGTTAGTAAATTATTAGTGAAATCTTTTTCAACTTTCAAGACTTTGCTTTTAAAAGTGAGATTGTTAAAACTGGTGGACCAACACCTGATCTTCTGCAACTTACTTTCAGTAATTTTTATAATAAGTCTTAATCCATAGATTCAAGTGTATTTATTTTGATGAAATTATTATTTTTTTGCTCTACTCCCAAAATGATCATCTTAAAATTAGTTCATAATTTATAATTTATTTTGACTTAAATTATGCTCCCAAGAATTAAATGCAAAAAAAATAAAATAAAATAAATAAAGGCAGCTTGCACAGATCCTGATACCACCAACCGCCATTGTATGCTATAATACATTCAATTTGATAAACCCTATAGTATCATTATAACTACTAATAACTATATTAAATTGGAAATAAGGAGTAAAATACAATCGGGAAATGCATGCTATAAGCCCTATCTCAGTCAGTAAATTGTTGATATCTCGCCCGCTGTCAAAAGAATATGAGATTCAGAACATACAAAACAATGTTACCGTTTGTTCTCTATTGGTTGGTGTGAAACTTGATTTCTTACCTTGCATTACAAAAACAAATTTAGGGTATTCGAGAACAAGGTGCTTATGAAGACATTTGTTCCAAAAATGAATTAAGCCACTGGGGCATGCATAAGGATACATAATGATGAGCTACATACTCTGTACGCTTGTGGGTAGTGAAGGATGATACATAATTATGAGCTACATACCCTGTACTAAAGACATTGCTAGCATAATCAAGTCTCATAGATTATGGTGAGCAGGATATAGAGTGTGAATGGGAGATTCTAGAACCTTGTTCAGGGTATTGACTGGCAAATTCAGTGGGAAGAGACCATTGGGAAGACCTAGACTCAGATGGGAAGATAACATTAGAATATACTTGAAAGAGATAGGGTGTAGGCCTAATGAGTTGGACTTGATAGAACTACTCGAGATAAGGATAAGTGGCGTACTTTTGTAAGTGTGGCAACGAACTTTCGAGTTCCTAATGCCATAGTGTAAGTAAGAGTAAGTAAGTGGTACTATTTTAATGCTCGTATTTTATATTCTATATAGCTTATCTATCTACTTATAATTTGAATTATTGGAATTACCCTTTGGGGATTTAGCTATAACATGGTTTTTGTAGGAAGCCTGTTTTGTAAGGTCTTATTTATTATCATAATCCTACTGTATGGTAGCTCATTTTGGTATGATTAATGGTCTTCCAAAATGAACAACCTTCTACTATTTTGGTAGGCTTTTTATCCTAAAAAAAATACAACTAGATAGTAGGAATCTGGTATGAGACAAGGACTTCCTAAATGTGCTTCTTACCAAAATCAGGGTATATGATGTATTTATTTATTTTTAAGGTGTTAATCATTTGAATGTTTCGATGCATGGAAATAATATTTGAAAATGTGTATGGAAATTCACGTGAGGAAAGAGATTTATATTACACTCATTTGGGATCTAACCCTCACATCAAAGTAAGCAGGGATTATGTACAATGCGAATCTAGCACCAAGGAACATTCACCCAAAAATGCATAATTCTAAATTCTATAGATTTAGATCCTGTTTTATAGAATCTAAATCTAAGATAAGGAGGAATGAGGAATTTATAAAAATGTCTTCATCCAAGCTGTAAGAATGAAGACAGTAGCTTAGAGGAATTACACTAGCATTAGTAAGGAGAGAGGTTGGTTGGAAAAATCATAATGATAAATCACATGATACACATTATTTATATCGCATACTGGTGGAATTTGAGCCATAACCTCAAAGTTTACAAGGACTACGTGCAATGCAAGTCTAACACCTATCACTCAGTTATATAAGCTTTAATCAAAGAAATATGGGTAGGATAAAGAGATTATAAAGATTTAGCATAATGAGAGGAAGACAAAATCATTAAGTTATATTCAATTAGCAAAACAATTTACTATACACTTGATCAAGATTTGAACCCTTGAACCCTTGCATGGCTGTCAACAACCATCCATTCTAAACTCTGGTTTTGTTGTGTACCGATTAATTTTTACATTTTTACAAAATACTAATCAAAAATAAGTGGAGGAAGAAAGTATTAAAAGGGATAAACAATTAATAATAATACTAATAATAATAATAATGGTAGTTTATAGAAATTACATCATTACTAACCAGAACTGCGGGGTTTTGGGCTCGATTCCCAGCTGCTACTATTGGTATTTTTCCCGAAAGGGGAATTATCCCTACCGTCACCAGGGTTAGCTCTGTACCACCAGAGCGGACACTCACAGAGGCAATTGAACTAGATAATATTTATTTCTCCTGGTCAAAGAGGCTATACGAAAAAAACAAAAAACAGCGTGGATTTTAGACGAGAAAATTGTAATGATAAATCGATAAAGCACACTAGTTAAACCACTTTTTTACACTCGGAGATTTGAACCTTAA
Source organism: Timema cristinae (assembly GCA_039000515.1). Classification (NCBI taxonomy): domain Eukaryota; kingdom Metazoa; phylum Arthropoda; class Insecta; order Phasmatodea; family Timematidae; genus Timema; species Timema cristinae. Next base: position 66,677,419 of record JBCFYV010009882.1, on the reverse strand, counting down.
ATACTGTCCAATGAAAAACACTAATGTTCCTGGACAAAATTGCGTGTCACAACATTTTGATTGGACTTAATTTTGCAAGGCCAAACTAAGTCTGAACTTAAATTAAAGTAATTTACATTGTTCAGTAACGTAACTAACATTATGAAGAAAGGGAGACTAAATTAAAGATACAATCATCTTACCTTACATCCCTGTATGTATTAAATCTAGCCGACGGCTTTGCATATATTTTATTACTCTCCTATTTTTGTGTACACGACACAACTGATTTTATAATGCCACTATAAACAATAAATATATCAGTTCTTTTCCTTCCATTTTAAAACTAGAATGAAACTAAATTAATTTAAAATTAGTTGAACGAACACGGTAAACAAAATAATGTTTTCAGAGTCAAAACTAAAATAACAATATTTTTTTTGAAAGGTGTTGTACTCGAATGAGAAAACCCCATAATTATAGATTTCTTATACAAATGCTAGCTTTTTTTTTTTTTTTTTTTTTTTTTTAGCAGTCTTAGCTGTATTGTTTATTTATTTATGCGTATTTAGCAACAGCTAGTTCAGAAGGCGATGGTGTAAATGAGTTGCGGCCACACGAGTTGTTTACCTCTAAAGAGACAGTTGAGGGTGTATACAATTACATCGCATGTCCATTACATCAAGTGTCCATTACATCGCAATTTTGGTACAAATACATTGCAGGTCCATCACGTCGCGTTCCCCCCCACCCCTCTACACACAGCTAACCAACCCTATTCTGACGTGCAAACAATAGGAGTGAAAGGTAAAACTGACTCTCCTTGGGAGAGGGAGTGTTTCTAGCTTGCCAGAAATCTTATGTCCTTAAACAAAACTTGTAGACTTGAATTTGTAAATTCAAATTGTTGTGGCGCAATGAAAAGCAAAGCTGAAATAATAAAATAAGAATATAATCTAAAATTAAAAATATACCTTTTTATCTGGACAATTTTTTCCAGAGAACTAAAAAACCAAATTATGGTTTATTTATTATAGGAGTGGTGTTGATACAGTTGCCTAGACATTTCGGTTATGGTGAGGTTTATTTAAGTTTTGTATGAGTTATACTATTCTTTCAACTCGCCCTACTTTTAAAGTGAGAGCCAGAGGTGAGAGACAGGCACGCTATCCTTCCAACCAGCCCTACATTCATAGTGAGAGTCAGAGGTGAGAGACAGGCACAGTATCCTTGCAAATAGTCCCACCTTCAAAGTTAGAGTCACATTTTTGAGACAGGTACGTTATCCTTTCAAACAGCCCCACCTTCAAAGTGAGAGTCAGAGGGGAGAGTCAGGCAAACTATTCTTGCAACCAGCCCCATCTTCAAAGGGAGAGTTAGAGAGGAGAGTCGGTCATGCTATCGTTTCAACCAGCCCCACCTTCGAATTGAGAGTCAGAGGGAAGAGCCAGGCACACTATCCATGCCATCTTAATTTCAAAGTGAAGATCAGAGGTGGGAGTCAGGCACACTATCCTTTCAACCAGCCCCACCTTCAAAGTGAGAGTCATAGGGGAGAGTCAGGCACGCTATCCTTTCAACCAGCCCCACCTTCAAAGTGAAAGTCAGAGGGGATAGACAGGCACATTATCTTTGCAACCAGCCCTAACTTCAAAGTGTGAGTTAGAGGGGAGAGTCAGGAAAACTATCCTGGCAACCAAACCTACCTTCAAAGTGAGAATGGGAGGTGAAATTCAGGCCCACTATCCTAGCAAAACGCGATGTAATTGTACATATATACGCCCTTTCATTACGTCAGAGTAGGGTTAGTTGTGTGTAGAGAGGTGGGGGTAAGTGAGACGTGATGGACCTGCAATGTATTTGTACTAAAAACGTGATATAATGGACACGCGATGTGATGGTCCCCCGACAATTGAATTTTGGCCCCACCATTTTAGAGCCACATACGAATTTCGGCCCAGGCTGTTGACTTACCTATGTTGTTGTTAGTGTATTGCTAGTTTTAAGTGATTAGATCCCTTCTCGTTCACCCAAACCATCAAACCACAAGTCTTGATTTAGGTTCCATTTTGTATCAAGTGTTTTGTGTAATGGAGTTCTTCATCACAAGTCAAAAATCTAAACCACTTATCGTTTATGAAGGCAACAAATTTCGTTTTCATAAAACGCTGAAGGATGGTGGGCTACGGTGGCAATGTCTTAATAAGTCATTTAAGTGTTTTTAAAGCTATATTCAACAAATCGTATACTTGAACGCGACACCGGTCACAATCATGAAAAATGCGACGAGAAAGTCCTTAATAGACAAAAACTAAGTAATACCCTCAAAAGAAAAACTGTAGAAGATATTTCTTCCAAGCTGGCAAAAGTGTTCGTATGGAATTGAAACAAAGGGACCTTGACCAATAGTGATGTGACACTCTTTCGGCATCGTATGCATCGAGCTCGTTTACCTGTGCATTCCCGGTTGCCAAGTAGCGCTAAGAACACGCATGCTGCTTTGAATTCTCTGAACATTAAAACTAATATTGGTGAACTATTTGTGCTTGTGAATGATAACGTCACCTCTATAAATGGGGTTTCCACGCAACAAAGTTTGAAAGTTCTCTGTGAAGTACAGAAAATTTATATTGATGGAACATTCAAAAGCTGTCTGTCCTAAGTACTTCACCCAACTCTTTGCCATTGATGGGTTCAAAAATGATGTTTGTATTTTTTTTTTAACAAATGTTAAACTAAATATACTTCTGCATTCCAATACTTAGTTCGTCACTGCATTTCTCTGCGTACTACGTGCTCTCCGTCCGAAGTTTTTATATACTTTGACTCAGCAATCCACAGTTCAGTAGAGGAAGTCTGTCCTGATGCAGGAGTAAGATGTTGCCTATTTCACCTTGGACAAAGTTGGCAGAGGAAGATTCAAACTTTAGGCCTCACTAAGATCTACAACGCTCATCCCAAAACTCCTGAGAGTTATTTTTCGAAACACATTTTTGGACTGCCTTTTTAAACCCCGATGGCATCATTAACTGCTTTACTGATGACTTTATGGCGATTCAGCCGCCAGAAGATGCAAGGATTGTGCAGTTCACCGACTATAACTTTGAAAAATACGTTTCTCTTGAGGCAATGTCCCCCCTCCCTAGAATTTGGGTCCAGTTTTCTGCCACTTGCAATCGAACCACTAATAGCGGTGAAAGTTTCCATTCCAAATTGAACATTTCGTTCTACAGAGGTCATCACAACATCTATAATCTCTTTAACATATTACTTGATGTTCAAACCGAGACGTACGTCAAATGCAGTGGTAAGGGTTTAAGGAGGACAATAAACATTAGTGAAAAAGGAGCATTCATTAGGGAACAAATGGCAAAGCTTGATCAAAAAGAAAAATAGCAAAACAAAACAAAAATCGAGCTTCAAATTTTTGCCAAAACCGTAGAAGTTTGGCTATTACGAAGAATGTCGACATGAGACGATGATAGTTTTTATCTGAAGTTTAAGGCGCTAATTAGGTGCACGCAACTAATACCTCTCTCTCTCAAGTGAATGGGCTGCAATTCGTATGTGTCGCTCAAAAGTCTGGCCCACAACTCGAACGCGGTTTCAAGATTAGGCCGCAAATCACCTACACAGGTTTGTGAGAAGATTAGCCCCTCCTTATGTTCGTTTGTCCAGGGAATGCCCGAATGTACTAATCGCCCATTCTTTCCATGTCCCGATGGGACGAGATGATGATGAAAGTGCATATGAGGGTGTGGAACCTCTTAACCCATCTAAAACTTGATTCACACGTTCGCAGAATTTGCCTCAGTGGTGCAGCAATTCACACGCTGTGTGTGTTGACCCATGATGCATTGCAACGATAACATAAAACAGCTGAATATCAAAGTATTTTATTTTCTGGGGGATAAATATATATATTTAGGACCACTCTCCCGATGGATGTTTTTACATTATAAATCTGTGTCGTGGCATAATCCAATACACATGCTTCACATTAACGGGTTATTTCAAATATCTTCACAACAGCCATTGAAGCTGGCGCATGTGCACTTGTTTGAGATAGTTGAGTTTGAGATTTGATTAGTTCTCCCGTGCCAAACATCTCAGGCAGAGCGGACGAAGTAGAGACGAGTTGAGCTTTAGCGGAACAGCTCACGGTGATGAGGCGGAAATCTTGTGATTGGCTTAGAGCTCGTCACATAACCACGTTTCTGTTCTACACTGGGTTTCCGGTGAACGTGTGAATCCACACTAAGTCTAATTAACTAGACTTTTATTTACCGTTGGAATTAACTAGAAAAAATAATTGCTACAAAATGAGGCTAGTCTCAATAGAGTAAGTGAAAGTGAAAAATAATATTATCCTCGTGCAAGAAGCATTTAGGTAAGTTTTATTACTTTGTGCGTTTTTTAAAAGCTACTATAGAAATATACCTTTGATATTTATTTTTCTAACGGTACAGTAAAAGGTTTTAGGGTATTATTAGGTTCATAGTCTACACTGACAAGCTACGCCCCTGATAATGTTTATTAGTGACGGAATCTATTACTTTAAAACTTTAATTTTATGCATATTTAAGACAAACTGTAAATTACTTACAATAGTACTTGAGGTGATTCATCAAAATACATTTTACTCTGGACTATTCTCACATCTTTGCGTTGAAACAAACACTGATATTCTCAGAATGCTTGTGATATTATCTTAGTGACTGGGATTGTTTAGGTCGCAACAAATCTTAGAAAACTCAACCATTTCTGGGATATTTTAACTATTTACTTTTAGAATTGGTTATTCGTTGAGATGGATAAAACTATCAGATATCGTTTTGAAAACACGGGGTTTTCATGGTTACCTTAGGGTTGAGCAGAGCAGATTTGGAATTTATTTTTTTATAAAATATTTTAGCACTGGTAATTTAATTTGTAATCTTTGGTTTGGTATGAACCGGAAAAAACCTATTTTTGAAAAAAATCTTCGAGTGTATACGTCTTTGTTTGCAAATAAGCTAGGCCTGGATTCACTAACGAGTGCAATTCTGCTCCGGCACTAGTCTAGAAATGGCGCAACTTTGCACCCAAGATACTCCCAAAGATTCGCCATTTCCGTGTTCACTACAAGGCGCAAATTGGTGGCAAGATTATGGTGACGTCACCATAAACGTCATCAATTGCGCTCTTTTCAACCAATCCTTACGAATAATTTACTTTCAAAGTCAAGGCTACTTTATTTTAAATCTCTAATGAAAATGACGCAGCAAATACAAAAATTTCTAAACATTTTGCTTGTAAACTAGCAATAAAATTAGAAGATGGCCTCTTTCTGGATACTTCACAAAAACGATATAAGTACATTATTTGGTGTTTATTTCTATTATTAGTTTAAAGCTTAAGTTCCATTAATAAAACATTTAGAGAAACTTTAAAACTTATTTTAAAGCTATACTAATCGCTACATTTAGTGACGATATGTCTTTGGACTTGGAGGAATACAACCCTCTTTGGATCAAGAAAAAGATCACACAATTCGTGGTTTTGTTTTATAATAATTAAAGAAATGCCATTGCCTTGTTTGAATGTAAAAATTCAACAATAAAACGTAGATAATTGCTTTGTTACCACTATATAAATTAAAACAAATTTTGTGCTTTACAGACGTTTATTATTTTAATTTCTTTATTATTAATTGGAGAACAGTTAGGTAACTCATTGTATTTTAAGCCAATAATATAATATTCCGCCATTTAAATTTATTGAAGTGACACTCATGAGTTGCGCCTGCTTCTTTTAGTGAATAGAAATTTGGGCACATGTTTCAAACTTGCGCCGGCGCAACTATTTGCTCCCGTTAGTGAATACAGGCCCTGTGAAATATTATTATTTATTTGACACTTAGCTAAAAGGACCTAACCCGTATTGTACTTTCTTTAAAAAAACGGCAAAGTTTCACCCTTAGTATGTAATGAATAGTGCCAGCTGTTAGCAAAATGTCACAAAACCCAAATAATATCATTTTCTTCAGTCAACACATTTATTTCTTGCACAGACAAAATTGCAGTTAAGGAAAATTTAATTTTCTTACAAATCTAATCCTGAAGCAAGCCTATTTTAGAGCACGCCTCCATGATTTATGATTAGATTTAAAATAGCCCACCAGACTATGACTAGATTTATAATAGCCCACCAGACTATGACTAGATCTATAATAGCCTACCAGACTATGATTAGATTTCTAATAACCTACCAGATTATGATTAGATTTCTAATAACCTATCAGAATATGATCAAATTTATAATATCCTACCAGGTTATGACTAGATTTACAATAGCCTACCAGACTAAGATTATATTTCTAATAGCCTATCAGAGTATAACTAAATTTCTAACAGCCTACCAGACTATGACTATTGATCGGATGGAAATTGAGATATTGATAAAGGTACTTACTTAGCTGAAAATATTCCTTCATTCAGGAAACCAACATTCTTGCTCGGAAATATGTTTTTAGGAAAATTGCTATCAAAGCTTTCAAAAAACAATTTGGATTGTGGAGCTTTATA